>VZRV01003482.1:2735020-3098522 GCA_013398115.1 Falcunculus frontatus
AATATTTGAAGCACAAATATTCTCTGTGGGTCTTTTCCAGCTCTTATCCAGAATTTGTGGAGAATATCTTTAGGTGTAATAGAAGTCTATAATCCTTGTGGAAATCCAAATTTTAATGATTATTATTTGATGATTATTTTTTCTCCTCTTGATATCATATTGATTGGATTTCAGGAATAAACTTCATTGTGAAAACAGGATAAATTTAGTTTGTAAACAAAAGTGTTTGGGATAGGCATCTCTAATCCAGGTGAGACAGTGCATCTCTTTCCTAGGTTAACTTCTCAAAGCACTGACAGTGTCATTCTTTTTTTTTTTTTTCCTTTCATTCACCAACTAAATATAATATTATCCACTGGATAAAAATGACTGACATTTCTCAAGTTGCCACCAGCAAAATTCTTGAATCCCCAAATACCTTAACATAATTAAGTTATCCTCATACAATTTCTTCAGGGATCATAGTGATACTACTACTGGGTTTCCCGAGGAAGCTCAATCTATATACTCATGCTACAGATGTGTTAACTCACAGCTTTTCCTCCTTTTGGACTTTTCAGCTATACCAACCAATTTCAAATAAGTCTGACAGTAAAAATGCCTCAAAGATACCAAATAACCGCAGGCTCTGTGGCAATCTTCGATGTCATCACTCAGGGACAGAGGGTTTTACAGTGTCCCTGCAGCAGCAGGGCATGTGGAAGGGGAAGAGGCCATGCAGCTGCTCCAGCTCTGGGACAGGCTCTAGCTGGAGCACAAGCAGTGCCACAGCACCCTGGCATAAGGTGTGAACTCAGTGCATAGCTCCTGCCACTCCTGGAATGGCTCGTTCATGCATGAAACCCTATTTTCCAAAGAGACCTTAGTGACTTCCAGAAGAACAGACCATGTCCACATGGCTACCTCTTGATGCTGGCGTTGCCTCATTGTTTGTCTGGGCACACGAGGGGGCCCCAGCAAGGAGCCCAGGCTGTTCTGCAGTGTCTTCTCCAGTGATTCATGATGTCTTTGTAAAGGCCCATGATACTGAAGTCATACACAGGACTGAATAGTGTTTTCAAATTCTTTTGGAAAAGAGAGAATGCATTATAACAATGTAATCAACTGGAAATATCTAGAAAATAGAGCTGGTTCAGATTAGGTCTTTTATAAACTCCAAGTTTTTATCAGTTGTTCAGTTCAGCTGAGGGTTTTTTCCTGTTTTTAACAGATGCAGTAATGCCATGCCCAATGCATGTAGTTAAGCAAGAACAGGGCTCTGTTAGTGTTTATTTATTATTGA
The DNA here is from genome assembly GCA_013398115.1 of Falcunculus frontatus. Lineage (NCBI taxonomy): Eukaryota > Metazoa > Chordata > Aves > Passeriformes > Falcunculus > Falcunculus frontatus. The sequence continues at coordinate 2,736,303 of VZRV01003482.1, forward strand.
GAAATAGCCAGATTGGTGGAAAACAAGGTATCTCAGTACAACTGTTGTGCCATCAGCTATACTTGTGTGTATCTGCCTTGCCTAGATGTGGTAACTCTTCCTGTATATGAAATTTATGTTATACATACATGCAGAAGTGTTTGTGTGTAAAGCAAGTGTGGATGCAAATCTCCACATTCTCTATACGTACCAAACGATGTACTAAAAAAAGGTTTTTCCAATTAAAACCCTCCAAGAACCTCTTTTATAATTTTTTTTTAATCTTACAGCCTGTATCTGCTTTGATAGAACACCTGGGATAGGGCTGCTTTAGCTTCCACTGTGATCCCCAGCCCCGATACTCATGTGGATGGGAGGGATGGCTCTGCCCCCCTCACATGCTTCATGTTGCTCCTGCCTCTTGGCTTTTCCAGAAATGCATCTTTCCTGTGTAGGTAGGGCCGATGTGCCATCTGTTGGGGGGATCAGCATCCCCAGGCCACAGCCCTGCAATGCTCCCAGACAATGTAGGAAATGTATGACTGGAATGTAGCGGCTTGCATTTGCATTTCACACATTCAGCTGTGCTTCACACATTCCCCTCTCTCAGACATGATAAAGGCAGGGAACGCTCTATTTCTTGTCAGCATGGATGGATGGCACCCCTAGAAGAGTATGCATTTGAAGCAATATGTTCTGCATCACTGACGTAAGCCAAGATGCTGTTAAGGCCGGGCAGGTTTGTTTTCCTATTCAGTGCTAGTGAGAGGGGCACTCGGGGACTTGGTGTCCTTGAATTTAAAGAAGATTGAAATGTTGCATTGTTCAGAATGAAGGGGAAGAGGATGGGAGCAGAATGATGCTGCAGCAGACGGTAAACACTTGATTCCAAGAGCTGAATAGGCTTGGCCTACAATTTGAATCTCATCATGGTCTCTTTTATTTCACTCATTTGTACCCCCGACTCTGCAGTCAGTCCCAGGTTTAATCCTGCTGTTTCTCACACATTTTTTTTCATATCTGCAATGCTGACCGGGCATCTTGGCAGGAGAGCAGTACATGCCCAAGCATTTGTGAATGAGGGATGCCAGGGTGGTAATGAACACCAGGTAATTACTGACTGTCTATGTTTAGTCCTTCTAAGATTGAAAGTCGTCCTCATGAGATTCGCCGAGTAATCTCTAAACCTTCATTTCATATTGTGTGGCAGGGCTGTAATGGTCAGTGTGCAGAAATGTTTCTGAATTTCTAAAAGGAAAATTTTATCTGTAGCAAGCCCTGTCCTTTTCCCTTGCCCTACCCACCAAGCAAATCCATCACTCTCTCTTCATTTCCCAGTCCACCTGGGGAAGGCATCAATGTAGTGAATGCTAAGTACTGAACTCATTTGCAACTTGCCAGAGCCACTTCTGTTATTGTTTATTTTCTGCTTACCTTGGAATAGCTACAAACAGGGAGAGAATGGGGGGGGAACACTTGCAGAGAAAGGCCACAGTAGTTCCCAGGGTAATTCCTTTAAATATCCAGATTTTTTTCCAATCAGTCAGTGGAGACCAAGACATATGTAAAATTATAGTTAAAGCTAAGATGGGAAAAGAAAAATACTGCTGTTTTATATCTAGCTGATTTTTGACAGGAATGACCAATTCTGATTCTATGCAAATCTGAGTTCCTTGCTGGAGATGAAGGAAAGAAATAGAGACAAATTCGATGCAATGCATTTGTAATAGAGAAAACAACTTTTTGATATATTCACAGGGCTTGTTATATTTTTCTCCTGCAAGAAAGTCTCTAGAACTTCAAATTATAGCTGGATTTACAGATGCTTTGAAGGACTTTTGAACCTTTGTCTCCTTGTCTCCTGTCTCCATTGCATGGATGATTAGAACAGTAGCAAACAATCATGACTTACTCATCCTTTCACCCTTTATATACAAACCAAACATTTTTTGTCAATTTATTCAGCATCTTACAGTTGATTCCCAAGGTAGATACATCCTTGATTCTGATCATCCTTTAGAATGACATCTTAAAAATATATAAACTAAGATATGTTACTGTTTGATGCATACAAATGCATAAAACAGAGTATAAAGAATGATGTCTCCACTCTTTGAAAACAACAGCATTTGTCAAAGTATTTCTAAATTTCAATCCACAGGTTCTGTAGGATGGGTTTACAGCTAAACTTCCGACACTAATTCCTACAAATATTTCCCTGGTAATCACTGCCCCAATCAGCCTTGCCATTTGTTTGTGTTACATGCAGAATTTTGGAAAAAATTAAAAGTAGCTCAGTATAGAAGTTAACTTCAACTGCTCTCTGATTTTAATTTCCTATGTCGTTCAGGGACTGAAGGCACTGCAGTATTTGCATTTGGCAAAGCTGGAGAAACTCCAAGATACAACTGGTCCCTGTTAGTGCATTAAAGAACGAGTGGCTTCAGGCAGTGGCCGGCTGGGATTTGGTCTGTGAATGTGATCCCTGGCTGTGTTTACACCCTGGACATGTCTTGCTTATGGCTGTTTAGAGAGATGTTCAAGTCTGCACCAAACACGACAAAGAACAGGCCTGAAGGATGGACCCTTCAGTGTGTGTGAGTACCACCTTCATCCCTGTAACGTGCCCACCAAAATCAGAGACCACAGAGTACTCTGTGACATTTCCTTTTGTGCCCTTGAATGTCACCTGTAACTTTGATCGGGGGGGGAGGGCTTGAGGAAGGCAGTATGAGACCCAAGTGGTACATGGGAGTCTCTCACTAATCAAACAGCTAGAGAATAAAGGAGAGCTGATGGGTTGTACTTGGGACTGCTACTCTCGGGACTAATGCTGGACAAAACATCCCAGCGTGGGAAAAGGAGGGTAGAGGGTTGTCCTGAGGAGACATCTAGTGAGGTGGCACTAGTGTGTGGCACTGTGTGAGTGACCACTGCCCCAGCTCTGGGCATTAGTCTCATGGCACAGATTGCTCAATTGCACTTCTTGGTGCTCTGAATTATGTGTGTCCTTCCAGTTCCTGGTGCTGCAGTGGGTAATAGCCTGCATGGCATTAAATCTGGTGGTGATCCCCACTGCAGAGAGCTGTGTAGTGCTCAGGGACCAGCAGAGAAGGCTGGGGTTAGGGAGAGACAGGGTTGAAGCACTTCTTCATAGGTGATGTTAGAAATACCAAATCTGTATCTTAACATCAGACCTGGTCCCAAAGAGACAGGAGCATTCCCTCCTCCCCCAGCTCTCCAAGGCAGCCTTCCGAAGGCCTCAGCTTTGTTTCACTCTATGTGTTCATTACTACGTTTTAATGACTGAATTCTCACTCAACCATGAAATAATTTAGGGAAAACTGCATTAGCAAGCAGACTTGCTAAGTTCATAATTAAGGTATTTTCAAATATTATGGGTGGAAATTAACTTAGCATGCTGTCTGTGGAAACAGTGCAGAAGGCAGCAGGTTGTCTTGTGGAATGTTTATGACATACTTGCTGTTTTTGGCCAAGGCCTTGGACAAATCCATGGCAATTGAGCACTGAGGGTGTTGGTATTGGTGTAGTGTTGGCTGGAGCTGATGTCACTCACCCACTGCTGGTGATGACATCCCCTGAACTGATGGTTTTGTCTTTTTCCTGTTTATTCATGTTTCCCCTTAATTGGGTGTCTTTTAAGAGGAAAGAGGGTGTCTTTTTAAGAGGAAACCAGTGGCAGGTGTGTTAAGAGGTCCCTCAGCATCAATACCTAATGTCTTGTTCCTCTGCAGCCTAAACCTTGGGGCAGCTCACTTTCTCTGTTCCCTCTGTCAGGAAAACTGGAAGTGGGGCTGGTGGGGACATGGGTGAGGAGAAAGTTCTGGCAAGAAAAACGTGTTTGGTGAAACCAAGTTGTTTAACAGAAATAGCAGGCTTTTGATACATTTATGTTGGATAAAGCCATGAAAAACCTAACTTAATATTTTGTTTGGGTTACTTTTGTTTCAGAAAAGGAAATGAAAATTTAATTCCTGAGTGCTTATTTAAAAATGACTTCTCAGTTCAATATTGATTACTGTCATTTTAGGAATGGGAAATAATTTAAACATTAACAAAGAAAACATTACTTTAAAAAAATAGACATATAACAAACACAAACTTCCATCAGTAAACATGTCCTACATGTGACAGGCTGGCAGTGGGACAGGGTGGTTGAGACGAGATTGACCCAAACTGAGCACAAGCATTTGAAGTCATGGGAGAGAAAGGACAAGGCAGAGCAGCAGTCCTGCTCCTGTGGTGGGTGGAAAGGTGGAGCTTCCCCTACAGCTGCTCTGCTTGGGAGAGGCTGAAGAGTCACAGCACTGATGGCATCTACCCACTTGGAGCTGTAGTGGACACTCCTCCAGCAGGATTTGCAGCACCTGTAACTGGACGTGTGTGTGCATGTGGCCATGGATACCCCAGCAGGGATTTGGAAACCTCACTGAAGGGGCTGGTGGCAGCAGTGTGGGACAGTCCCCTCTGACATCCCTGCTGCGTCAGTCTATGGAAGCAGAGTGGGGAAGGCATTTGGGAGGTGTGTTTTAGGTGTATTTTTAAGGTGTCAGTGGGGCAGAAGTTTGCATCCTTCTTTCACGTGAGGCTATGCTGCATGTAGCAGGGTTAACCTTAATCACAAAAGGCACTGGAGGTGAAGATGTTGACAACCTGTCAGTGAGATGTGATGTCAGGATGTGAAAGTTAGGAATGGAGATGATGTGCTAGGTGACTACAGGCACTCATCTGGTTGTGTCTCTGTCAGGCTGGCTTGTGGGGAGAGCAAGAGTTAACAGCTAACGTTGTTTTATGGCCAGTACATGTGGTAAATAAGATTACCTATAATGAGATTAGCCTTGGACAGACTAAACCACTGATGAATTCATCTTGGTCTGAGGCAATCCTGAAGCAATTGTAGCACCAGAGAGGATCTAAGTGGTGCTGGCTGTCCCGGTGTGCCAGAGCCATGCCAGGAGGTGGTGGCTTCTCCTTGGGTGGAAAGACAGCTGCTGCTGGGAAGGGGTGGCTGTGAGTAATGCACCTTGCTGCAGGAATGTCATGCAAATTGATGTAATGAGCTTCAAAGGATCATCTCTGGTGAAAACTGAGTGCAGTTACACCTGGAAATATTTGTGAGGTGCCATGTGTCCTGCCCAACAACAGGAGGTTTGTCAGCAATGCTCCCAGTACTGGGCAGTGGGGCACCCGAGTGGACAGAGGTGGGAGCTTTGGGTTTTGCCTGGGAACAGGAGGAGGTAGGGCAGGGCATGTGGAGCCCATCCTGTGACCCAAGGGGGTCAGGCACTGACCAGAACTCTGGGATGGTGGGCTCCTGCTGTGGCCTGCAGCTCCCCAGGGGGGTATTGGCTGGAGGCATGGGAATGGATGTTATCAGGGGGCAGGGAAGGGAATTAATGCAGCCTTAAATAAATGTACCTGGAACAAGACACCTGAGAGCATGTGTTTGTGCTGTCCTTGAACAAACAGATTTTGTCTGGGATGGATTAAATTAGTTATGAGTTCAGGTAAAAATATACAGGGAACAGAAAAGAGCAGCCTGGTAGCAAAGTCATTGGCTTCAGAGGAATAGTCCCGCATTTCCACATCATTTTCTCAGTGCGTTGCATACAGCTTCTCTAGGGGGGCCTCCCATAGAAAACAGCACCAAAAGGCATAAACCCAAACAGGGATTTAGGAGAGCAGGCCCAAACCTCTGCAGGGTAGACCTGAGGTGTTCCCACTGAAGGCACAGTACCACTGGGGAGAGCTGGATAAGAGCTGGACATGCAGTGTGCAGAACCTGGCCTGAGACAGGCTTGTATTAGGGGATGTATTCTAAGTCACCAATTCTGACATCCCACACACTCAAACCATCCATTAGATCTCTGTCGTCTTATGGTGGTGTAAATTAAATTAAAATCTGTCCATGTAGTGTTGTTGCAATGCAGAACTGATGTGGTGGTGGTTTCATGCCAGCTCCGTGTTATCCATCCAGTCTGTTCCACTGGGAGTAGCTCAAATGTCTCCCTTAGTCCAAGGTCTCTGCTGCAGGAATACACAAGGCAACAGCAAATGGCAAATGATCATCATTTTAGCAGACACAATTTACATTCCTACCACTTGGACCCTTTATTTCTTTGGCCAAATCTCACTGTCATCCATCAACTTTTGATATTCAAAATAAATTTGCTAATTTTTTTCCAATCAAATATGAAATGGTTATTCTACTTTCAGTAATTAGTCTTTTTAACACATTTAAATTATCTTTTAATGGAAGAAAATATGACCTAGAATTCTTTGAAGCCAACCTACTCTTTTCTTTTCCTGTTGCTTTTCACTAAACACAATGTCTGTAGTGCCAGACTAAAATTATGCTGCTTAAACTTGATAAAGTACTGCATCAACAACAAAAAAGGAAACTATGACAGAGAAATGAATGGAAAGCAAAAAAATTCATAGTACGCCAGGCAGGCTTTTCTTTTCCATCTCACATTATGCAGTGTGCAAAAGTATCCAATTTGAAAAACTGACTCAGAGCAAACTGTTAGTGAGAGAGCAGGCGTGGAGGCAGACACAAAACGGCTCACAGACCAGATTAAGTGAGCTTATTGCCAGCCCTCCCCACAGCACATCAGAGATTTAAGCAAGCTGTGTCCTCCCAAGTTGAGGCCTGGCCAGGGTCACCCCCTGAGCCCCAGCATCACCCAGGGCTGGGGCCCCCCTCAGCTGTACCTGCCCTTGGCCCAGGGCTGGGTGGGCACTGTTTGCTTTGAAGGGTGCCAGAAATAGAGATGAACTAGATGGAACAGTTCAGCTTATTAAATTGTCTCAGTGCAAATTGAGAGTGAGCATATGAAGAGGGAGATTGGTATTTGCTATCTTTCTCTTTCTCAGAAATACTGTTAGTGATCTCCCTCTTCAGCACTTCACTTGTTGGTTAGTCCCCATTCTCCAAATGCCACTATGTCACAGAGGGAACATCAGCCCAGAAATAATTAGTATGGCAATTTGGCACTCACTCTTCAAATTACATCTAGCAGTTGCATGCAAAATTGTCTGTAGAAATCATCTGGCTCTAACCAAGAGTTAGTTTAATAATGGAGCTTGTTTTGTTACTGCCACTATTATGTTGAAGTCTGTGGTTAAGAACTGTTTTCCCCTCTTGCTGATGGAAACATCTTCTAGAAAAAGCAAGAGAAATTAAGCCTTTTCTGCTGCAATTTGCTTTGCTGGACTGAGGAGTCCTGACCTAATCTCTCTTCAAAATATAAGTGTTCGCTGATCGCGGCTCTCTCGGGAGACCCACCCAAATGCTGGATTTCACACACATTATAGACAATTGCAGCTCTTCCTCTTACCACTAATTAACTATTAATTGGTGCAGAGACAATAGTAAAACCTCCCACTTCTTATGTGACTACTGAGCCTAAGGTGGGCTATGATTCTTCCTGGTACAGAGGAGGAAAGGTAGCAGGAGAAAGTAAAAGACAACATTCCAGCTCTAGAGAGGAACCAGCTTTTCACTGCAGAGAGATCCAACGCCCTCAACTTGAATTTTACTCGTCTCCATCCTTAATGGGTATTTTCAGGACACTTGTGAGAGAAGTGCAGAGTATATTTTTCTGCCAAAAAACCCCCATCTTGAACCTGAGAAAGCTTCTTCAGCAAAAGGGGGTTTTGCCCCAGCAGGCACAGTCCCCTGAAAATGTCCCAGTCCAGCATGTCAGCATCATCCCAGCAGCAGTATTTTGTCCAGCCTTCAACCAGATTACTAAGTGACTTAGCAATCAGCCTTTCCCATGACAGCAGGAGGCTCTGCAGCAGACCTTGCAGGTGGGATTTTAAGAGCAGGAATAATAGATAATGATGGGGCTATGTCAAAGGAAAATACAACATCCCTATAATGTGGACATTACAGGATTTCTGAAGCTGCTTTCAAAATGGGTCCAAAGAATACCTCCAGCAGTGCAGGGCCTCTGGAAAAAGAAAACAGGCAGCCAGTGTACTAGATGGAGAACAGCAAACAAAAAGGAACGGGGTGGTTTGTGTGTGCATGTGTGTTTTTGCTCATGCCTCTTGGGCTTTGCACACCCCCCAGGAGCTTTTAGAGGTCAGCAGGTTCTGCACATCAGCTGATTCTCTGCAGCTGGACACATGCACATCACTAGTGAATGCCAGGCAATGCAGGTTGGTTTGGGCATCTTTCCTTGACTTAGTCATAGGCTTAGTCTGTGACTCTGCCCTTGGTGACACAGAGGATATGTGTTTTTGAACACGTGGAATAATGAATGCACACTGTGAATATGTCTTCACATGGCAGGTTCTTTGGCTGTGTGCTCTGTGGCTACTTCTTAGATTTAATGTGTTGCTTTTTTCCTATGGATTAAAAGCAATTGAGCCTGATATCATGACAGCTGTGTGGCCAAGGAGCTGGGTGGGGAGGGACAGAGGAAGGTGTGATTTTCACTGTCCATTTATTCCTCGGTGTTAGTGCTTGCTTGAACTGCAGTGCAATTAACCAAACACCTGATGCTTATGCATTAGGGCACCTGATGGTGTTTGTAATGGCACTAAGTTATGAGCACTCATGGAATGGGGTGTCGTTCCAATTGTCATACTTTTCTTCTGGCAGTCTTTAAGTTCCACTGGATTAGTAGCTCCTGTAATGATTATGACTGTCAAATTAAGCCATCTGTAAACACTAAAACTTGCAAGCTCTTACCAAATTCACGGCACTAATTTCTGGGAAATAAGTTCTGCATCTTTTCAGCTGGCTGTCAGGAAAATTCTTAAATGGTTGGCACGTGTCTTGGTCCCTTCCTCCCAGAGCATCCTCTCCCTGTGCTGTCCCAGCCAGTGTCTCCACCCTGCTGCTGTGGGGGAGGTTAGCAGGCATGGGGCTCCCGCCCTGCCACACATGGCTGGGGTGTGCTCTGCCTGCAGGGTGTCAAGAGGCTACCCTGAGTGGCAGTGCCTAATTCATGACTCTAAGCAAGTCACAAACGAGTTACAGCCCTCCCAGCAGTGGGGCAGCCCCCTTGCAACACACGTATTTAGCAACTCAAGCGGGAAGGAGTGACTCCTGCCTTAAAGCAGGCTGAATTCCACAACAGAAACCAAACAGGAACCAAAGGCTGGGCTCACTGGGTGCTGTTCATCCTTACTCCTTGCAGCAACCATGGAAGATGCTACAGAGGCTGCTCAGAGTGGTGTCACCAAGCAAATCTCCCTGTAGCTGTCTGCAGCCCTGGGCTGTGTCCTTGGTGCCCTGCAGCAGTGACCACCTCCCCTGCTCATCTCCAGTGCCAGCTCACCTTCATCCAGACAGGGCTGCTGCCTCTCAGCTTGGCCTGTCAGTAAGCACGATGTGTAACTAATTATGCAAACCAAGGGTGCAGTGTAATAACACCTGGTGTGTTGCTCACACCACACCAGCAACGTTAAATGCCTCCAGGCTGCTCTTCAAGTGCTAGAACAGGCCAGACAGAACTACTGAGGAGAAGAGGGAGAAACCCAACCTCACGGATGGGCTCTTGGAGTTTCCCTGTTTTCTGCCAGGTTTAAAGGATCAACTGGCTGATGTCATGGGCTTCCCGATGCAAAAGCTGGGTCAGAGAGATCTGGGATGTGTCATAAGAGCTTTAAGTGATAAGACTTTTGCTTGCTGTTGTCACCGTGGCATGGCTGGCTGAGCAGCTGAGAGCCTGCTGTGAGACAAGGTTGGGGGCTTGGCTTGAAAGAAGCAGAGCTCGGGCCAGTGGCGTTGGCTGCTTGTCAAGGGTTAGCAGAACAGAGGGAGTCAGTGAGATATCCTGCCCTGAGACAGCTCAGGGCTTTGAAAATGCTTTAGGTGACCTTAATTTTGATTTGGGGTGTGCAGTAATGAGCAAGTAGTGTGATGAAAGCATAAAGCTGACAGAAGGCACTGGCGCCTGTAAAGAAATAGGATGTGCAAGGTCAGGAAAGGTGTGTAGGGTGAAACGATGTTTCAGAGTCAGTGAGCATGCCAGGCTGACTCATGAGCTGAACTGTGCAATAATCACAGGTAATTATTGCACACCAGCCAGGAGAAGGATTTGCATACACACCATGCTGGACCACAGGGCCCATTTGGGCTCTGGCACGCTCCGCTCACAGCTCAGAGCAGACAGGCAGAGAGATGAGGAGCCATTTCCAAACAGAGCCAATATCCTGTTTGTCTCCCCATCCAGCTTCCAGACGTGACATTGAGCCATGATGCGCAAGAGTGAGGAAACAGGGAGCTACTGTCTCCAGAGCAATGAAGGGCAGATTTTGAGGGCCTGTATTCACCCCCTCAAACACGTCTGCACTACAGGAATGTGCTTCTGAATCTATAGTGAGGAATTCACTTGTAAGCCAATATATTTTTCACTGAAATGAAAACAACAGAAATTCTGAAAAATAATGAAGCCCTGTTGGACAGGCAACACAGGCTGTGGCTTATCAGCTAAGGGGCAAAGAAACACACCTGCCTGGGTCTCCTGTAACAGAGAAATCCCAAGGGATTCCCACCGTCCCGGGGGACAGGTTTTGAGGCTGTGTCCTTGCAATAGGAAAACAACCGTAGTACCTCCACTCTGGTGCAATTAGGGCCATTGTGTGGTTGGGGTTTAATGTCACCTTCCTCTCCCTTGACCTAGCCCAGATACGTGGCTGGGTTGGCACTGATGGCAGTGAAGGTGCGTGTCGGTGTGTAAAGACACAGCACAGACGAATCCTATCCCAAAGCAGCTCTCTGAATGCAGAGAAGAGCATGGTTTTTCTGTGTGCCTGTGAACAGACTCCTTGAAAGCAGAGCAGATGTACAAGTCTCGTGGTTGAAGAGCAGGTGAATGTTCTCATGCACTGGTAGGGGCTGCTGGAACCTCCTGCCTGCCGTTCCTTGTCCCCCACAGCACAGCTGCCAAAACCCAGCAGTTACAGACAGATCCTGCTATGGATCTTAGGGGTGCATCCATCAGAACCTCTAACACCATTTCTCTCCCCACTAGGCTTTAAGATATGTCTGCTGCAGACACATCCCTTTGGAGACAGTTTTGGAGGTAATCAGCCTTTTATCAGTGTCTCACATGACATGCTTAGAGAGAGAAACTTAACTGTAAGCAGTAATTAGCATCTGTCTAGACCTATATATGAAATGTGCAATATATAAAGCATATATATATATATATATATATATAAACACTCACAATGTATTGCAGACAAGTACATATACAGGACTGTTTGTATGCCTAAGATTTCTTGCAGCAAAATACCATTTTGGATTAAATATTATGAAGCTGTATTCTTTTGGCTATAATATAGATATTTCCAATCTATTTTTAGCTTTATCTGGTTAATTCAGCCACTCTTGGGTAGCAGTAATACCTTCTCTTCTTTTCTTTTCTTATGATGCTGATTTTATTCTGGTACCCAGAGTCTCTCTGGCAATAACTCTGCCTCCCCATTCCATGTTTACCGTTGGAAAGTTGGAATACGCCGTGACTGGTGTCTCAGCAGCCGAGTGTGCTGCTATTCAAGTGGGACAAAAAGAAACGCCACCTAGTCACGGGTACTGTGGGGAGATGACCAACGCTAAATGATTCACCTTTAAGACCTCAGATCCGTATTACGGGTAACTGGGATGAAGCCAGGCATCCAAGAAAAACAAATCTCTCTCCCCCCGAGTCCCGTGGCTGGGCGGCGGGGTCATCGCCGAGGGGTGGCCGCGGGCTGCCTCGGGACGCGGCCCTCGGGAGCCGTGTGCCACCAGCAGTGACGTGTCGGACATTTGGGCTGCAGCGCACCACCCCCTCCCCAGGCTGTCAGGAGAAGGGGTAAGGACTGGAGGAACTCCTGCTGGGGGTGCGAGCGGGCTGTCGGGACACGATGGGCTGCGGCGCGTTCCGCCTTTTATTTCCGAGTCGATGCGAACCCTCGGTGAGCTCGCGGCAGCGCCGCCCGTCCCGCTGCGGGGTGGCCCTGCCCTCTTCTCCCCCGCCAGCCCCCTGCCTTCCCGTCCCGTCCCTTCTCAGGGATCCTGGGAGCCCCCTGGCAGGCGCAGGTGCGGCTGGAAGCAGCGGATCTTGGCCGTGTTTTGCCTCACGGGTGCTTTTGGCAGGCCGCCGAACAGCCCTCGGGCGCTCGCTCCGTGCCGGCTCAGGAGGCCCCGCTGCACTAGGGGTGAAGTAACACCCGATCCCGCACACACAGAGCTCTCTGGTCAAGCGCAAAACAACCTCTGAACAGCCCTCGGCAGAGAGGGAAGCAAGTTTTTGACCTTTATATTCTAGCCCGCGCAGGGAGGTGAGCAGGGCACAGGGACTCGCAGTGCTGCGGTGCCCAGCGGCGGCCGTGGGGCTGAGCCGCAGCTCCGGACCCCGCTGGCGCATCCTCAGCCACAAAAGGCTCGCACAGAGGGGCAGGGACACAGGTATTCGCACCACCATGGGAATAGCCAGAGGAAGGCCCGGCCAGGCTCCTGGGTGGTTTGAAACACACAGGTTTTTAAAATACATTTTTACTCACGGTTGGACAAGAGGAATTTCAGTGATTTGCAGCTAAGGGTACCCCCCAAATCACTACCTCCTGTCTGTTGAATGTATAAAGTACCCAACTGCCGTTTTTAATGCATGCCAAGTTCTAGTAAAGGATAGAAATTTTTTGGGGAAAAAAATATGATGTATATTAATTGTTGTACCAGTATTACCCTCTGTGTGGGGGAAAAAGTGTTGGATGCAAGGTTTTTGAATCCACAATCTCTCTGCTAACCATTACATGATATCATGTTCTAAACTTATACCAGATGACAAGTTGCCCAAAACCAAATGATGCAAAGGCTAAACATCACCATAACATTTAGTAGTCCAAACTCTTAGGCCACGGCATCACGATATGGAATGGCAAAATGAACTTAGTCCTGTGTTACTTCTAGACAGCTCAGAGGATGCTTTTTATCCATATACAAAGAGAAACAAAGGCGTGAGGAGAATATGGCACCAGCACAATCTGCAATGCGCACAGAGCCTCTGTGCTTAGGCTTTTGTGTCCAGGGTAGGTCTTTCACCTTGCCAGCTACATAACTTTCTCCTTCTGGGTCTTTGGGCATTTCTTAGACAATGAATTGCCTAGGAGGAAGCACTTAAAATTTAATTCAGGTAGGGAAGGCAGCACACATGAATGATACAGACTCTACTAGCCCTTGTAGACTATATGATTTATACATTCACTCAAACAGCAGTGAATGAACAATATTATAGCAGGCAATATGCTATTGTGCTGTTACTTCTATGCCTTGTCTTTTTAATGAAGGAGTTTATACCTTCAAAGTTAATTAACTCATTTCTCAAAATCATTTACACATCTGCTCTGTTTCCAGTAAAACTTCAGTTTCTTAACTTCTGAGTTATACTAAAAAAACCAAAACCAAACCCCTTTTTGTATAAGAGACAGGTTACTTCATTTGTAAAGACTTCAGATGTGGAATTGCTAATAATGATAGATTTCATGGGCTGAATTTGGTGTGTCATTTTGCACTGGTAGCTGCTGGAAGGACAGTCAGATAAACAGTGGCCAAGAGCCTCTGTTGTACTCTGTGTCCCACCACTGCTGCAAAGCAGGCCCAGTCTTGGGGTGTCTCTGGCATGCACCAGGGCACCAGGGCCCTTTCTGTCACTGGCAGACAGTAAATGGGAGCTGAGGGGGTCTCCAGTTCTGGCTACACCTATCTGTTACCACAGCCCCCACGGCTACCTGGCACCAGCATGTCATGAAGAGCTTTTCCAGCTGCCTGTGGGGCCTGTTTTGGTTACTGCTGGCCAAACCTTGGCTGCCAAGGGGAGCGCTGGGTGTTGTGGGGTCTCAGCCAAGCCCCACTTCATCCCAGGCCTCTGTAGAGTTGTGCAATAAGTGTAAGGACAGCACTGGGAATGGCAGCGCTTGAGCAATGTGGGCAGGGCTGTCACTGCCCCTGCTGTGCCACACATAGGGAGGAGTCCTGCTTCCTTCTCCTGATGGGCAGACATATTATTTTAATTAAACTATTATTTCAATAACCGTTATGGCATGTGGGCATGGCTTGGGAAGCATTAAACCCAAGGTAAACAAAGAGTGTAGCACTCCATCTGCTTTTAACAGCACAGTTCAGCAACACGACTGTTTGGGCAGCACACAGAGCTGAGTACTGTTAGTATTTACTGTAGAACACCTCATGCCAAATTTAGCCTACAAGCTGATCACAGGCTCGAGGTTTCATTATTTCAAGTGATTTATTCTTTTCTGATGCGAAGAACACCTTTTCTCTGCACCAAATGCTGTTTGTGAAGTCTGCTTTTCCACTTAGGGGTGCTAAGCAGGAGCTAACCAATGAAATGAAGGTAAATTTAATTACAAAGACCATAACATTCTTCAAAACCAACAGCTCACTCTCTCTCCAACAAGGAAAAATACAAATAGAAACCCTTTGGCAATGCTGAGGAGATATCTGGGGCTGAGGTGAAAGGGGCACAGCTTGACGAGTATGCTGAAAGCTGAATGCGGATTACTCGTGAGTGCAAAAATGAATAAATGTGTTTTATTCCATTATATTAATGAAATGGTTAATTCGGTTGCTATAGCAACAAGGAACAGCCATGCTAAAAAGCTAAAGGGCCATACATAATGCCAGATACAAGGTCTCTCTAATTCTAAAGCTGATTTTCTTAGCCACAATAGAAGTGATGTGTATTTTCAGTATCATCAGCTTTGCATCAAATCCTCAAGCTAATCCAATAAATAGGCTAGGAGCATAAAATAGCATATATGTTGGCACCTCATAAAACTCATGAAAGGGGTTTACCTATGCACAGTTATACGAAGGGATCCACAGAGTGCAGTGTGGGACGCTTTAAAGAGAGTGCTCTGTGTGTGATGGTGAACCGGCAAATGTGATATAATGGGCAGCTCCTACAGTCAGGAAGCAGGTGCCTGCAGGGGCACCCACGGCAGCACTAGCCCAGGCACCATCCTGAGAGCTGTTTCACCTTATGGAAAATAGACTTTATATTCTTTTCACCTGCATTTCACGTGATTTTGATTAAAAATAATAATTGTGTAAGGTTTCAATGAGGCATCCTGCAGTGCTTGCTTTTGTTTACCATGAAAGCCATGGGACAGTGTGACCCATGGTCTTGCCAACAGCCAGAGGACAGACTGTAATTACTGAAGCCTATGCAAAGCAAAGGGAAGAGGAGTGCCTGCTCTGCCCTTCAGAGGAGTCTGGGGCAGCCCCTGCACAACCAGGGCTCCCTGGGAAAGGAGCTGCTGGGGAGGGTCATGGTGCTGCCCAGCCCCAAGGCTTTCACCAGGCTGGAGCCCTTCAGCACAGCGTAGGGCCACTGCCATTCCTTTGGGTCCCTTTTGTTACAGTGAGATTTAGCAAACACCACCTCACTCGCTCTGCCTGTGACAAGTAAAAGTCAATATAGCACACTCACAGAAGAAACAGAATTCACTGCCTCCCCTCGTTTAACTGAGACTTAGAAAATTCAGCCTCGTACATCTGCACAAGCAACATGGGTGACTTTTATCTGCAGGCCACCTGATTTGCATGATAATGGCAGTTATGTTCCTGAGAAACATAATTTCTCAACAATTGAATATAAAGCTTTCAGTGCTGAGGCCTAAACCTGTCTGCAACAGGCAGAAGTAAAAGCTGTGATGATAAGCAGTCTCTAGACTAAACAGGTGAGAATAATGTCCTTTAGGATGATAATTAGCTCCAGTCAGTGGCATGTGATTCTAATCAGCAATTGTGAGTGTGAGCTGGCGACTGGAGGCATTTGATACTGCTTGCCTCTTGCTGAAATGTGATAAAAGAGAGCTCACCACTGGAGGCAGAAACATTGAGGAGCAATGTTAACTGCATCACTATGCTGAAGTAAAATGTTTGGTCTACAAAAAGACAAGGCAGATCAATGGTTGCCACTGTTTCAGTCAACTTATATGAAAATAATTTATTAAGATTCTCCTGAACCTTACACAGTACCTCAAAATCAGATGAGAAACAGCTTTAAACTATTTGCTGCCCTTAAGGATCCTGGCTGCCAATATATGTGGAAAGGCCCATGCAATGCAGACAGGTGAGTTCTATGTAACCTCCACCTCCAGAGGGTGATGCTGTAGTGTCTCTGCCATGAGGTGCAGAGGCAGCTCCCTGCAGAGCACGAGGAGTCCTCCTTCACCTATTGCACTGCAGTGCTGAGAGCTACAGCAGAAAGGACTTTGTTCTGCTCAGGGCTGAGCCCAAGCTAATTCCCAAACACTGCCCCAGCATCCAGGTGGGTGTGTCATGGTAAAGCTTAATAACTTGCAGTCCTTTTACAGAAAAGGAACAATTGCATTTCCTTGTGGTAACTTTAGTGTGCTTAAGCTGGAAAAGGGGAGAGTGCACGTGTGTGTTCACTCTTAAAATCTGGATTTTATTAGGGCTTTCTTTGTACAGAGGTGGTAAGTGTTCACTTGCCAAGTTAACCTCCAGCTTCCCTGCTTGATAGCAATGAGAAGATCTGCTCCCACATCACAAAAATCATGATATGCAAATTCAGACCTCCAAGAAAGAAAGGATAAGAGCAGGATCTCTCTCTACTCCTGGGCAAAGCCAGCGTGGACGTTTGCACAAGACCCAGCAGAGTAACCTGAGGAAGAGTTATTAAAAATTGATCTCCCGGAGTAACAACTGGAAAGATTAGTTTCTCAGAAAAGAAGGGAAATGGGAATGGCAAAAACAAAGCAACGCAGATGGCCCATAAGCAGACTAATTGTATGAAAGACCCAGAAGCAACTCTGAAGTTACCAATCCAGCTGCCGAGAGTGTCTGCCAGGTTGCCAGATGTTGCCAATGAAAACCTATCTTCCGCAGTTCATCAAAAAGTGGAGCTGCCTGAAGTGAAACCTCTGCCAATAAAATGAATATTTTATCTAAAAAAATATTTTCTACTAGGAAACATTGAAAAATATGAAGTTTTAACAACATGTCCAACCCCATGTTACAGTAGATAAATAATGAAACATACATGCAGAATGCATTGGCAAGATCTTATTGATAGGAAATACCTGTGCTTAACATTTTATTTCTAAGGCTATAGTCTTGGATTGTGTTAAACAAAGTGGTTTTATAAGGCATGAGGTTGATGGCACTCAGCTGGGGTTTGGATAATTTGCCTTGAATCTAGCAGTCGCTTTTGCCACCTTGAGATAAAAGGCTTAAAGACAACAAAGCTGGAGGAGCCAAAGGTGACAGTGTAGGCACTGGAAGGTGGGGAGGCTGCAGAAATGACACTAAGCCACTCTGTGGCTGCCAAGTCACCTCTCCCAGAGCTCTGTGTCCCCCAGGACACAACAAAGAGGAGCAGCAATTCTAGATGGGTAACTTACATTTTGCTCCTGCCAAATTTTATGAACTGAGCAAATGGATGGCTGCTCTAGCACTTGGTAAAGTATCTGAGTAAGGAGCACTTCAACACTGGAGACACAGGCTGCCCAACAGAGTCATGCAGAGACTAGTTTTAATTTTGCTATGCGATCAAATTAATATTACATTTAAAATCAGGAAATTATGTATTTTAAAAATCCTGTGTAATTTTTTCAAATGTGTCTATTAATGTTGCCAATCCAGTGCCTTGGAAATATTGTCAGTTCATCCTAGAGGCCAAAACTCAAACGGCCTGTATAGTCTGTTAGCAAGGCAAAACATCTCTTTTTTCCAGTGAACATGTATGGGTGCACTGGGATTCACACAAGCATATTTGGCAGCTTTTTCAAGTAATTCTTGGCCTGCAGAGCATCCACTAAACATGGGGAGCCTTTTCTGTTCAGGAATATGATATGAATAAGAATGTGCTACTGGAGGATGAGCTATGGCACTTCTATCATAATTTAATTTGTCAAATATAGTTTACAGCATTTTATAATAATAATCAATAGCACAACATTTCTAAAAACTGCAAGGGCCAGGGCTGGAGGATGTAAACCATCATGTCTTTAATAATACATAATTTCTTAAATGTGCAACTAAATCACTGAAATATATGAGCTTAATTTGGAACCTCTTACACTTTCAAAATTCATATCTCATTTTTAATAACTGGCTACAGAATTTGCAGACTAGATCAGATTTTTCTAATTTGTTTCCTTGGCTCTGAAATGCACGAAATGGGATGGATTCCCTATGACCAATGTGAAAACCATATAAACCCCAGGAATATGTCCTTTGTGGCTCTCTCCCCTGCCTGTTTACACCTCACCTTACCCTGATGACTTAAGACATTCCTGCAGGAGACCTAAATGTGGCTATTTCTCTGAGTTCC
Source organism: Falcunculus frontatus (assembly GCA_013398115.1). Lineage (NCBI taxonomy): Eukaryota > Metazoa > Chordata > Aves > Passeriformes > Falcunculus > Falcunculus frontatus. The sequence continues at coordinate 2,754,629 of VZRV01003482.1, forward strand.
TGCAACACACAGATTTATTGCCAACTGTCAGAGTTAGAAAAAAATGCATTTAGGACTGCATTTCCTGAAACTGTTAATGGACTTGACAGAACAAGAGTGGGGGAGAGGATGGGTAGTAAGAAGCCTCTATAACATAACCCATTATTCCTTCTTTAGTAAACAAATTGTAGTCTTGATTATAGTCTTGATTCACAAAGAATGCCTTTACCTCTCCAAAGATTACTTTATAGCCACTGTGGAATACTGAATGTCCTGTGACTACTGAATATCCTTGGAAAAGCTCTAATTTTGCTGCTACATTTATCAGGTTCTTGTGCTTAGATACTTAGATTAGGTGTCTTGGCTTTGTCCTGTATTTAAAAGAAGCCACACTCCCAGATGTGATACCTTCAGGGCAGTAGGATAATCAGGTCTGGGCATGCAGGAAGAGAAGTCCTGGAGAGGCTGCCCCGCTCAGTTGCAGGTGACACAGCACCTCTCACCCGCAGGGCTCGTGGTAGGCAGGACACAGAATAAGAAGTACATGGTCACAGCCTGGGAGAAGACAGCTACTTTTCCTTGCATCTTCTGTCTGGGAACATAGAATGTTACTTTCAGAGGATCTGATTTTGATGTTTTTTTCTGCCCCACTCAAGGGCATGCTGCTTGTTAGGCAGTTCCTCAGCAGAGGGACAAGCAGTACGCGCAGAGACTCTCCAAACTTTGTCACAGACGTTCACAAAACAGCTTGTTCTTCCTGGGAGTCCACAGTAGTTCACGTTAGATAAGAAACTTCTGCAAGACTAGGAGCTTTAAAGAAGTTGCAAGCAAATATTTTCTAAGCAGTATGACTATCTGTTCCTGTTTCATCTGAGTCTGAAACATCCACAATGATAAACAGGAAAATTAAAATACGAAGAGAAAGCTATTAGTGGAGACACTTGGCTTGAGCCTGCCAAGCAAGGCCAAAGCATCAGCAAAACAGTCTTGGTGGAGCAAGGACACTAAATAAAATGACATTTGAACATGTTCAAATTTACAAATGTGTGCGCCCCGTGTATGTGGGGAACGAAGGCAAAAGGAAGGGAAGTCGCAGGCAGACAAAGAGGTGCCAGAAAGGGGCAAAGAGCATGATACATTCTGCACTGTAGGCAATCAATGGAGTAATGTACATGTGAATTAATTCATTAATGGTTCCTGGAGTGAATCTTAGAGATCATGAGACACCATCTGACAAGGCTCTAAAAAAAAAAAATCTGTGTAGTAAATGCAAAAAAAAAAAAATCACAAACAAACCCAAGTTGGTTTCAACATTTATTTATAATTCAGTGTACAATCCATAAATCAAGAAACAAAAGCCAGGGTATATTTTTAATCAAAGCTTTTGCTGCTATATGGTATAAGAAATTGAACTGATAGATCATTTATTATTGTTATGAAACTAAAGGCTTTATATTCTTAAGTGGAGTAAAGCAGACAGCAATATGTTCATATTAGAAAGTTCCTACTGTGAGTGAAAAATGGATTAAAATTGAGATATTGTTTAGTAAGACAGATTAATCTGTATTTATTTTTGGCTGTGAAACTACTAGAACTATACACAGCCACTAAGTATGAAGAACCAGCACTGGGGGAAATCACCTTGCCAGTGTGCCCTGTGTGTCTGTGTTTGGCAAACGCAGCCTGCAGGGTGTGTAGTCCATTTGCACGCAATCAGATCTCTGACCTGAAACGTGTACATGCTGGAACATTAACTGGCACAATTAAAAAGTTATTTAGAGGATGAGCTTGGAGCAAAAAATGTTGTCGCTTCTCAGAATCCTGAAATGCAACCTGTACTTCCTAATAAGCCATTTGAACTGTTTGCAGAGAGATGTTATAAGTGTTCACTGAGGGGGGAAAGTAATGATCAAACCATCCATGCAACACACAAATTTGAAGAGTCCAGCATGTGTCAGTGCAAAGCAAATTTATTCTATAAAGTGACTAGTGTGAAAAAGAATTAGAAAGGATTATAAAAATAAACTACCATATGCTGTAGTAGTTGAAAGTGATTAATCCAGTTCTTAAATCCTATTTTAAACTCCCTTTCATTTCTGTCTATAGAAAAATAGAAGCCACATCGCTTTGTTTGAATGCTATGTAGCTAATTACATCTTCTAAAAAACTCTTTTAAAACTAAATGTAATGTTTAATTACAAAATGCCCTCCTTGAAAACAGTTAGCTTGTACATTGATTTGTAGTTCATTAAAAATGCTTTCTTAATTATATTTCCAGCCAGAAAATACACAGAGATTAAAGAGTCTATAGAGAAGTTTTGAAATCACAGCATGAATTGTAACAAGAAAGTTACACTTCAAATAGTGGACCACTGACATCCGTGACCACCTTTCTGTAATTTCAAAACTTAATTGTTGCAAAAATAGTAATAGGAAAGCAGCGTTCATTGTAACAGCTACCAGTATTACATTTTTTTATACGAGTAGATTTGCAAGGACTAATTAGGAAGCAAATCAATGGCATCAAACAAGTGTAAAGTTCCCCTCAGCTGTCGGGCCGGGCACCTCAGCGCGCGGGGTTCACGGCTAAGGGCAGCCCGCGCCTGGGCTCGTAGGGGGTTGTCCTGGAAACCATGCGGATGCAGTCGATAACAGGGCACACGCTGAGACACAGGGTGCAGCCTGTACAGCTGTCAGTAACCGTGGGCAGGTGGGTTTCGGGATCAAACCGGATCGCCTGCGACCGGGAATAAACGTTATTGATGTCACGCACAGAAAAGGTCAGAATTGCTCCCGGTCTAGTGTCTGCATTTCCTGCGCTACAGCACTTGGAGACATCTTGGTGTGATTCTGCACTGCAGCTATAGCAACTGTTCCACTGGCAGGGAACAAAACAGCCCCCTCTCCAGACACTGGGAAATTAGAGAGGTGGGCCAAATTACACCTCGGCAAATGCTCGTGGGTCACAAGGGCTGGTTACAAAAGGAGGAGTTTGCTCCATGATATTTAAACTCCCAGGGGGTATTTCTCCTTCACGTGAAGGAAATATTTCCTAAGATATCAGTGTGCTGGGGTTATTGGTTTAGAGGAGACACCAGACACCTGTACAGCTTCAGCACAATGCCCATCACAAGGCATTCTTTTGACTTTTACTGTCAGCACAGCATAAACAATCTAATTTAATAAACAGTAGAGAAAAACAGAGCTCATCGTGCCTTGTGTGATTACTTTCCTTTGCAATTCTATGAAAGGAATATTAAAGTTTGGGGCAGGCAGAGCTTGCTTTAGTTCTCACGTTCCACACAGTGAATCCTCATTACCAATTAGGGTGATAAGTGTATTTGGATGTGAAATAACAATTGCAGTCTCAATGATATAAGCTCCTGGTTATAATGGAAATGGCAATTAAAAGCAAAACCAAAAGAATCACACAACTGCAAAAGTGTCAATATCTTAGAAGCAAGACTAGAAAAGTAAAAAAAAATTAAAAAGCACTGAAAACACTGAATATCTACTTTGAAGAGTTTAGGAGGGAAAATCAGGCCTGAAAGCTGAACTCTGGCAAACAAGCAGTGCCTTAGCAAATCTTCCTGACCACTGTCAGCATCTGGGGGAGGCAGAGAGGTGATGGGAAGTACTGGTGCTGCTGCAGGTTGGCTCCAAAGGCAGATTTGAGGCATTTGGGTTTCAGTACTAGGAAGGCACCGAAGTTGCTGTAGCAACCAGCAAGGGCATGAAGTCTGTAGTAACTGCCCTGTATCTCTGAGTTTTACTTTAGCTCGAGCACAAAGAGAGCTCTGGCTCGCAAGTATTTAAGGAGGACTCCCTTCTTTCTCCCTAACAACAATGCACATTTTGAGAGGGAGTTCAGAGAGGGAGAGGAAGTCAGGACTACAGTGCTGACTTTAAATTAAGGAAAGCTTTTCTGTTGGAGTCATACAAGGTGACAGCTGTGTAGAGCAGCATGGATATTTCTGAGACAAAGGGAAGCATAAAGCAGATGCTGTTTTGAAGGTGAGGAGGGTTGTTGTTGATTTATTTGCAATTAAGAATTCCTTTGCAATTCTGTTCAATTAATTTCTTTTCAATTTCCTTAAATAAGGAAAAAGCATCTTTCTTTTGTGCTTAGAAAACCTTCTGGGGGTTTAAACTTTGGTTCTTTTGATGCTGATTTTTTTTTTCCAGTTACAGAAAATGAAATTTATTAAATCTAAACCCAATCTTTTGCTCTCTGAGGGTTATATGAAAAATATAATATTCCTGAGAAATCTGATGGAAGGGGAAGAGGTGAAGATTGCAATGTCAAGAAGAAATTTAGAAAGTTAAAAGGCTACTGTAGTAATCTATTTTGGTATAAATACAGCATTAATTTTCTTGTATCAGTGGAAAAAACCTTTGCTCTGACATACTTGTTTCAATTGCAGTTGATTTTCAAAGGAGGACTACTTTCTGTGACTTCAAGTAGACCTATTATTGATTGGACTGAATTAAAGAGGAACAAAAACTCATGGTGTCCAGAGGAGACTTAGTGCTCAGTTAAAGTATTTGTTTTTGACAAGCTCTTCTCAGACTAAGATGTATGGAAAAATTAATGTAGAAATTATTGCTTGCTGCATATTGGATTCCATGAAAGTTATGCTAGACCATGTTTTGGTTTTCTAAAAGAAGATGAGCCCTCCTGTACTGCCTTTTTAACTGCACATCATCAGCTCCAGCGGGCATGGCATGGAATGGCACCTAGACATGCTGATATATTTCGTACAACTTGCTACCATATTGAGCAATCAGAAAAAATACTTGGCTGCAAGCAGGAGCCTCCGCTCAAAATTGGGCCATTTTCTGGTCACAATGATTTCTGCAAACTTCAACCTGCTGCTCTAAACCCTAGCAGTTATGCTGGAGAAAGGATTTGTAACTCAATCAAGATGAAAACAAAACCCCATCTGCCTGAAACCTGAATTAGTTTGGTTACTCTGAGGGAACAAGAACTGGGTTTCTTAAAAAGCATTTGGCAATAAGACCAGCCCTTGCATCCCTGCATCCCTGTGGTGGGAAGGGATGTGTTCTTCCCTTTCTCCCTCATGTACTTGAAAACCATTGAGAACTACATTTACTGCCATTCAACTTGGGGCTCCTTCATTTTCTTCCTCTTAAAAAGAACCCCACTTGCAGTCAGGGCCCTGTGACAGTGATGTGGTCTGTGCAGCCCCCCAGGACCAGCCGTGTTCCGGCACGGCTTGTGAGCCAGAGCCTCGGAGCACGATGGGCTTTGAATTCAACATTTTAGGCATCTGTTTTTGCCACCTGCTCATTAACAGAAGGTGAATTCTTTCTTCCCAGCAGCAGAAAGATAACTCATCATGCCTTTCTGCTAATTACAGCTGTGCTCTTACCTGGTAGCCAGAATCATTACAGGTCATGTAGCATTTGCCACAGTTGATACATATTTCCTCGTCAATCAGAGCCACAACTTGCTCTGTGTTGCACAGATCACCATATGTTCCAATATACTGCAGTGCTTTTCCAATTACATCCTGGGGGGAAAAAAAAGTTATTGACTCATTTATAAGACATCTAGGCAGTCTCCATAGCTTCACTGGAGCGCTCCCTAGTACTTTAACATGGAAGATTTGGCCATGCATTTTGATGATGTTTAGGATTTTTTTTACAAATTTCCAAGAGGCTGGCCTTCATATCCCCTGTAAAATACAAAGAATCTTCCACACAGGCACATTTTGAATGTAGGTGGTACTAGATGTATATATTGTGTACAAACACATTCTGCAAATAGGTTACACATTTAGTACTCGATTTTGCATTTGCTGTTGTTTTGCCGTGATTGGGTGAAACTTCAAGAAACAAAATGGAATGTAAAACAGGAGTAACAATCAGATCATCTTTGGTCATTTCTCACTAGCACAGATTTAAGAACTCACAGCAAGGAAAGAAAAAACTGAGAGAGAACAATAACAGCTCTTCTCTCTTTAGCAAGATGCACAAATGACATGATCATCAGTTTATTGCAAGTACTGTACAGAAGTAAGCTCTGGGTCTAATCCTACAAGATCTGTTAATTTCACAGGGAGGAACTTGTGGCATCAACCTTACACACATTAGTGCCACAAAAGGCGTATGGCAGCGCAGCACATGGGTACATATCACAAAAAGGAAAGCTCTGCTACATAAATTAAATGCAGAAATGAGTCCAACCTTGTGTTCCTAGTCTGCTAAGAACTTGCAAACCCAGCACTACTTTCTGAAAGAACGAGGTCTACCTGGTCTTCAGCAGTTGTACAATACTCTCTTTATGCAAAGAGACAAATTTCTGCATTCACTGGATGCAGTATTAGGATCTATGAATTTGCTTCTAGTGACTGTTGAGGTAGAAAATGAAACCAAATCCTATGCCCAGGAAAAAAGACTGGCAAATTGTAACGTTTCTTTGTTCCAAAACCACTCAAATGTTTTCTCTCTGCCAAACCTCATAGTTGCTGCCATGTGAAATACCTTGGTTACATTCGTTCAATGCTAAAAGCCTTCCAGTTCTTCTCAGCAACATGCAAAACCATTAATGCTCGTTCACCATAAAACAGCTATGGCACATTGCTAAAGGCAGCATGATGAGCGTGGACAGATGACTGTGAGCAAGTTATCACAGCTTAATGAGTTAACACTCATCACTTGAGCTATGCAAGCTGATTTTGTGCATGGTCCAAATTCACTGCAAATCTGAAGTAAAATCTGTTTGCTTAAACTACTGTAAAAGGTCAATTAACTACTATGAAAGTGTTTCAGCTAATACTTTTTACTAGAACAAGACTTGAACACGGAGCCCTTTACTGTGACTCCACTGATGAACTACAGTAACTAAATCAAATGTGATCTCCTAGGAACTGCTTACACCCCCATCTTTTCACTTCCAGTTCTTACTCAGAAACATTCATGGATTTACAGGATTTACAGCAGTTTTCAGGTGTCTGCAGTCTTCTGTATCAGTTGAAATGCTGTAGTGGTAGAATTCACCTCTGGCTTGTTTCAGCTCTCATGTAGGCTTGTCTGTTGACAAGCCTTGTCTTTTGAACCTGCTACAGGTTTCAAAATACACGTGTCTGTGCGTGATCTACTGCCCCCAGCAACACTAAATATCCTTAAGCCTCTCTTGTGTGTATACAGCCCCAAACATTCCACTGCCAAAAATGTGTGTCGCCTGCAACTGATGAGCTGCATGCTCAAGAATTTAAAGAAATTATGTAAAACCTGCACAACACACAATTAAGTAGCTTTCCACTGCCTGCCTGTGTTGCAAAAGTATCAACAGGGGGAGATTCCTGATAGCGAAGAGCTTTTCAGTCTAAGAAAAGCACGTGTTTAAAAAGCATAGGTAGTTTTCTCAGGGAGGTTCTGGATTCACATTTGTGTTCTTTAAATACTGTTTGGATGTTCAAAAAACCCACAGAGCTCAAGGGGGTTGCAGAGATGGGCTACTCAAATAACCATGGAATGGAGTGCCTTGCTTGTGAGAGAAGACAAAAAGAACCTTACAAGATGTTTAGCCTAGGAAGATGATGGCAGAGCAGGAATGCAATGTCTGTATATATATATATATGTATATATATATATATATATATACATCAGGGAGGAAAAAGAGCTATTTAAGTTAAATGACAATGTTGGCACAAGAACACATGATTATAAGCCAGCCACGAATAAATTCAAAGCTGGAAATTAGAGAAGGTTTTTTTAAATGGGGAAGTAGTGAGGTGGTTAATGCCGTTCTAGGGAAACAGCTGGAGGAGAGGGGGGAGACAGTCTGAGGTTTAGGGTAGCATTAGATAGCTCAGGAAATGGTTGCTTGAAACAACATGATCAAAATTGATTTTTCCAGCTACAAACTTACAAAGGGAATAATGAAAACAATGCATAAGGCATGGTGATTTCTGCATTTTTAACCAAGTCTCACTTCTCACAAAATCACAAAAATACACTTTTGGGGACTCAGAATTCCAAATAGGGAGCATGATGGCACTTTAGAGGCCTGAAAGTGATTTCAAAAGACTGTGTCAATGATTTACTGCTCATTTACACTCATTGGTGTTGTGTCTTTTAATCACTTCTTTCTCTCAAGCAAAAACTGTATCTTTATTCATTTGCAAAGTTTCAAGATATTATTGGCTAAAAAAGCAATGGTACTTAAAAGATGTTCTGCAGGTGCACTCTTTTTACAGCATCTCAGAGCTTCTTGTTTTCATCAGATCATAAATGCTTGGAACAAAATAAACAGTGCAGCAAGAAATAATCAGCTTTCCCTGTTTAAAGCAGTTTCACTCCAAAAAGCAACTGTCTAAAATGGCACTATGGGATTCCACACTTGGTATATCTCAATGGCCTCCAGATCAAATTTGCACTGTTTACAGATTGTTTTGGGGTTTTTTTGCCAACTGCCAGACCTGCAAACAGAAGCCAGGTTCTGAAAGTCAAGCTGTGCTCTTTCTGGCTTATGCATTACCAGCAGCAATTAAAAAAAAAACCCAAACAAAACCCAAACAAAACTGGAAGTTAAATTTGGTCCTAAACTGCACCTTTGTGACAGCAGAGACCTAGAGTACTCTTTTTGATTACTGTTGTGCTGTCCTCCTCTTCTCAACAAAACCATACTGAAAAAACTGGGAAAGGAATGTAGTCCTGCAACTGGAACTGTCAGGGAATTCAGTTGCTATGGAGGGAATCAGAGCAGAATCCATCAGTTTTGTATTACTAATGAATACAGAAAAAAATTCTTTTTGTCACTAAGCTAAGCAGATGTGGGTTTGAGTATACACAAGGAGAAGATCTGTTCAGCAGGATATTATTTTTGCAATTCTGTAATAGCTGCATTTTAATGTTAATGTATCAAACATTTTATGGTGATTAGCTTTTCATTAGTCATCATATTAATAAACCTATATTTGCAAATACAATTAATGGTTCAGCTCTGGTCCTTGTAGACCTGCTGTGTCCATCTTCATGCAGATGCTTTTGTAAAAGACCACGCTGTGTTCTAGAGATGATGAACATCACAGGCCTCTCATCAGAAAGCCATGCACAGTGCAGGTACTGCATGTCATAAAGCAAGTTCAAAGGGAACACACATTAGGGAGGTACCTGCCTTCCACCTGATCTTTTTTGCCAATAAAGGTGAGGTACGGTCAGAGAGCGAGAGATGAAAAGAAGAAATGTTAGAAGGAAAACTATGGATTAAAGAATAAAAAGTCACCAGAAGCTGAGGGTACACGACCAAGGTAAATTTACAGTAAAGTAGCTAACAAAAATACATAAAACTAACTTTTCTTGAAAGATTACAGATGCTTTGCCAATACTTAAAAAAGGCTACTAAAGGTACTCTGAGATTTGGGGACCTCTAAGCCTTGTTTTCAGTTTAACAGTTGCAGTAATAGCTAAAGTGGAACTTATAAAATAATTCAAATCCTAGAATCATAAAATATCCTGAGTTGGAAGGGACCCACATCATTGAGTCCGATTACTGGCTGTGCACAGGACAATCCCAAGAAATCACACTGTATGCCTGCGAGTGTTCTCCACTTTGAACCTTTGTGACCTAAGTCAATATGTTTTCTATAATGAAAATTATGCTTCGTGTATCGATCACAATTCTTTATAAAGACCGCGAAGTAATAAATCCAAAAAACAAAACAAAAAAACCCAACCAAAAACCAAAACACCAGATCAAAACCAAAAAACAAAAAACCCCACAACCCCAGTAATCTTATTGTTTTACAAGGCCTCTGACAGCGGCCTGTGACACAACAGAGCTCTGAAATTAACTGGCCATGAAGTGGCTAAACAGAGCAAAAAATAAAGGGCTGGAATACAATGATTAATGTTCAGAAAAGGTAAAATATTAGCAGAAAAAAGTGTCTCAATTTTCTGGTTTAGTTATGATGTTGTTTAATATGCTTGAGTGTGTTTCAGGAAAAGATTTGAAACAGAAGACTCTAGAGTTGATACAACTTTTTGTTTAAACTAAATTAAAGAAAATCCAAGGAACTTGTAGGTATTTTATAAAATTAGATGAACAGGTACTATCACAGTGAAAAAATGCAGCTTGACAAGCAGCTTATCAAAGTAAGTAACTTTTGCTGATCTTGCCAACAGATACATTCTACATTAAAGAAAGCTGCAAGAGAAAAGAGGGTAGGAGACACCACTGACAGCTCACGGAACTGTCCTGATCAGAGGCAAACAAACTAGCAAGGTGTTAAGATAGAAAATAGCCCCCTAACTACTGTAGTGCTGTTGTTCTGATGAACCAGCCATAATACGCAGTCATTCCAGACTTACCAGCAGAAGCACAGTGCCCCGGAGCACTGGGCAATGATTAATGGGATGAAATTTAACAAGTCCAGATGCCAGATTCTGCACTTAGGATAGAGTAACACCAGGCAGAAATATAACCAAGAGAGGAGTGGCTGCAGGAAGGGATCTGAGGGTGCTGGTGGGCACAGCTGGGTGTGGGTCAGTGTTGTGCCCAGACAGCCCAGAGGGCAAAACCATGTCCTGGGGTGCAGCACACACAGCACAACTGGCCAAAAGAGGTGACCATCCCGCTGTGGGTGGCACTGCTGTGGCCTCACCTCGTGTGCTGCCTGCAGCTCTGGGCCCCACCACTTCAGAAGGATGTAAAGGTACTCAAATGCATCCAGAGCAGGGCAACAAAGCTAGGGAAAGGGCTGGAATGGCCTATGAGAAGCAGGAAAGGACCTGGGGCTTGTCTAGCTTCTGGTCTGTCCTCTACAGCTTCCTGGGAAAGAGGAAGTTTGGTTTTCTAGGATTTCTCCCCATATCTGAAGACTAAAATTTACTTAACCTGTATATATTATGAGAATATTCTCTGAGGTACTGTGATGGAGAGGAGAGGCGAGGAGAAGAAAGGAGAGGAGAGGAGAAGAAGATACCATTATGGGCTATTGCAGGGGAGATTATTTCTGTGATTCATGTTGGAGTAAATACTTAGGAGAAGCAGCCTTAAGAGTCCCATAAATTAGGGGAGACACATGCATAGCTCCACCTGAAATATGCAACATCTCCACATTTATGATGAAGATTGCAATATGGCCTTTTCTAGACAGGCAAGCACAAGGTAAAACTACTCATGTTAGACCACACAGATACATACCAGGAAAGATCCAAATGGTAAAATGGCAAAATAGTTATGGCAAAATAGCGCTGTCCCTACTTCAATATTCCTCACTTCTCAAGAGGCTTTTAGAGATTTAGCACAGCACTGGACTAAATGTGGCTAAATGCCTCCTGCAGTGCTGGCTTTTAGACAGGTGCTTACACATCAGCAAAACAAGACTTGCATATTATGTATGTGCAAAAGACCATGTAAATATATCTCTAGAAACAAGGGTGAAAAATATTTCAAACACAAGGATTTAAGCTTGAGGATCTCTGTGGATATTTTTCCAGCAGGTGGAACAGCATGTCATGCCCTAACTAAGAGAGCTATGCCAGAATGTTTGAACTACCAAACAATCTCTACAGGAAGACTTCTGGAATAAAAAAGGAAGGAATAAAATAAGCAGATAAACAGTGACTGAATATTGTGGTATAGGCCCTGAAGGACAAAGAACTAAATTATTAGGAAGAAAACAAAGGAACATATAAGGAAAGAAATTAAAGTAATAAGGAGGTAACCTGAGGTAGGCAAATACATCTGTGGGAGCTGTACAAAGCTGCAACTGAAAAGATCCAGGGCACATCTCCCCATACAGCACAATTTCTGATATTACAGACAAGTGAGAAAAGAATAAACAACTCTGCTGAATATCAAACTATGCGGTTTCAATTAATATTGAAAAATAGAGAAAATAAAGAGAAGAGCCATGGGAAAAGACATCCAAAAATAAATTAGACTTTGGATAATCACAGAGGGGTTTTAAATTGACAAATAAATGGTAATTTGACAGCATGTGGAATTTATATAAATGTTGGAATTTACATATCACCAACCCAACAGCCGATTAGACTGATGAGGAAATTTTGGGGAGGCATCAGGAAATCTGTAGCAACCCTCCAAAAATACAACCAGCCAATGCAGGGGTCATAGCTCTTTCAAGGGCACCTGTCTCTCCTTTAGGTACTGGAATGGGCTCTAGAGTGCCCCCAGAGCTGTCTCTTTTCCAGGCTGAACAATCATAAGTCTCTCAGTCTGTCTATATAGGAGAGGTGCTCCTGCTGTTTGATTATCTTGGTGGCTCTCTGAGGGCTTCCTTGTTGTGTCTGAGTTTGTCCAGGAGCTACTGTTCATCCCTACAGGCCTCCAGGAATTTTTCCCTGACTTCCTCTTTGTTGGGATGCATCACTCCTGAGCTTGGAAGAGGTGATTCTTGAATATTACCAGCTTGCTTGGGCCTCTCTTCCCTCCAGGGCTTTACTTCACGGTCCTCTATCAATCAGATTCCTGACGAGGCCATGTTCTCCCTCCTCTCTGAGACTGGAGTTGCTGTTTTCCCCCCCCTTTTAAAATACATTACCCCAGAGGTGCTGCCAGGGCTGCTGATGGGCTTGGCCTTGCCAGTGGTGGTTCTGTGCTGCAGCTGGCTGCCAGTGGCCCTGGCAGGCCCTGGGGAGCTTTCAGCAGCTTCTCACAGAAGCCACCCCTGTAGCCCCACCTCTGTCAAACCTTGCCAGGCAAACCCAACACCTCTCACTGCTGCTTTTGTCACCATGGTTAAAACATTCCCTTCTAAAGAGATGGTCAGACTGAAAGACTGCCACGAGCCAGCTTTGGCAATGCTGTCTTCTTGTAATTGCTTCAGTCACACTTAACTGAAGGTGTGGAGAAGATGCTAACCTGATTTCCCTGGCAGAGAAGCTCCTCAGACACCACTCAGAAGTATTCAATATCTATGCAAACAAAAGTTTGTGTTTGGGGGAATTCATTTTTCTCTTCCCTGCAGCAGGGTCTCTTTTCTTTTTAATCCATCTCCTACTACTTGGATCTTTTTTTTGCTTTTCTGCTTGGAGTTAGGCACGATAAATTACTGACCTCAATTTTTTAATGGTTTTTTTTTCTAGTCTTCATGTCTGTTTTTCCCTCTTGCTAAACTTTTCCCTTCATTCAGTTTATTTGCTTTTGGATGGTATCAGTTTTTTGGTTTTCTGCTGTTTTCAGAAGCAAGCCATCTCATTGAAAATGCAGTTATTGGCTGTTGCTTCTTCTTTCTCTTTTTCCCTACATCAATACTCTCCCTGCAAGGAGAACAGAACACTGAGGTCAAGCAAGCTTTGAAAATGCTCATCATAGTGAGGAAAAAAGAGTAGATTGCTGTTCTTTGGAACTTTTTGTATATATATAGAAAGGAACCTCAGCACAAGAGGAGGGGAGTGATTTTCAAAAGCATGACATAAACCAAAATAAGCAGTCCAAAAACCTGAGAGAGGTCTCCAGAAGTGGCAAATTAATTAACTTAAACAGGAAGATGATTCAAAATTTCTCCTTGTCTGGTTTTGCCATCCTACCAGTTAGCTTGGAATACTGGATGTATTGGTAAACTGCAAAATTCTCTTGGGAATTATGTGTTTTTTTGAGCCACAGTTCACATTGTGTTTTATTCTTGGCCTTATTTTTTCAAGAATTCTTACACGTCTGATCATTATCTGATCTAATGATCATGATCTGATAGTCTCCCATATATGAAGAAAACAGTCGACAAGGTCAACAGATATAATTTTCATATTGCTTTATAAATGGTCTACATGAGAATCCTGATATAAAAAAAATTACTTTTTCAGATTGAAGTTTAAGTAAGCTCTAAAGTGAACACCTAGAATAATTAGCTCATGCTGTTTCATTTTATTGATATTTATTGACTACCTAAGGGAAGGAAAAAGCTTCAATGTATGGATTATGCAGTAGATAGGGGTCACAGGTTTTATTTTTACCTTGACATTTACTCATTGTAGACGGTGGATCAGCTACTTAGACAAACATTCTCCAGCTTTAAAAGTTCAATCTCTAAACCTATGACACAGCTTTTATATGTACTGAACACCAGCCTTTGCCATCGATCCTGCTTGAGGGATGGAGGCATTTAGCACACTGCAAGTAATCAAAAGGTATCATGCAAAACAGCTCATACTGTAGCATTCAAACAGAAAGAAATTCTAAACAGTTCTGCTTTGTTCTTCAAGGCATTACCCCTGCTTGATCTGCAGCTACTGTTCCATTGCCTGAACATCTTCATTCTGAAAAATGACATTAGAGAAATACCTATACATGTACATCACAAATCATTTCCCATCGATTTTGGTTAAAAGCTAGAAAGTCTGCATAAAGAGTTGCCTTTGATGCCCTCTAACAAGCTTAAAAGCAGTAATAACCAACTCAAGCTGCTAGAAATGACTGTGCATGTCAACTGCCTATCATTTCTCATGCATGTATTTTTGTTACCTTGATTGCTGGAATGGGCTTCTTCGGAACGAAGTGCTTTTTCTCGGGAAGCACAGCAGCCATGTTCTGTGCCTTCAGTTTAATCTTGTTCTCAGCTATTATCTTTTTGCGTTGCTCCAGGTAAGGCCCGAAACTGGGCAGTTTCTGGAACAAAAACCAGTAAACAGGATTATGCTTAGTAAGCGGGTGCAGTAAAAAGATGAGTCTGATCCCAAGGGTGAGACTTCAAGTCCATGCTGACTGCAACTTGCTTCTTATTCAGGAAGCTGAAATTGAAATCAGTTAGACTGCGCTAGAATGAGAAGTGAATAAAAATCAAATATGAACATTTGGATCTGACTTGGAAATATATACTGAATATTAAAATATTAATATCTCACAGCAGAAAAATAGCTGAATTGCAGGTCAGCATCCAACAGTCTATTATTTCCCCACTGCATACTTGCTTATATATAAAAATGTATCATGTTAAATAATTCAAATGTGTAACTTTATTTCTGTTTTATTTTATATTATGTGGAAAGGTATCATAAAATTATCAGTTTACTTAGAAGGGTTCCACCAGTATTTAACATTATTTGTATCAATATCTGAATATAGCAATACATATTTTTAAAGCTTACGAACATATATTTGGCAGTGTGATAACAGAAGGCTGTTTTTGACCTGTCAAAGTAAGGCTAACAAACACCAAATGAACTGAAACACATTATAATCTCCTAATTTACCTCTATGTCCCACTTGCAATCTTTTCTGCAACATTTAGTCCTTAAACCCAATTAAGCAAACTCTAGAGGAAGATTTCACTGAATTGCAAAACTCACATCTCACCCAAGAACATGAAAGAGCTGGATCAGATTTCCTAAAACACTCATCTTCCTGAAAAATAAAATCCTTTTCCTTACCTAGCAGAGGTATGGGACCACTGTAGTGTGCCACAATCACAGATTTAGGTGAGTGAAAAATGGTAGAAAAATGGATTTTTGCTTGATGCAATAGATGATGCCCTTCCTCCCCTGAAACTAGTTCCTTATTCTGCAGAAGTATTTTATCCACCTAACTAAAGCCTGTTCAGAAGCTACAGAAGTGCTGCAGAAACCAGCAGGTAGTAACAGGGGATACACAGCCTGAGCAGCTGCTGGCATTAATTCACGCTAATAATACAACCTCAAAGAGCATATCGAACAAGATACAGTACTGCTGTGCTTATCAATTTTTTAAGGGGGAATTTCAATGTGAATTTTAAACCTCAAATTATTTAAAAATTTACAAATTATTATTTTTTAAAATGAAGCAAATCCAGAAGAGGTTACCGTGCTCTTCTGCTAATCCTTAGGAGAAAAATTCCTCAGTGATCTCCGTCACTCACAATACCCAACCTTGGGACCTCGAGCTTCTTGCTATGACAAACAAAAGCTTTCTTGGTGGCTGGGTTTTGGGCACTCTGAGCATACAGCCAGAGGCTGAGGTCCTTGAAATGCTCCCCTGCTTCTGAGACTTGGTTTGTGGTCTCAGGATATTTTTAACAGCAAGTCAGCTCGAGGCTCACCGTGTGCCAGAGCTCTCCAGAGGAGGTGCCTCCCGCAGGCTGGGACTGAACCCTGCTCTGGGTCACAGCCACAGCCTGGGCAAAAGCAAGGCAGGACTGGGGGTGTTGCTGATCCCATGTGTCCCAAATGTAGAGGTAGCCTGAGTTTGCCCACTGGCAGAGGGCTCTTATTTTGTCTGTTCAATGGGAACTTTGCTCCTGCATGTCATGTTCAAGGGCTTCCTTACAGACATCAAACTTTCCTTTCTGTGCAGTTGCTGTACATGAAATGTTCTACGACATCTTGAAATCAGGCTTTGAGAACTCCAGCAAACAGCAGTAAGGTGGTGGCCTTACATACTGAAGTCAAATAAGACAACAAAAGCAGAATTATTATTAACAGCAAAACGAGTAGAAGGAAGAATTTGTCTAATTCCAATCTAATCAATAGGTTCTACAGCACACACACATAAACTCAATTCTCTATAAGACTTTTAGAAAACCTAAAACTTTTAGCAGAATCCTAAAAAATACAAATTTTGATAAAAAGTGTTCTTGTATGTCTACTAGGCTGAATCAATTAGAAATATATTTTTGGCTAAGAATAAGTAGTGGCTGTGTCACTGAGGAACTATTTCCTCTCCATAATTTATGTGCTGATGCCAACAGCTTTGGCTTGAGAGGGCAGGAGACCTGATGACAAAGCGTTTTTGGATTCTTTCCTGTCTGGCCAGGAATTGAATTGCTGACTTTGAGAGTAGGTAGCAAAGCTAATTTTGCTGAGGTTTTAACTGAAGTAGTAGAGAGAGGAGACAGTTGTTCACGACTTGACTGATTGAAGATCATCTTTGGGAACACCAGCCAAATCTTTGCAGAATAAATCCTTTACTTTTCTGTTCTCTTAATATATGCCAAATCTCCTAATTTCTACAGACAGAAACACTAAGAATATTGAAATTAAATAGGTGATCTAAGGAAAAGTATGGAAAAAGAATCCATTTCTGTGTATAGGTGAAAAGGGGATTACAAAGGTTAATTAATTTTCATAGTTGTGAGATGGAAGCATTTAGATTTTTATATCTAACACCGCTTCTAGCTGGAATGTACAGCAGGCAGTTTGAGAAGTGTGCAATGCCTTCATTTCCATAATTCAGATGCTTTTTAAGGACATGAGTGCAGTTAAATTAAACCATATAATCCACATCTTTTAAAAATAAATTATGATTAATCTAGAAAACTGCCATCCAACCTGCATATTTGCTGTGCACTGCTGTTTTTCCATCAAGAACTTGGCTAAATGGAATTTAAGATAATTAAGGAAACACGTCGGTCTTGGTTCAGGCTTGGGCACATACACAGTGAGCTTCCACTGACTTCACAGAAGGTGACTGTGTGCCATACAAATGGCCTGGTTATTTTGTGTTTGGGGTCTAGTAGTTCACAAGCAGCCAAGCCAAATTTCATTAAACAACACTGAAAACCAGCAATCTTTTCTATAGCAATAAATAATACATGAAAATGTAGCCTCAGGAGCTTAGGAAGGACTTATTGATGGCTCCCCTTATGAGTAATGCACAGACATAGGGAATGCTGAGGAGACTGCTTATTGTTCAGAGCTGCGGTTTCAAACATTTTGCAGTCAAAGGCCATATGAAATGGCAAAAAATATTTTAATGAAGTGTGTTACTGGATCTAGCAAAAGTGGAAAAATGTTGGAATAGCTGCAGAAGAGATGGATATTTAAGAGATTTTAAAATTAAAATACATCTTTATAGGGGATAACTTCCTAAGCACATGGGGGATATAACAACAAAATTCCCAATGAAAGCACAAGCTCAGGGCTTGGTGTGTTTAACTCTGTTTCCTTTTGAAATCTTTATACAGTACTTTTATTTTTTTAATTTCCAGATATTCCAGTGTCAATAAACTCTCCATACACTGATATCTTTGTCATATCAACATCTGCCTAGAAAAAACAATTAATATGAATATGTGGAGCATAGCAAGTGCTTAGAAGATTGCAACAAGCAGAGTAATTAGATAATTCTTATCTACTTATATATCTATATCAGTGATGTCTATAGCTGCATTATTTGTCTCCATCTGTCTCTATATAGACATAATTCAGTGTGTTTCTACTGGAGGGATAACATCAAGAATGGAGTCTAAATAAATATATTAAGTGGAATTATTTCATTGTTTATAATTGCATTATCACAAAACTGGAAGCTTGAAATATTTTGCTGGAATATTTTACAGAAAGAAAACAAAAATCCAAATCCTCCCCCCACCTCCACTTCCACAAGCTGCCTTTTAACTGATAAACTGTATAAATCTTAAGCAACATTGTGATTTTTGTTTCAGTACTTTCTCCAGGGATTCATCATTGATGAATTTGTTCTTACCAAAAAACCTAAATCCTGCTCATTTAAAGATAACAGTATCTTCCACTAAGCCTGTCTCTATTCAGATATAAAAAAGCATTACCCTGCCAATAGAGAACTGACAACTTAATGAATCAACAATGAAACCTTAAGCCAGAGAGCTTTAAGGTGAGTAACTCTGTTTTGATTATAATTTATTCATGGATCAATCTAAAGGTAATTGAGCATATTATGAACTAAAAAAGGTGCTTGTTTCCTAATGGCTAAAAGTAGAGAGAATCCTCTACTTCAGATTGCTGCAATTTTTGTGGGCACACCAGCAAGCAGCCTAAGTAGTGGAACAGGCTGGAGAACAGGGCAGTGCAATAGGCATCAGACGACCCAGACTTTATTTCTAACTTGGAAACTGGTCTGATCCTTACTCTGGGAAAATCCATGTATGTCTCCATGATGTAGTCATGGGTTGCTTATTTGGGACCTGTCTGCTACTAAGGGGCTGGATGCCATCTACTGTTAGAAGACACAGATTTCAGCTGGCAGAGTGTTTTGGGTTGGCATGGCAAGGTTTTGGTAGTGGGAGGGCTACAGGGGTTCTGGGAGAGGCTGTGTCTGAGCCAAGGGCAGCTGGCTCCAAGAGGGACCTGCCACTGGCCAGGGCTGAGCCCATCAGCAGTGGTGGTAGTGCCTCTGGGATAACATGAATACATCAGTAACAAAAGGAATAGGAGGGAAAATGTGGGTCTGCTGCTGAATGGAAAAAGGAACCTTGCAAGGGGTTGCAGAGGAGGCTGGGATACTGGACCCCTTTGCAGTCTTCACTTCCAAATCCAGCCCTCAGGAATCCTTGACCCAGGAAACCAGGGAGAAAGTTTGGAGAAAGAAAGACCTCTCCTTAGTAAAGGAGGATTGGGTTAGAGACCATTTAGTCAAATTTGACATCCACAAGTCCATGGACTCTGATGGGATGCACCCACAAGTACTGAGGAACTGCCAGAGATCACTGCCATCTCGATCATCTTGGAAAGGTAATGGCAGTCAGAAGAGATGCCTGAGAACTGGGAGAAAGCAAATGTCACACCAGTCTTGGAAAAGAACACGGAGCACACAGGGAACTACCAGCTAGTCAGCCTCACCTCAAACCCTGGACAGGCGATGGAATGGCTGATCCTGGAGGCCATCTCTAAGCATGGGGAAGACAAGAAAGTCATCAGGAGTAGTCAGCATGGATTCACCAAAGGAAAATCATGATTAACCGACCTGATTGCCTTGGCCCACGAGCCTTTTATTATATTTTCTGTCCCCTGTCCAGTCAAGGAGGGGAGTGATAGAGCTGTGGTGGGCACTTGACATCCAGCCAGGGTCAGCTCACCATGCACAGTCAAGCATCATCATAAACCAAAAATAAACAACAGCCTCCTACAGTACTCCACTGGATTTGAAGTCTATGCTAATGAGATGGCAGCAAAAAGAACACTGGAACATAATAATTTTTATTAAAAGATTTTCAGGGAAAAGTGGCCACAAGGTAAAGGAAGAACTTACATAAATAATTCTAGGGATCACTGGCTAATGGACACTTTGGGTAGCAGTATCAATTAGCCATGAGGCAACATATTAAAAAAATCCTGTTTCTCTCACATGTGAATTTCCCACATTGAGTGTAATTATCTCATTCCTTTTATATTTGAGTGTTGTCTCCAGACTAAGGTATTGAAGGTGTGTGTGTGTTCATTCTCTAAACACCTCTTTTGCACTTTCAGCATGTAAACAATTTTCAGTGACACAGTGTCCCTCATGAATCTGGAAATGAAACTGAAGCCAAATTGTCTTATTTCACATACTTTATGTTTTTGAAGTGTGGAAGTCTCTACTTGCACATAGCAAAAACAGGAGAGAACAAGAATAAAGGCAGAAAAATATCTGACAGTTTGAACTGCTTAAAGAGAGTACAGATTGCGCTTCTGAAATACTCTCTACTGGTTGCAGTGGACATGCACCCAACAAAGGTCCACATATTTAACAGCTATGTAAATAGATGGATAATTGTCACAGCAAAACTTTGCCATGTAGCAGCAAGCATTAGTGTGTTTTAGAAATCAAACAAGAGGTGACTTTTCTCTATGGCTTGTTTTTCTGAACAGATCTTTCTCTGAAATCATTTTAGCAACAGCTTTCCCAGAGAAGACAGAATAAAGGAGGAGAAAATACAAATTCTCTAAATTGTCAGAATTCCCTTGGCAGAATCATGGAGTGGTTGAGATTGGAAAGGATGTCTTAAGGCCATCCAGTCCAACTCCCTGCTCAGAGCAGCATCAGCTACAGCCGGTTTCACCAGTTTGTCAATGGGAGGCAGTGTTGAAAGCCTTGCTAAAGGTAATACCTACTGCCCTCTAATCCACCAAGCCAGTCATTTTCCCCTCCATAAATCCATGCTGACTATTCCCTTCCTATGAAGAGCAGGTGATCTGTGGTTGGTTCTATCCTCCCCAAATGCCACTTTCTTCTGTAAATGAGCAGAAAAATTGGGCTTCACCCCTTTGCTGCCTTGGTGGGACTACATCTGGGAAGGTTTCTCACTGGCTTCAGAAAACTGGGGAGACAAACAGCAAGGCAGGTAAAATCTAAGAGTGAAACACCTGGGGAAGCTACACAGCCAAGTGACTACCTCAGACACAGTTAAAGGTGTGAAGATAGAAGACACAAATTAATGGCTTTGAGGAGAGTAAAATAGGTGAAGCACGATCTCTGAAAGTGGGAGCATGGTATGGAAAGGCAATCAGATAAGGGAAACATTAACATTTAAGTGAAGTAGACAGTTGCCCTGCCCAGGAGCTACAAGAATTTAAATCAGGTTTGTATAGGTAATTTTATATGTCCTCACTACAAAGGTTTTAGTAATGCTTAACCTCCATTTGTTCATGGAAAACTTCTGTATGTGATATGTAAAGTCTTTCAGAGAAAGCAGTTTCAATTTCAATCATTTTTCCCCCCACTTGCTTCTGAATCCTTATTTATTCTTTCTGAAGTGTGATGTGCTCAAAATGGCTGCATATAATTGAATCCTTATTACATACTGCATACATATGTAATACTTGCATGTACATACTTCACACTGTGCTACGATTTCCAAGCAGTGGTCTGCCTCCATCCTCTTGCAACTTTACAACAACAACAACAGAAAGATTACTATAAAGTTTCCTGAAGTGGTATCTGCTTTCTTCCTTGTTCTCAGAGAACACGGTGAAACATGACTCCAACATTTCCAGAGAGAGAGAAAACACAAGGTCCCAGTAACAAGAGCAGCACCAACAACAACAACAAAATCTTGTCACAATGTCAAGGTAGCTTGTGTTCCTTCTGGGAAAATAAAAAAAAAAACCAAAAACCCAGCAATAACACCAACAGCTGAATTCTGTTTCTCTGAAGGTGGCAAATAACACACATTTTCATATTCATAGATATATGGAGAGAATATTTTGCACAAGATTTCCCCACGGGTAAACTGCTTAACTAATGACAACTATGTGTGGCAATGGAGAAAGTGAAGCTGTGAATTCTCATTCTGTTAGACATTCTTATTCTTTCAGGCATTCAAAGCTAGATCCCCTTACATAGCTGCTTTTCTCTGTGTCAGTCCCATACACTGCATGGTCAGAGCCCATGGCATGAAGGAGCCAGCCAGTGGGCACCAGGGTTCATATCAACACCTCCAGCAGGGAGTCTGCAAGAGCCCTCCCTGCAGCACGTGGGCAGAGATGTGTCATGCAGAGGACAGGATACTTCACTCTATCAGTTTCCACCTGATAGAGAGTTTCTTGGGCCCACATCAGTTGTTGCAGCCCCTGGAGCTGCTACAGTTGTATAAGCGAGAAGCCACAAGGACTTTGTCCCTTGTGTTAAGGGGTTCACACATTCTCATGGCTCTCTTTCTTAGAGCTGAGACATTTCTGGCACCGGTGCCTTTAATGATGCTGGAATGCCATCAAAATAAAGGACAAAACACAACAATTATTCAGAAAAAAATAACCTCTGCCTTTCAGTTATTTTCATTTTTTTTATTGGAACTTTTATTTGCTTAGTAAACAGCACTGTCTCAGTAATCTGCAATTACTGCACATATACTTGTTGTGTAACCTCTGCTGCCTACGCTTTGTGTGTGTGTATATACCATTGCATTTAGTTACTCAACTATTCTGCCTGCTCTTTAAACCATGATTATTTAAAGTGGGTGAGCTAACCCCCAGCCCTTCAGTAACTCTGAGACTAAACGGAACAATCATGTGTGTTCTAGGAAAACACATGGCAGTGACCTCACCATGAGATACAGAGTACTATGCTTGAATGTGCACACAAAAACGTTATTTAAAATAACAATTATTTCTTCACCATTTTTCTAACACCGCCAAATTTTCTCATCTAGCTCCAAATCAGAAATAAATTATTCTTCATGTTCTAACTCAAATGTTTGGTTTATATACACCAAGTGGGGGAAAAGATTTTAGGATTATAGGCTTGCTATAGTGCAGCAACAACTTACATTCTACAAATGTACTGAAGTCATGAAATATTCATCAATAAAACAAAAAAGAGTTAATATTTGAAGCAAGCTTAGACATTTACCATCAAAAGCCAGGATGACATAGATGATAAAGAAAATGTTACCTTCTGGGGTAAAGAAAAGAAGATACTGATACACATTACTGTGCTACTTCATGAACATCTGGCAGTCTGTCACTTAATAGACAACAACATCTTCTCTAAACAGAATAGACTTGAATTCATCAGGGATTCCTGTAGTACAGTATGTGCTTAACTTAAGTACCTGCTTTCTGTGATTTCCATAGATTACCATATTCATGACACTGTGGAGTGAAAGCATTCTTCTCACTCTCTAACCAGAACATGGAAAAGAAATTAAAACATTGGCAGGCACTTTGTCTCCAGTTTGTTGGACACGTGAGGAAAGGACTTTCCACCCATTTATGCAGATGAAATTCTGTCAGCTAAGCAGCAGCATAAAGAAGATGTCAGCAGAATGGCTATTAACAAATGTCTGTCAGGCAAGCTAATATAACTGTATTCAAATGTGTTTATGAAACAGGAATCAGTATCAGTTGAACCTTAGCGTTGGAAAAAACTTCGTTCAAACAAGGTTTTGTACTTTTACCGATACGCAAGTAAAAATAATCAGTTCAGTATTCACATTTTCATGTGTATCTATATACCATTTGTACATGTATCTATACATTTAGTTTATGCACTTATTATATCAATGCCGTAAATTACAGGGCCCCATGGAAAATGCCATTGCTAGATACTTTTACCCACCTTCTCCAAGCTGGCTGGTTACTGAGCTGTTGAGACCAATGCTGAAATCACCTGTTTGGATTTAACTGTTCTCTTCTGGGGCTACACGTA
The DNA here is from genome assembly GCA_013398115.1 of Falcunculus frontatus. Taxonomy (NCBI): domain Eukaryota; kingdom Metazoa; phylum Chordata; class Aves; order Passeriformes; genus Falcunculus; species Falcunculus frontatus. The sequence continues at coordinate 2,778,393 of VZRV01003482.1, forward strand.
CTGTCAGGATTGACTCCAGCAGTACCTAGAACTGTTTGTTTTCTAGGCCCTCTCAAAGAAGCCTCAGAGATGCCAGCTAGACTATTAAAAGGGAAGAATAACTCTTCCCTTACAACTATGAGAAAGCATGGATATCCTTGCTGCTGTAGTGATTACCAGCTGACCTGTCAATCACAGATACTGCTGACCCAGCAAGGTGAGCCTTAAGCTGAGTTTGCTAATTCCACTTGTGCTAAATGAGCTGGGTCAGGTACCAGGAGCAGCACAGCCCTATTTCCAGAACTCTGAGGGCGAAGGAAGCTGCATTTAAGCTGCCTACATGACCCATATGAATCTGTTCAAGAGCTTCTTGAGCAACTCAGTGTTGCTACACAGCCCAGCAAATTACCCCTGTGGCCAGGAGGAGGTGAAAAGCACAGTATCTACCTCTGCCTTAGCTCTTCCACACTCCAATCCAGCATCAGCCTGGTGGAAATACAGCTCCAGACACCCTGCAGTATTACTCATCAATAACCTCTGCGTGCACCATGGCCATATAAAACCTACGTAGTCCAACCAGCATTGCCCACCAAATTCATGCTCTCGGAGAATGGGAGACTAAACAGAGAGGGCAACCAGCCAACTCCTCTTCCAGACTCTGGAAGAAATGGAGATTTTGAAAGCCACTCCTACAAGGCTTTCAGTACATTCAGTAAAATAACCACTGCTTCCTCTGTGTGCAAAGAAAATGCATTGCCACCATTGCTGCATGTGTTTCAGCTGCAAATTTGCCTGTCAAGTACTTTCTGCTAGCAATCAAACCTTCCGAAAGAGGTAAGAGCCTACACTTTCCCCATCTGCTGGATCCTTTGCAGATTTTTGTTTTGTTTTGATTTTTGTTTATCCTGCCTTTTTGTTTTGATCTATTTTTTTGCATGGAATCTCTAGACTTATTACCAAATGTCTCTACTGCAAACAGCATATAATTTCAATATATCTAGAAATAAACTCCACTTTTCCCTAGTAGACTACACACTGCATAACTATACATATATTATTGCACTAATAGATTACTTAAATGCAAACCACTGCTAATAATTCCTATGTAAGCCTTCTTCCACTTCAGATTCATTGTAATCCATCTCTTCTGGCAGATGAACTACAGCACTTATCCTCCTCCTGCACAGACTACAATACTTTCCCTCATTCGTCTCTCACATATGTAATCCTTCCATCTCTACTTCACACAATCCTAATTTAAATGTAAAGTATTCAGTGCAGACAAAAGAGCTCTAGTCAACTCTTGCAGTTTTGACCAAGGAGCCTACCACTGCTTTTTAGTCTTCAAATTCAATAATACAATGCTTTTCATCATCACCTCCATATCCTAAACTCACTAAATCTCATGCTAAGAGTCATAATACAAATAGTTCTAGCATTTATAGCAAGTACTTCCACCCTCGATAGTCAAAACTCCCACTTCAGTTGGAGAGAGGAAGGATGAGACAATGCTGAATAATCTCCTATGAAGAGTTTCGGTATTCTGGTTTGATTAAGGCCTTTGAACAGTTTTGAAACTGTGAAAAAGCAACACATAACATATGACATTAAAAAAAAATATGGCTAGATGGAAAAATTGGAATGGTGCACTAAAGGAAAGTGATAATAAATAATTTTTATAATTTCAAGCTATTAAAACTTTTAAACAGATCTGAAAAGAAATAAGTAATTGCTAAACACTTTTAAATTAATATTACATCAAACTTATGAATAAAATATAAATAATACATTACAAAAGTGAGCTTCACTAAACTGATATAACTGCTTCTTATATCACCATCAAGTAGTGAGGAGACATCAGTATGTAGGTACTAATGTAACAGACACTATATAAAAACCTAATGTATAAAACCAGAAGAGTCCTCATTAGAGTCCAAGTCCCCCACAGTGCTTCTCTTGCATATTTATCTCTTTTTAACAGCTAAAGCATCTAAAGTATCATTATATTCTGAATATGGCATTACAATGGTCATATGTTCTAAAATGCTAATTTGATTAGATTTTCACTCAAGTCAATCAGAGGAAGAATATGATTTTTAAAAATCTAACATGCAAATCATTAGAAATAGAGATAACAGGCATACATCACTGTACTTTTAAAAACTATCTTGTTTTCAATTACTGTAATAGCTTTAAAATGAGTTCTGATCATCTTGTTACTGCAAGACGTCACTGATTTGTATGCAGTTAGGCTTGCAAGGATATGCATTCAGCTTGCCCTCTGCTATCAAGTATAACCACAATCACATACTGCTTGAACAGGCCCTCCACTTTTTCACTGCTCATGTGCTCCTTGCAGATAAACAAAGGAGATACATAAACCTTTACCTATCACTGCACGGTGTACTCATTGTGGGCCGTTCTGCAGGTCAAGTGGGCTGACATGGCACAAAAAACCATACAAATGATACTTGCAAAGAAACTCCTGTCCCGATGCTTGCAAAGCTTTTCCATGTGGCTCAACATGCAGGGAGTTACACTGACTGAGGTTAAGCCTCCGAGCAGTGACTGGGGGAACCAGGACCATGTCTCACAGGCTGATCACAGCTAACCCACCCTTCTTGGGCACGCACACCTGACTTCATCCCAGGAGCTGCACGTGTCCAATGAAAAGTGAAACGGAGTGCACAGTGGACACATCTTTTGTGCTGAATAAACTGTCTTGTCTCCAGCCATTCTGCACTCAGATAGTTCCAGATAACAACCACAGTATAACCTCTTCACACATCAGTGATCCCACAAGCACTACAGAGCTCTGCTACTCAGAAATTCTGTCATATTTAAAAATCTCATCCTCATTTAAATTGTAAAAACAATGATTTTTATTTCTTCACATAATTCGACTTGTTAAAATTATGCCAGATATTTATAGTGATTCAATCTACAGCTCAAAAAAAAATCATCTCTGGCCATTTCGACCATTATGACAGAGAGGGAAACAAAATTTTCTACTTAGTGCCGCTTCTCTACATTAATGCTGTATACAACAGCAGTGCTGCTCTAAAGGTCACAGATGACATAATTTATATTATTATAGATAATCCATGTCATCTGTCTACCTGACTTTTTTTCCCCATATTTTATAGTGGTGCTGTGTATTTCAATGGATAAAGCTCCTAGGAGAGCTTCAGTCTGAGCAGCTTACAAAGGCAGGAGCAGTCACCATACAGGAGAGATTTGCTGCTTCTCCTCAGGAAGGCTGGGCCATTTCTTGCCTCCAGAGAATGTGCATGAGCATAAGTCTCAGTCCTTCTGTGTGCAGAGCACTCCAAAAAGCCATGACACCACTGCAGGGCAAACTGCAATTTGCTGGAAGGCGATGGCAGTGGTAGCAGTGATGAGAACTGGACTAGATTTTTGTTCCCAGGTTATTTGTATGAATGAATGAGTCCAGGCTCCACTGTGTCCAAAAGCAGCTTGGTACAGGGACTTCCAGGGTGGCCCATCCTGACTGCACCATCTGCAGCAACTGTTCAGTCATCCTGATTTTGTGTACAGAAGGCTGGGTAAGAACTCAGGGGTGTACATCTCAATCCCTTCCAGATGCTGAGCAAGGCACATCACTGCAGGCTGTGGGGGTCCTAGTTCTGGCTTTATAAAATCCTTTCTAATAAGCGATTCCCCCCACATACTCACACAGTTTCCTGCCCGAAGAACATTAGGGTTGACGTTTTCACTTGCACACCTTACTCCAGTGTATCTGAGCTGGACTGCTCCTACACTGCTGGAGATGCACAAGCCTCCTTGGAGGAGCTGTGTCCCGTGTGTGCCTCACGCCCCTGCCCTGCCTTGTGCAACATAATGGTCTCTGCATTTACATGCTGCAGTGCTGCACCGTGGGGTATTTTGTACAGCTCCTTTACAGAGGAGAAGACTCCAGCAAATTACAGCAGTTGTATTCATAGCATGCTTTTGTTTAGTAATCACCTCAGGAGACTGTACAGATCTGAAAAGTGTGGAAAAGTATTGTGAGATGGTTTATGAATCCCACTAATCTTCAAACTGACATTTTCAGGTGTGGGTCTATCCTGCATGGTTTTTACTTTTTAGGAGCTAGGTAATAGCCTTTAGGAGGTCAGCAATTATCCCAGTGCTCCAGGAGTCAAATGCAATTTCATCTCATTTTATTTCATTTTAGATTTATTGCCTTGGTCATTTCAAGCAGATAGATGAGAATGTAATCATGATCAGCTACAGCTTTTGCTGTTCTGTTTCTGCACCTATACAGCTGTGGGAGTGATCCCAGCCAGCTCCATTAGTTCTTGCTGATACTGTTGGCATTCTTCAACCACAGTTTTGATATCAAATTGCATTTTCTTCTACTGCTATCCACACTAAGGAATGCTCAAAAGATACTGAGGCAGTTACAGTCTTTAATTCTTACATCTAATACATTTGCAAATATATTAATATTGCATCAGAAACTGAAAATACTTTTTAAAGATGGAAAGCTTATTACCACCTGCAGGTCTGTGTAATGCCTTGTTAAATTGCTAAAAGACTACGTATATGTAGAGCTTCCCATCTTCTCTCCAGCTGGCTGGCTGCCCATCTGACCTGTGGCTCTGGAAAACATCAGCAATGAGACTTATGCTCTCCTTACTTTCACTTGCCTTAATGCTTTTTCTCTGAGTGCTGAGAACATTCTATCAATCAAGTGCCCTCCTGGCTGCATTGCTGTGTCCATTTCCAGCTTTTCTTTGCCTAGAAGACATCCCGACCTTTGAAACACCATGTAAATACCTGGCTACAGGGGCTCTTAGAGCTTACTACCTGTTTCAGCTAAGTTTTCTGACTTTTTGTCTGTAACTTTAATGAATTGTTTGCCCCAGTTTTCTCACGTGCTTCTTTCATTCATACACTTGATTTAGTTAAAAGCAGAGTATTTGTCAGTTATCTATACTTCCTGGTATTTTGATTCGTTCAGCTTTTTTTGGTAATCAACATTGTCCTGCTGGTATTTTGATTGTTCTATCATGCGATATTATGCTGTACATTTTTGTCAGCAGTTTTAAACTCCCAGAAAATGCCAACAAAGTCTCTGTTGTCTAGCATTTACTGATGTTTTAACTATCCAGCTGGCATTCAAACTCTTCTCCGCTTTAGTGCTGCTGCTCTTAGTTTAAAGTTCATGCTTCTGCAAACGGCACCAAAAGTTTATTTTTGCTCTTGTGTAGCGCATCAAAGCCAGATATGTGTAAAGTTTTATTTTCTGAGTCAGTTTGTTTTCCTGATGTGAATTTTTCCTTTTTGCCACTGTAAGCAAGCTTTGGCAAAACAATCTTCTTGCCAATGCAAAAAATCCCATATGTGAGACAATTACCAGTCGATTTCTCTTCTCTGCTTTGTGCTAATGCATTTATCTTTGCACAAAATTTTTCCTTGTCTATGCAAACCTTTTCTGGGCAGTTAAGGGCTTGTCTCTGCTCCACTGGTGGCCTCAGCTCGTGCCCAGGAGCCCTGCATTGTTGTCATGCTGCTGCACGAGCTCTGCACTCATGGTTTAGTTCAGACCAGAGCACACCTTTGATGTGAATCTCTTCTTTGTCCCCACACACTGCACCTCCCTTCTTATGGCAGCGCAGCTGCAGAGAGCACAAACTGCATTTTATTTTGGATTAAATGAAACCTGAGTATGGTTTCAGGGGTGCAGCTCAAAGGAGCTCCAGCTGCTAATGGGCATTTAGCCCATGAGAGCAGACAAGAGCTGGAACACAGTAAGAAAACCTGGGATGCACACGGTGTGGACACCAGTCTGCAGCATCAACCATTTCCCTCTGCTGCCCTGTTCCTATCTGGCCTGTTTGTCTGCACTACTCCTTAATGTAAACATAACCTCTGTGTGCTCTCATTTGAATCACTGCAACTTTGTCCCACCTACAGACAGAATTCAGCCTCTGGGATGCCATGAACTCATGGGTTAGCTGTTTTATATCATTGGGAAAGACAGGGACTTCCATTTTTTCAGACCATCCTTACTTAGATAACACATACATACTAGTCACACCATACAAAAATATGTGTATTAGTCACACATTTATATCATTACATTACATCCTATTATATCTTAGCTATTTCTGGAGATTTTCTAAAAATTCTCACTGCTTTTCTTGATTTTGGAGCCTCAGGCTGTCAGAGCTCTTTCTTCTGAGTGCAATTTTCACTAACATCTAATAGAGCCTATTTCTATGTCCATCTGTCCATCTTTCATTCCCAATCACATACTGCCATTACTTGCCTTTTTTTTTCCCCTTCAGAGTCTTTTGCAAGATACTCTCTATATCTACAGTGGTAAATCAGCGTCTGGGAATGTTCCTGGGCACAAGGATGTTTTCATCTATCCTAACAAAGCGTTACAGCATTTTTTGCCTGCTTTTGGCCTGTGCTGACTATCAGTGTCCCAGGCAATTCCTGGAGAGGCTTTGGAAGTCGGCATGCTCCAGGAGCCATTCCCAGCAGGCAGCCTGCCTGCAGCCAACCTGCTTTGGAGACTAACAGCTTCTGATCATCGGCACAGGCTGCTTGGTGCCAGCTGGCCTGAGCACCTAGGAATATTCCCGGGTACATTTAATTTGGAAGTACAGACATATCTCTCCTTTCTGAAGTTAGGTGCCTATAGGAATCTAATCACTTCTGATGTCAGCGCCCAGGCAGAATGAAGTAGAACAGTGTAACATCCAACTAGTTTCAAAAAATGCTCTTCTCTGTCAAAAGGGACTTCCTGGAACTAGAGAGACAAAGCTTAATGCTAGCCATAAAAGATATGTCGTGGTATGGAGTTATTTATCACAGGTATCACTGCATTTTTTAACATTTAAGAACACCTCTTTTTTCTTTTTTTTTTTCCCCCCAAAATAGGAGAAGTACAATTACAGCTTCAAAAAACCAAGAAAATGAACAATGTTCCAGCATGAGACAAAGAATGAGCTGTATCTTCAACCTAGTCTTAAAGCAAGTTCCTGCACCAGGAATAAATGGTTTCTCCATTCTATGGCTACTTTACACCACACAGGGTTCCTTTCACACTCATTAAAATGCTGTTGTAGTCTTAATCAGGAAGCAAAGCAATCTCAGGAGGCTATAGAGTTTTCTCTTTGACACTTTACTGATATCAGGGACACTGATACTGACAATGGTACAGAGAGATTGTAAAATCATAATATTTTGCTCCTAAGTGGAATAAGAGCTTTAAAAAGTTACTGTTGACGATCGCTTCCAGCTTCTTTAATATAATTTGCTATCAATTGTTTATCCCTTAAGAAAACTTTGCTTTTAAGTCTTTAAACATTTCCCCAACAAAAATGAGTAGATTTGAGGGATCCACTGACTCCTTTTTTGTAACAATGAAACTGATCTATGTCAAATACTTGGCGGGTCCCAATGACACTAGTGGGAGTATGGATCATATTTAAAGACCAGCCCAGGCACCTAGTTTCCCTCTTCAAGTATGAGAAACATCTTGAGAATTATAATGTCTTACGTTTTCCTGAAAATAATACAAACTGAATATTCACGGAATGAGTCTCGGGAACAGAACTGTGAACTCATTTTCATTTCCTTTCAGTATTTAATTAGGTTTCTAGAGCCTGCTTCTAAGTGTCTCTGTTTCTGTTCCAGAAGACAAAAGAAATGAGATAAAATGGACACTTGTTTCACATTGCTGCCTTCCCTTGCAATGGTTTTATGCCACCTTCGCCATTAAAATATCCCAGCAGTGTCTCTTAACTAATGAACTCCACCTATCTTGCATGTCTCACCTGCTCTCTCATTCTCATTCTTTGGGTATGGGACAGGCTGCTTGGTTTTGGTTAAGATTTTAATAATTTCCTTCCTGTACAAAGAAAAGCAAGTAGCAACACAGACACACTTCTGCACAGAGAAGGTAAAGCTGGAAGAGTGCCTTTTGCTGTCAGGGTGGAAGGCAAAGGCACTACCTGAGTCCGAGGTCCTGTGGGAGCTTGTTCCACAGCTGTGTACATGCCCCTAAGCCAACTCAGCCACCTTACACAGCACTGTTATAGAAGGTGTTCTGCTAAAAATCCAGCAAGCCAAGGAGTGAATGGAGGGAGTCATGGAGTGTAGTCTTCCCTGGGGTTTCAGCACGGAAGGTACAAAGGATCTTTGTACTGACAGTGCTGAGGAAAAGAGCCAAGCATGGTTTGCTCTTCTGTGCCAGCATGGCCCATCTGGGGCTTCCACACCACCACCACCTCTCCTCATTGCCAGCACACGCAGGGAGCCAGGGAGAAAAAGAAAAAAAAATAAATGGAGGCAACAGAGAAGGTCAGTGCTTCACCTGAATGGTGGAGGTGGAAGATAGATCTTTCCTTCAGTGTGTGCTGAACCTTACAGCTGAGCTGCTCTGTTGGAAGATGCTGGAGATCCAGTCTAGAAAATGGAGGGAGGATGGCCAGGTGTGCTCACAGCAACCTGAGCCCCTGAGCAGACATGCTGCAACATTTTCCACAATGTGAAGTTTTCCAGAAGATAATTACAACTGCTGCTACTTCATACTTTCCTTTCTTTTACCTCTTAGTGGAAGGTAAATCACAGTAATAATAAATCCTTCTATAGAAATGCAAAGCAGAACTAAGAATGCAATTGATGTCGCAATTTTAATTTACCATTTTCATTGTTGTTAATTTATACGCAAACACTCTGCCATAAGTTCCCCCTGGAAAATAATCTAATTCCTTTCAAGCACTCCCCATGAAGACCAGATACAGACACTGAGTTTCATGCTGTATTTTTTGTATGTCTTAAAAGATTTCCTATTTTTTTCAAGTTGGGGCAAAGAATGTGCTCCTGCAGCAAGACAAAGCAAAGCATGTTTCAACCTTTATTTGAAGTTCCTGATTGCTGTGATAAGGGCTGAAGAATAATTTAAGATACATCAGCTATAATAGATCACAGTAAAATTTCCAGTGGCCTTTCAAAAAGTCTTACTGTTCTTATGCATAGAAAGCCATCTGGGGTGCAAACAAAGTTGAACTTTCCGGCTAAGCTCACTTCTCAACTCGCAGCTCGGTTCCAGCATAGGTCACTAAGCTACATATTATCTCTCAAAAATTCCTCAAGAACCAAGCCCAGATAAACACTACAGCATAAAATTTTGATGGCTATCCTGCCTGTTTCACAGCACAGGTCACACACAGTGGCCAGGACCTGGCCATGGGGGTTATCAGGTCTCACCACTGCAGGGTTCATGGTTTGGGGCATGGTTTGGGGCAGAGTTTACGCTGCAGAGCATCCCCCAGATGGGCACAGGGTGGCAAGTGGGGCATGGAGGGTCAGGAACAGCCACTGTGAAGCTTTTATGGCAGAGAAAACCTGGAAACATTTTGAGCGTCTTTGCAACTATTTCTTCGAGAGTGAGAGACCATGGGAAAAGCTCAGAGTCTCATACTCCAGCTGATTTTGGAGGGGAAAAATCCCCACGAATTAGAATGAGAACTGCACGTTGCAGAAACTGCCTGTGAGAATGTAGGTAAGCTTTGGTACTCATCAAGGCAGCAGACTTCCCTACTGTGCTCCTTTGCCTTTGAGATGACCATCTGGTATAAAGAGAGCAGCTCACAATTATTGTACTGTTACTTTCATTGTAATGCTACTCAATTACTTAACATTTCAATTTGTATGAGTAAACAATTTCATCTCTGATCTAGAAATATCTCCTTAAAATCAAGTAAAACATTTTCAATAGGTAAACATCAGAACTGAGTTTTCTACTGACTGAGCTAAGAATAATCTTCAGCAATACACTGAAATTATTTGTTCAAGCAAATGTTAACAAGTACATTAAAGCCAAATGTTACATTAAAATCAATCAGTACATTAAAATCAAAACTCTTAATTTTCTTAACTCCAAAAAAAATTTCTATCCCTTCCTGACTGTAAAAGCCAAGTAGAACCCATATGCAATAAAATAATCCCTAGCCTAAAATTTTAAACCAGTTTTTCAATAACTTATATTTCTTTGCAGTATTTTCAGTTTATTATACTTTTATAATACCCTCAAATATATCTATAAAACTTTACAGCCCTTTTCCAACAGTATTGGGGGTGTGGTCTCAAAAGAAGCACATTTATGAGCTGCAAGACAGGAAGAAAATTAAAGTACCCTTATGGGACTGAGGCAGGGACACTATAGTTATGAGCTCAGATTCTGATGTATCCACTACCACCTATGTAATTCTTGAGTCTCCAAGTTCTCATTGCAATTGCTGTACAGAATTATCTTGTACTGGACTGATAACACTGTACAACCTCTCAATGCTTGGAACTGAAAGCAAGTTACGGCGTGGCACAGTCCCTTTCACAGCAGCAAGTGCACATATCCTGGCTAATGCTTATGGTCAAGGACTTCACTCCTTGTGCTGGAGAATCCTAAGGGCAGCTCACCCAGTCAGACACTTTAAATTGAGACCTTTCTCTGTGGATGAGCTGGGGACGGTATTTGGAGAGTTAAGTGAGAGTCTTACAATAGACTGTGTTAAGATTTCACCTAAATACATCTCAATAAATAGTCAATTCTGCACTAAAAATTATATTTCCAATGTGTGCTGAATTATGTGCCAGTACTCACACAGTCAAAACAGTGGTCAAAACCAGAGGCATCTCCTCCCAAACTGCCATTTGGGAACTGGGCAACTAAAGACACAGTCTGGACAAAGAGGAAATGGTTTTTTTTAAATGGAGACAGAGAGGCAGACTTTCAAGCTTTTCAGACTACATGTTCATCACTCAAATGTTGTTATAAATACCTTTGCAAACTATTCACACTATGCAGATGAAAATAACTCAGTAATAAACAACAGAGAAATAAATTAGGTCCTGTGGAAAAATGTAAATACTGTTTCTCCTCCATCTGCTTTATCCTGGTAATTAAGTCCAAAATCCAGCAGCAGGCACAAAAGCCCACCCACAGACTGGGACTGAAGGTCAAAACCAAGCTATGACAGAATTGATAAGAAAATGGCTGCAGTCTATCAAATGAAAGATGGTGATTTTGTTGTGAAGAAAGAGAGGGGAGTTCTGAAGTGGGAGGCATTTATTAGCCTTGTTCTGTACCACCCAAAATGGCCCCCAGGGCGTGCTCCTTTGGGTACCCCTTAGGAAATGGTGATTACCACAAGCACACTCATGCCACAGTCACCAAAGGATTTTGTGTTGCTCCTGTTTTAACTGGCAACTTTAGAGGCTTCAAAATATCGTTTTTCCTAATGGAAATGGTATGTGAGCTGTTAACAGCTGGTGATACAGTTTTAGTAAAAGGGAAAATACAGATATGTCTGGGCTTACAGAGCTTTCTGTGTTTACAGTGAGTCTTGTCAATTTACAAATGGAAAATTTTGAAATGGACATTTCAAAATGTCAGAAGTGCTCAGCATTTGAAAGAAGGCTCGGTAAAGGCAGGGAAAAACTGCTGGAGAGACTGGATTGCACTTTTTGTTTGGAGTAGGAAAATACACCTTTTGGCATATATTTAATATTATTATTTTTACTAGTAGTAGTAGTCAATATTCAGAAAATATTAAGTAATGATTAGCATCTAGGATATAATGTTCTATGCTGTAATGATGGTTAAATAAATAAGTATAATTATAGTTTATAGGTTCTAGGCTTCAACTACTTTAAACTCAACTGCAAGACCTTGTCCTGAAGGATCTAAAAAACCCCCTGTATTTCAGTGATGTGTTTCTGCATTTCTCATGAACCCAGACATAATGTGTAAAACAAGGTATTTTATAGCTTTTATATAAATAAATCATCAACTTGGAAAAAATACAACATAGTAATAGAAAAGAATGTATTAATTATTCCAAGCAGTCAAACAGGAAAGACACAAAATGATAAATGAAAGAACAGATATAAAATATGACCTATCCTGACCAATATATGGGTTATACCGTGACTTACACTGGGTAGTTACAAGTGTGAAAATCAAAAACACAGCCATGGCATAAAATATAAAAGGAGCTATCTCATTAAAACTTATCTGCTGAGCTGAATGAAGGGCAAACAAGGTCTTACCTGTGTGAGGATTAGACCCACCTTCTTAATAACAGCTAGGGTAGGTGTTAAACATCAACCATCAGAGCCCCCAAGTTCAATCAGCCTGAATGAGATCCCAAGAAATCAATAAAATTCTTGCCAGGCCACTTCAAACTATTATTGAGCCCGAGTGTGGAGCACCAGATTACAGGCTGGCTGTAATTCTTCCCTGGAACAACCCAAACACAGTTCTTAATGAGTTTTGTTCAGCATGAATAGGTCAGCAGAGTGCAAAAACCTCTTTTCTCAACTTGTCCATGCAGAAATGGTGTGCCACCAGCTCTGTTCAGGTACTGTTGTCCAGTTGTATGACTCATGGGCAATGAAACAGAAAGCCATTTTTAGTCCATTTGTCCAGAAAAACTCAGGAAGTACACCTTTGACTGCTCAGACACCCATGTGGTTGACTCAAAACTACACAAGACTACAGAAAAACCTTCAAGGGCTTTCTATAGCAATAAAAATAAAGTAAATGAGAAAGGTCATAATCATGTTCGTAAAGTCTGATCTTAATTCTTTAAGCGAAAAGACATTTCAATTGCAGACTATTAGATATGTACAGCTCCAGTGACTTACAAGAAGTCACTGTCTGAACACTGTATAAGGATGCAGTGGCTTCCATGGGTAGCCCCTGCTGTGCAGCTATAATGTTGGAAAGGGCCAGGGACTAGCTTGTGCAGACAGGAAAAGTCTGCCACTCAGCACATAGTCCTGGCAACCCAAAATTTCTCCCAGCAGTACTTCCATTAGACTCCATGCATTCAAGTTTTAAAAGTCCTCCCCACCTTTAATCTCAGCAGCACAGCAGGAAACCTCCATCATTTCTACTAAAACACTTTTCTTCCAATCAGGATAATTTTTCTCCTACTTTTCCTGAACACTTTCCCCCCCCCCCCCCCNGTCATACATCTCTATTTTATCTACGATCTGCCTTATTTCATGGACTTGTATTGTGCCCTTGCAACACTTCAGGGCTAGATGCACTAGGATTCAAAGGATCATCCCTTCTCTAGACAATTCTGCTCTCAAAGCAATTAAAAACATGTTTCATCTGTTGCTTAAACTGAACCCTTTCCCCCCCCCCCCCTCCTAATTCAACTCATCAGTCTCGGTAGAGTTTTCACTCTACATCAGAAAATCCCCCTTTCTTCACTGATTGCAAACTTCAAATATTTGTACATCACTGAGTTCTCCACCTCTTATGTTTACCTGCATCATTTGGGCAGGACACTTTAGGACTTTCAGCTTCTTTAGCCTCTCCCCATAAATAACTCCTTCTATATTTCTCATACATATATGTAGGTCACTACATTTAGGGCTATTCTTATGGGCCAAACCTGTTCCTGAGAGAATCAGGAGATGTTCTTGCAAACTTTCTCTCAAAACTAGCATAAGAACAAAAGAATCCTTGGGAAACAGGCTGAAAATTAATTCTAAGTCTGCTGTCTATGACCAATGCCACCTACTTAATTTTGCACTTTTCTTGCATGGACATTGTGGCCCACAGAGCACCTTGCTATTCAAATAAACAGCTTTCTTAGATGACAAGCTTAAAGGGATAATGATTCTTTCAGAAGGTAAAAGTCCAAGTCTTTTCTTGCACATCAGTATGTGTATTTGTGACTAGTACCAGAAACAAAACAGGAACGCACAAATAAAAGCAGGTTTTACTAATAATAGCTACCTGTAGATACAGAAGAGGCCTTTCTGATTGCACAGATATTTCTAAGCCATCTGGATGTCTGTAGGATACAGCCTGCAACTCCATAAGACTATACCTCATGTTATATCAAGCATTTTACCAGGGCTTAATGAATTAAAAGATGGTTAGAAGTACTGCTTAGAAATACACAATGTTGTTAATAAATGTCTTCTCTCACTAGGGTAGATTCTAGAGGAAGAATTTCGTATCATCAGGTTCTCAGACTAGTAATTATAGCTTACATTTTGAAAGCCACAACCTTGCTTTCATGAATACAATTTGCATCAAAATCTGCACTTACAAAATCAGGGAGAAGAGTTTTGCACACATAAATTAATTGCCAGCCCATTTTCTGGTGCTTGAACTGCAGACAATTAGCTATCAATCATTACTGACCTGGGCTTTACTCAGTGAGGACACAAAGAGTAAGGCTCTGCAACTAATAGCAATCCCACTAATACTGCAGCATCCTAAATATTCCCAAAATCTGTCTTCACCTGACAAAGAAAATACTCTTTGGCAGTAAAAGCTGGTACAGAACTGAAGGTTGGAGAATGAGGGGAGAGAGGGAGAGGAAAAGAGAGAGATACTGATTTGCTCTCAATGAATATGAAAAAGCTGATCTCTGCCATTGAGGAAAATTCTTGCACCAGCAAGTGCTGACTGATTGTGATGAGGAATGCTTTATCACCCAGATCCAGACACCCTTTCATATGGTGATTATTATTCCTGTCATGACCCTCTGGTCATCAAGCCACAGTGTCTTTTGTCACAAAACAACTATCCAATAAGGAATAATCTAGGAAAAAGCCTGTAGCATAATATCTTCTGCTTGCTTATACACACAGCGGGAAGAGGAAAATCTTCTTCCTGTGAGTTATTACCTGCTCTAATCCACTTTGGAAAATAGCAGTAGTTCCTTAATTTTGTGAAGCATGCAAACATATTTTTCACAAACTACAGCTACCTGAATAGCTCAGACCAGAAATGAAAGCAAATCTTAAAGCTCTCTCAGGTAATAACAAATAGTCCAGCATCACCATCAAATCCATGGCAGCACAGAAACTATCAAATATTCACATTAAACTTGATAAGAACATGCAAAGACTGAATTGCATGCCAGCTTGCCTCTATATTTAATTTCATATTGTCTTCTATAAGGCTGATGTCTGGCCTAATTCCTGATGCTATTCTTGGAGCAACAGCTTTGACAAACAGAGGGAACACATGTACAAAACCCCAACAAACACCACATACTACCTAAAACATTAGGTCTGGTTTAGTTCCTATACAGTTATAGAGACACTTTATATTAACATCACATCATTCATATTAATATTATCCAACTACAAAATGCTTTAGAACTCATTTAACCTTCCACACATTATTTTTCTGTTTTTTCCAATTCAGTTCCTAGAGAAAGGGGCTACCCCTCTGCAGTCAGACAGTGTACACCACACTGAAAGCATCCAGGGAAGAAGGGCTGGGAATCTTGCTCTGGGAGCAGAATGAGGAGCCATTTCTGGCCACACAAGCCAGTTCTTTTTATGTCTTTTCTGTCTCTACTGCCTATGTAGATCACCTAACACAAGGGCTGTTTGGAATGGTTTTATGCAACTAGAAAGCTAACCCTAAGTAACAAATACAACAATACATATACAACTGTACAGAATAAAAAATTAATGGTGTTAGAGAAGGATGATGCACAGAGACATTATGTGTGACACTGGGGAGGAAGTGGGGGTAAGTGTGCATGGTTAATATGAAAAGATGTCAAAAAAAATGAAGCATAATAATAGTGCAATTTATCCTTGCTAAACGTACTGCACTGTGCTATAATTAAATATGAAAACCTAAATTTATCTCTATGTTCGGCTGTCATTAACTTAACAGGGAGTGCACATGTTCTAATCTAATGGCTGATTTTTTTCTCCATGTGCAGCATATTAAAATGTATATTAGCCTCAAGGTGCATAAACACAAAATAATAGACCAAAGGTTTTGGCCTGTGGAGAAAAAATTCCATGCTCAAAGGCCGTCAAGTAGCTGGTGATGCAGGGGAGACACTCACTTAGCCTCATTAAGCTGAAGCTCTCTTTTGCTTGTCTTTTGTTCTGCATGACAGCAGCCTCTTTGTTGTATAATAATTCATTCCAAGTTCGTTCCAAGCTACCGAAACTGGTGAACTGTGGCCATTTTAATGAGCAGTATTGGTGGTATGCATAATCTGGAAGCCACGTGGACCAGGCAATCACAGAGCACTGCAGCCAGCAAAATGAGATACTGTCGAAATCACAAATTTGTCAAGTTGTTTTTGGACAGGGTATTATAATAAGCACTAAAATATGCATCTTATTACTCTGCATCTGCCAGTCAAAGATCACTGTAATGAATGCATGCTGCAGGGTATGACCAGGCCGTTTCCCTAAGTAAAACAAACTGCAGAGTACAAAAAAAGAATTATGTATTTTTGGCAGTGTCTGGATTTTTTTTTTTAATCCTTTTGCATCAGGAGCTGGATTTTCCTGGCTTGATGTCCATTGCCAGCAGTGAATGCACTAAAACTGCCACAGCCAAGGAGTTAACATGAATACATGGTTTCTTAATAGCCACATTTACTGCCTATGCATCTGAAACTTTAAATTCCATGCTCAAAGCAAATTTAGCATACAGTACATATAAACCCCACAAAGATTAAACTACTTTAAATACACTTTAATAATACTAGCTCCTTTTGTTTTATACATTTCTACTGCAAATGGCTTCACCGTTAGGGAAGGTACATTTTACACAACCTGCTCTCTCTGTGAGAAACAGCACTGTAGGTAATCACAACATAAACTTCCATAATAGAACAATTAGGGGAAAAAAAAGGTTTTAAAGGTTTTTTTTTCTACAAATTGGTCAGACTCACAATTGAACTCAGCTTGAAAGGCTGGGAGGTTCACCACTGGCAGCAAACCTGGTAAATATGACTCGTGCAGTGGGGTGCAGAGTCTGCTCTGCTGGTGCTCCCCAAAACACTGCTGGTGATACCCCACAGAGAACCACCAGACTCTCATCAGGAGCAATGCCTGTGGAGACCTTTTATCATCTGAAAGGCTAAGTGGGGAGCAGAAGGAAAGGGCTTATTTCCTCATCTGCCTGCAGATAATGGTGCAGACATATTTTGGCAAAGCCTTATTTTTGGGCAACCCAACAAGCATTTGCGGCAAGAGTTCCTGAGTGTGCCGATGTACAGTTCCCATAATATCCTAAATGAAGAGATTTCTTGATCAATACTGGCTTATACTTAAAAGGCTTTGTCTGGCTGGAAGCCATATTTCAGGTCCAAGTTGTAGCTAATGGGAAAGAGGAACAAACATCTCTGTTGGGTTTGAGAGGCCAGGTTTTGGTAGCAGGGGGAGCTACAGGAGAGGTTTCTGTGAGAAGCTGTGAGAAGGTTCCCCCATGTCTGACAGGATGATGAACCTGTGGCCGGCCGTGATCGAGCCAATCAGGAATTACAGCAATGCCTCTGTGATTACATATTTAAGAAGGAAAGAAAAGTTACTGCACAGAGGTAATTGCACTTGGAGAAGAGACGAGTGACAACATGTGAGAGGAACAACTGCAGACCTCAACATCAGTGAAGACAGAAGGGCAAGAGCTGTTTCAAGTGCCAGAGCTGAGATTCCCCTGCAGTCCCTCGTGCAGACCACAGTGAGGCAGCTGTGCCCCTGCAGCCCATGGAGGTCCATAGGGATGCAGAGATCCACCCACAGCCTGTGGAGGAGACCCACACTGGAGCAGGTGGATGCCTGAGAGAGGGCTGTGAACCTGTAGGAAGCCCATGCTGGAACAGGCTCCTGGCCTGCAGACCCGTGGAGAGAGGAGCTCAAGCTGGAGCAGGTTTCCTCATAGGATCTGTGAACCCATGGGAGATCCGCACTGGAGCAGCCTATTCTTGAAGGACTGCACCCCATGGAACTGCTGTTCATGAAGAACTGTAGCTCGTAGGGAGGACTCACGTTGGAGAAGTTTGGGGAAAACTGTCTTCCATGGGAGGGAGCCTGCACTGATCCAGTGATTAGTGGAAGGACTCCTCTCCCTGAGGAGAAACCACATGTGATGAACTGACCACAACCCCCATTCCCTGTCCCCCTGCGCCGCTGGTGGGGAGGAAGGAGAGCCTGGAAGGGAGGGAGGAGTAGGGGAAAGGTGCTTTTAAGATTTGTTTGACTTCTCATTATCCTGCCTTGATTTCTATTGGTAATAAATTCAATTAATATCCCCAAATCGAGTCTGTTTTGCTCATGATGGTATTTGGTGAGGGATCTCTCCCAGTCCTTATCTCAACCCAAGAGCCTTTGGTTATATTTTCTCTTCCCTGTCCAGCTGCAGAGGAGAGTGAGAGAGTGGCTTTGATGGGTACCTGGAATTCAGCCAGGGTGAATCCAGCAAAGCTTAGAACTAATTCTTTTCCCCTCTGACTTTTCTTCAGAACTGGTGATAGCAATACAGGAAAAAGGGTTTCTTCACCAATGTTAATTATTTTATTGCAATCTTTATGTCAATGTATGATGAAACAGTCCATATTTCCAGCTGTAAATACCATTTTTTCTGCCTTTTTTTATGCAGTACTGGAAACAAGGGGACAGTTCTTTATCATACTGGACAAATTAACTTTCCCAAGGAACAAGGAGCACTTCCGAAAATGAAGGGTGAAAACTTCTGTTCAGTGATGGCAGTCAGAGGTCTTGAAGAATCTGAAGGCAGACAAAACTTCATGATGCAACAGTGTTCTTGCATGGCTGTGAGTTCCCATTTAGTTAATTTATTTAATAGAAGAGTTAATTTAATATTTTGTATGAAATCTGGTTGGTATAGCAAGGTTTTTTCTCTGCCATACAAAAGACTATATAGATTTCACTGCAGTACAGTCAGAATTTAGCAAGTTTCTACTGTTCAGAAGACTCAGCTTTTACCACCCACAGATACTTGAAGGAAATGGGTATTTCTGTCTGTTTCAATGGGAAGTCCATTCAGAGAAGAAACTCAGAAGGTTGTGAAGTTTAAGGTGATGAAATTTCACTGAAGTCATACACTGAGCATGTATAGCATCATTCCCTCTCATCTGTCTGATGAATAAAGCCACTGTCTATAAATGTGTTTTTACCACATAAAATTTAAAAAATTTTTAGTACAGCACAACCTTAATAGTTGAGAACTATCCACAGTTTGTTTGGGGTCTTCTATATTTCTGGAATCAAGATGCTTAAATTATTAGTTGCTGTTATTTTTAATTTTTTATCATTTAGACATGATCAAACCAATGTCACTTTTGCATAACTCCTAGGGCTGAAAGCAAAGTATGAAACATCCATATGTATTTCTCTCTTCCTATAAACCCACACCTACCAACTGAATACCTGGCCATATTTTTGTTTAGCTACCTGGCATGTATAGCAGCCTCTGCATTAAGTATGATTTTTACAGCTGCCATTAATGGAAGTTTTTACAGAGACATACTGTACCACTTCTCTGATCACCAGCTGACACCAGTGCATTTCTGGGACATAATCACTTCAGCTCTCTGGATTAAGATCAGTGAGCAACTAATAAGAGAGTCCTGTAACAAACAGACAAGGTGAGACAGTGAGATACACAGGAGATCAAATTGCATCTCTGGGGAATCCTACACCTCATTCAGACATCCAATGAGAACAGAGTTATCTTTATCACTCCTGGTCATGTATCTTCCTGAGAAACTCGTGAACATTCTTTTAAAACGTAATTCTGTTAATTTTGTGTTGTAAGGAGACCAACTGTGCCCTTACTCTCGTTGATGCAGTCACCCTCATAACTTTGGGTTGTAAGCATGTGCACTACATCGTAACTGTCTTCCTGAGTGCATCATGCACTTGATCTCAGTCCTAAATTCATTCTGAGGTAAGTGTGCTTTTACAAAAGTTCTTCCCTGAAGGAGTCAGTGAGAAGCAGTGTGGTGTCATCATTACCTTGCCATTCTTTCAGCTCAGCATCAAGATATGCACGCCAAGATTAAAGCTGAGACAAGCTGACAAGTTTTATTCCATGCAAAGGTGATTCAGAGTTGATTTAATGACAGTCATCTGTGCCAAGGTTTCAAGTGTCAGGTCCTCCCACAGAAAAAAAACCCCAAACCCCAGCAAAATAAGCCATCTGAAAAGCAATGCGGAAGGAAGCCCAGAACTCTGGCTTTGGCCACCTTTGTGAGTCTGACACAGCATCTGTGCTAGGACTCTCTTTGGAGCTGTTATGGATGCTGTTACAGCCGTAGGAAAGAATGAGTAAAATTGGTGGAACTATGGAAAACTGTATCATCCAGTGACTGGAAACCAGTGAGGCTGGCATTTCTGAGTGGGAATCTCACTCCTGTTACAGGCAGTGTAGTACCACGGATCACATCCTGGACAATGCCTGCAGCAGCCACTGCTATGTTAGCAAAAGGGAAAAAGCTACTGAAAAGGCTATCAGAAAATAAATACCACTGGCTCAAAGATGATAAATTTAGGGTCTACATACAAAAATAAATAGAATCTGCAACAGTGAAAAACAGAAAAAGAGCACTCAAGTTTCCAAAATATTTTCCAGTGCTGTGATGTTTCTGATATTTCAAGGGCTATAAATTATCAGAAGTATTAGTTTCATTAATGCAGGAGGATGAACAGATACTAATCAACATGAATCTCTTTTTCAGCCAAAGCATTTTATGTTTGCTATTTAACTGCTTGTTATATTACACTATTTAGCACAGTACTTTCAGTATTCTCTCTGTTTAGGAAGGAAATTATTGTGATAAATGTAACACCTGACAGTGATAGCCATTCAGTTCGTCATTTATCTGGTGACTGCACGGCAAGACAGCTTCACTTTGAGGTCAGGTGTACCATTTAGAAGAAGGTATTTATCTTTTCGTTTACTCTGGTCATCAAATACTACAATATTTCATGACAAAACTCCACTGTGTCATTCTCCTATGGCAACACTCTGCACTCAGCATCTGTTTGATGCTGAAACCAGGACAGAAAATGAATTATAAAAAGAATAGTCCACCATTATATAAAAATATGGACACTAACATTCAATACTGCACTGTGAATCAAAACAGATACCATTGAGAACATACTTATCCAGGAACAGAATGGCTCCTAAATCTGTAATATATTTAGAACTGGTAGAGGCTCAATGAATTTGTATACAATCAAAAAGCAAGTGGTTCTTGATGCTGGGGAAAATAATTCCACCTCAGTTCCTTATTATTAAAGTGTCAAATGTCTGAACTTCCTATCCCTGTGATTCTATTCGAAAATAATAGTAATCTTGTAACAAAAAGGAGGATGATTCCTGTATATTTTTACATTTACTGCACCAAACCCACAACACATCAAAATCAGCAAATTAGCTTTTTTTTTTTTCTGAATGCAAATGTTCACGTGTATTTGCTGTTTAGCTTCTCAAGAGGTCTTACTGAAGAAACTGCATTTCCTCTCATGGTATATACCAACACAAACTGGGACAGCTCCTTATATGTTTCTATAAGGCAGGATTTTGACTGTCACATTTTAGTTCATATATAACATACACATTCCCACACATTACTGTATCGATGAGAACATAGCAATAGGTTATTTTCTCTGTTCCAGATAAAGAGTAAGGACATGCTTTTTAGTGAATTAATTTTAGAAAGAGAATCACAAACGGTTGTTATGACTTGCTGCCATGCAAGTTAGATATCTGTGTTTGAATTGAGATGAAACTACAGTACTTAACTAAATTTACTAGGCACAAGTACATGAAATCCAATATTGATAATAATTTATGAAAGTAAGAATACTGATTCCTACAATACTGCAAACCTAGTTTATGATAACATAATTAGTTACACTAATAACACTGCTTAGGCACAGTCTTGCTAATTATGATATTATAAATATTAATGATATCAAGTCTTTGTATTTGACTGCCCCTAGTAGGATCATTTATCACGGTATTTCCAGTTACCAGAGTTATATTATTTTCTCTTCCTTTTCCCTTGAATGTTCATTCCTGGACAAACAGCCATTCTGAGCTTATGCCCAAAATGTATCAATAGCTCAACAACGATGCATCCTGCTTAACTTTAAATGATATTATTTAGTAGTACTGTTACAATGATGTAATTCAGTGCTAATACAAATACACAATCAATTATATTCTGTATGTCTTTTAAATGTCTAACAGAGCCAGCCAGACAAGATTACACAGGGCTTTGTTTTTATTCTTTTTCATGTGACCTGTTTCAAGTTAAGATTCCTTTGAATTATTAAATGCTTCCTTAAAGCATATTTTCACACAACCTTTTTAAAGTTAATTGTTGATGTAGTGACAAGCAAAAAAGACTAAGAATTACAATTTCTTTTCCTTATTCAAAAGGACATGAGAAACATCTTTGACAACGGTTGTCTGTTTAGTAAAATACAAAGGTAATACAAAGACAGAACACCGAGTGCAGCTTTAAAGAAGAATTACAACAAATCTGTAACATGAGTTGGAAATGCTGTATAGGTTTCCACAGGTGTTAAAGGAAAGAAGTTTAGATATAACCCTTTGAGCCTGGTTTAACTGCTTAACATAAGTAGATGAAAATGAAACTGCTTATATCTTGGTTTATTTTTAAGCAGTGTATTATCCAGAGCTTTAGGAATAGGATTGTCTTTCCTCCTTGAAAGTAATGTTATAATTTTCAGAGCTCCACAGAGAACAACAACAATATAGGAGTCTCTAATCTCCTGCTAAATCCAATTCCAGTCATCAGCAATGATAAGCAGAGATTTGGAGGCGTTTGACACTCCAAATCCTATTCTTTTGTAATTCTTTACTTTTTACAACATTTTCAACAGTCGTGCATCAGATTTTTGGAAGGATAATCAATAGGCATGATGTATAACTGAAATCAGCTTCAAAGTGATCCCCTCTAGTAACCAGAAACAAAAGCTTGGCCTCCCTGCTGTGCAGGTATTTTGCTTAGAGCAGGAGGCAGCCGGGCATCAGCAGGAAGCCAGTTACACCTCCCTGCTTCTCAGCACGGACCAGCAGGTGCCCTGGTGGAGGGGTGAGCAGGACTGGGGCAGCTGCAACCCATTGCATCTGTCAAAAATCTCCAAAAATGCTTCTGTAGCAGGGAACTACTAGAGCAGAGACGAAAGACAGTCCAGAGGTTAGGATTTCACGCTGACCATCATTTACATTCCTATTTCATCACAGACTTTCTAGGTTTAAATGATCTTGCAGAATTTATTAAATTGTCGGGTGTCACCGATCCTCACCTGGAACTCCCCTGTCTTGCAGAGGGTTTGGGCATCAGCACACATGTAAGACCATGAGATGCTCAGGTATGGTGACTGAAGAACCACTCCTACCTGATCTAGTGTTCCAACTAACAGCTGGTCTGTGGCTACCTGTCTCAGCTGGTCGGAGCCAGTGCAAGAGGGTTATTGTATGTCTCTCGAATGTTGCCTCCTGGCTGGAACACCCAGGAACTTCTGGCACAATATTAGGATCAATCTGAAGCGAGCTGAGTTTCATGAAAACAAGCAGTTCCAGAACTTGTTCTAATGCATTTGTAATTTTACATCCTATACTTTTTTTAAAGTCATGATATTATGAATCACGTGAAGAGATCATATTTATAGTAAAAATGTTAGCCCATATCAAGTCATTTCAAGTTTGTCTTCTTAAGCTGCCTACATATTTGTTAATATTCAGAAGGAAGATGACTTGGTGACTAACTGTGACAGCAGCAGTGATTAATCAAGGTAAGTAGCAGAAACTGCATACAATGATTATGGAATTACACTCAAAGCCAAGACATAGTGTTATTATACAGGAATGACAATAAAACAACATACCTTTCCCATCAGATCAGCAATTCTAGGTACTGGTTTTCCCTTCTGATGGCACATGGTTGCAGGACTCTGTCCATTCCAGTCTTCAAGTTCCTCAATGCTTTTCAGGTAAAGAAGAGCTCGCAGCCCAGTGCAGTAGTCATCAATAACAGTGAAATCTTGGTTTTGGATCGCACTGCACACCTGTGAAATGTAAGTCAGTTATCAGCACCATCCCGGCAGAGAAGCATACGGAATTAGCAAGCTCTTTGGATTTACTGATTATCAAGTGACCCTTCCTGCACCTCCACTGGGAAAGAACAACAAGAATTCAGGATTATCGTCTGCTTAATCCTATGTCATGACACCACCACTGCAGTTAAGGAAAGAAAGGGCTCAATAGCACCAGTTATGCCCAGATTTCCCAGCAGCAGCCCTTGGACCAGACCTGAGGGCTGTTCAGAGATAAACCTGCAAGCCCAGCCCCGAGTGTGCCTGCTGGGGAGCTGATGCTGAGCACACCAGCACACTGGCAAACAAACCACCACCTGTGCTCAGACCTTTGCCTGCAAACACCCAGTGCTATCGCCCAGGCTGCTCTGTTCAGGCATAGCCAGCTAGGTCCCAACCCAGCAAATCACAGAACCACAGACTTGCTGAGACTGGAAAGCATCTCTTCAGGTCTTGTTGTCCAACCTCCAGCTCAGAGAAGGGTCAGCTACAGGAGGCTACCCAAGACTGTATCCAGTCAGGGTTTGAAGATCTCCAGATACAGAGACTACACCCCTCTGGGGAACCCAGTTCAGTGTTCAGTCTCCCTTGCAGCTTTTTTCTTATATTTAAATGGAACTTCCTGTGTTTCAGTTTGTGCCCATTCCTCTTGTCATTCCACTGGATAGCCCCGAGATGAATCTGGATCCAATGGAAGTGTCTCAGCAAACAGCTGACCTGTTATTATGGGTGAGCATTGGCAGGAACAGAACAGAACAATCCCCTTCTGCCATGCAGTGCAACTGGGAGGCCAGGCCACTTTCTTTTAGATACTTCAGAAACACAGACAGCAATACAGCTTTATAAACATATAAAGTAGTGATCCCTGACCTGCAGAGCTTAACATGTAAACACAAAACTACTGACAGCAGGAAATATTCTGACCATTTACATGGGTTCTTCTAGAGCATGTTGGGGATATCAGCTCAGGCTTAAACCCACAGAGATCTCCAACCAAACTGACAACTGAATAAAAATCCCTGACTGTTCTCTGAATACCTTCTCATTAGCTAAACTCTAATCAGCCATCAGTGACGAGGTGCAGGGTTGATTGAATGACGTTAATTATCAGTCCCTGGAAATGCTCTCAAATTCCAGATGTGTCAGTGTTTTCAGCCTCTGATTCAGCTTTTATTGTAAAAGCTGAAAGGAATGCTCTTGATATTACCTCGACTCCATGCACACAGAGTGAACACAACAATGAAATAGCCACCTACTTTAGAACACGAACTGGTGCGCACAGACATGCACAAACACATCCACACTTCTTGGATGCAGAAACACACTTTAGATCATAATTGACATCAACACTTAAAAAGCACAGGAAACATATTATTGTTTTCCACATTTCAGAAATGACAGTACAACTTGCAGTCCCGAAGACAGTTACACATCACATTGGGAAATACCATATACCACAGCTGAATAAGAAAAAAAATAAGGGCAAACTATGAAATAAGCACAATAACATTTTCTATGCAGTTCATTTACATTACAAAAAAAGTCGTTTCTCTGGAAAAACAGTGTGGGTATTAATTAGGTCTGATACACCTTCCACAGGCTTCAAGATTTTTTTTTTTTTCTGAGAGCAATTATAGAGAGCATCATAATAATTTCCCGTACAGGTTATTTAACTGCAAAACTCCACTGATGCTTAGTTAAACCTTGTTGTACAGCAAGGAATTCTCTGGGTTTTATTAGTGCATGGGTAACACTTTTATTATCTACTCTTAAAAATACAAAACCTGTAAAAAAATACAGTTAAAAGCCATGTCATGTCACTTGAAACAAGTTCAGACACTTTTATCAAAATCGTGAAATATTTTGACAGGATGTGTACACGTGAGATACACTGGAGGATACCTGTAATAACCTTATAAATAAAGAGGTTTTTACTGTTTTCCAGCTTGTGGTGCAGTGTTATGAACTGCAATAATATAAAAATGCATGGAAGATAATAACACACTAAGAGCTAACTATTTGACCCATGTGATTCTATAAGCAGTGCACTATTTGCCTTTCCTGAAAAGCCAAGAAAGTTCCAGAACTGAAGGCAAAATGCAATTTTTAAGAAAAATGTAAATTTCTGCACCAAAGAAAAACGTTACATGAAATGGAAAGGCTTAAAAAAAACAAGTGGTCTCAAACAATCCTCCTCTTCTGTAGAAACCTTATGACTATGATGCCCGATGGTGTGGATAAGTAGCCAAACAAGCCTTTCACTGATTTCACTGGGATAAAAGCAAGTGCTTATGTTTATGGGCCCTTCCTAGAACAAGACAGCTTCAAGCATTAACACGTACAAAGCCAACCGAAATAGTTTTGCCATTTTTTGGGCAAATTCCAAAATTCTGAGCTTTAAAATTTCTTATGTTGCACATATCAGACAGTGAGATTTGTATTTTAGGCTTACAGTATCTTTCATCAATTAGTGTAGAAGCCTTTGCTGCATTTTAAAAGGTGGTGAGCAAAGTCAGGATAAAAGGTCGCCATGACCCATCAGCCATGACAATTTCTACACCACAGAGAGAGGTTTTTAGCATCATACCTGGCTGCCTCTGAATCACCAGTTTAAATGACACTGTGTCCTCTTTTCAGCAAAAGAGAAGTAGCAGGGCAATAGACCAGGTGAGACTCAAACTCAGGCATCCGGAAAAATCACAGAAGAACTGAACCGACCCATCTCCACACCTCATTAATGCCCCTGCTCTGCTCCTGCTGCTTGCACTGGGAACAGGCACTTGCCTCCCTCGCAAAGCTCAATGCTGAGCCTGAGCCCCCTCTGCTGCAGTCCAGACATTGCTGTATTCAAAATGGTTGCTACCACCTCTCATTTAACGTCTTATTAAACTCCCTCAAGAGGAGATAAAGGCGAGAAGTGCTGTCTAAGGGCTGCTGTCCATGACTCACACACCAATGGAGCAGCAGCAGGAACTGCAACCAGCCCTGCCCGCTCAGCCCCTCTCCTCAGCATCGGGCTGGTACCCACCAAGCACAGAGGAATGTGCTTCCCTTTAGACCCTGAAGCAAAAACCTGAACAGCACTGAGACTTCACAAGTGACAACAAACCCCTGCAGTGTTGTGCCAGAGCAGTGCTCTGTATCCTGTGGCCAACAGAAGCTGCTTATGGACGAGTGCACGGAACAGAGCGTGCCTGGATCTGCTGCTCGTGCGGTTTATCAGCCCAGGTTCTGGCAAGCAGCACTGCTGGGACTTTGCACAGCAGGGATGGCACCTGTTTAATATCCCTTAATCCTAAATAATCCAAGTGGATCTGTTTAATGAGTAAATTAACATTCAGCTGTTCACTGACCCAGCTTTTCACCTGAAACATTTAGGTAGAAAGTATCTTCTGTAGAAGATGAGAGACTGGCCCTGTGGAGCATCCTATGGGACAGAGTGAAGTTCAGGTGACAACAAAGCTGTCAGCTGTACTGCTGACAAGTGCTGTCCTGCTTGTGTTGGTCTCTAGCTTTGGACTAGAACTTGGACTAGAAGAGAAAGGTGCTACATTTTTCCTATTCAGGAAGGTAACATGTATAATTCACATTGCACAAATATGCAGGGAGATAAGTTTGTACAAGCTTGGTTTTACTGCATTGCCTGGCTCTGTCCCAGTAGTAGAACTGCTACAATTTAACTTTTAACATTGAATCTCCTTCCTTTTCTCCTAGATCCAGACTCCAGTGATTGCCCCTTATATCCCAAAAGAGACACGTAGGCCAACATGCAATGCATGATCAATTATACCGTGCTCTCACTATTCTGAACCTAAAACTGCTCAGCATAAGTTGCAACTGTAACTTACAATTCTAATCTATACAGACATGTCTGAGATACTAAAAGACACAATGCCTGCTTTGCTGCTGGTAAACACACACCAAATTATCTCACTGGGGAACGGTGATGTGAAATGAAACACAGGTTAAAGCTTTAAGTAAAACTGTTCTGCAAACTGCAGTGATGGGAGAGGCTCGCAAAGGCCCCTGTGGATGTCTTTCATAAGAAATGACCAGTCTGCTCTATTACTAAATAAACATAAAAATTGAGTCTAACTTTGTCACAGGATCTAGAGACATTACAAGTCTTGCTTGAGGAACTGGAGTAAATTGTAAAGAGATTATTATTGTGTAAAATAATTTTTACAAGATTGTTATTAAACATTCACATGAACCCAAAACTTTTAATTCACATATTTTGAAGAAAAAGTTCATTACTGGTGACAAGTACTTCCATGTCAGCCACAAGACATTGTAGACACCTTTGCTGTTAGCAGAATCATTACACAACAAAGAGATGCCAATTTCTGAAGTGCTTAGAGGCAAATCCCCTGCACCATTTATTGAGGGCTCTGTCTGTGTAAGACCTTTCAGTTTTCTCCAAAGTCTGTGTTTCTAGAAGCAACGGGAAAAATACCCAGTCATTAAATTTTATTTCTGTTTCACTCTCTACAAAAATGGATGTGGTTCCTGTCCAAACTTCGGCATGTCCTGAGGGACTGCATGGAACATCTGTGCCATCCATGCAGAATCTGGACAAAGTGCCTGAGGCATTTCCAGTCAGATCACCCAGTAAAGTAATTCCTGTTCAGTGCTATCCCTGCATTTTCCCTTTGGGAGATCATGTAGAGGAGAAATGTTTTTCTGTAATACTAGAAGAGGAAACAGTGAAGTCCTCTTCAGGCTATGCACTCTCTTACCCCACGACCTTCAGTTTTTACATAAACTCATTATTATATGGCAAAATCCCAGCTGGACAGGTGATGATGGGGAAGATGGTGCCAAAAATGAACCCTAGTCCCTATCTGCATTATTTCTATTTCATCAATAGCAGGGATTTCAGCTGAGGCCACAGAGGAGATGCAGATCTAGACATGCTTGTGTCAGTTTTTCCCTACACTACTTTCACCTAACAAGAGGTTTTGTGTATAATCTCACATACTGCTAGATCAGTATAGACTGGAGCAGGTCAGAGAATCTAGCCTGTTCAATAATGTGCTGTTTTTCAAGAAGAGAGTAAGCATTCTTAGTGTGACAAGATCTGTGTGAACAAAAATCCTGTAACGTCTGTCCGCTGTTGTGCTCCAATTTGAAAATGTTTCAAAGCACTCTTAGAATCCTTTGCAAGTGAGGAATTTGTTCTGGGAGACAATAGCTTGGAGAAAACTTTAATTTTTACACCCCTCTGAAATATATGTATCTCTCTTCAGGATATGGGTGTAAAATAATTGTCACTTTTATGAAAACAGAAGTATCAGTAAGGAGGCAGATGGGTGGCAGTGATACACGGTCTAGAAGAAGATTGATGGGTATATATTTGTATATACAAATGCAAATCACATAGCTTGACTGTTCTACCATATTAGTTTCCATTTGTTGTAGCTGTACAACATCAAAGCAGTGATGTCTCTGTATATTGCATTTAGTGGTAATGTAACGGACTACCAAAAAAAAAAAAAAAATCAAAGTGAGAGTTTCTAAGTAGTTTCCTGGCAATTGAGACAGCAGGCCCTTTCATCTGTGCTGTAACTGTGGCAGTGCATTGATTTAAACTCCTTCTGAGATCTCAAATGCTTTTATATTTGTAGGTCTCACTGGCTGCTTTCTTTTTGCCTTTTTTCCCCTTCAAATGATAAAATTCTAGCATTTAGCAGAATGCCATCTTGCTTCTCCAGAAGATGGAGACTTATTTCAGCTTTGGTTCTAAACTGCACAGGATTTGTAAATAAAATAGCTCTCAAAATGCCATTCGATTAAGAAATTGGCCTTTGACTTCACAATTTCTAATATTCCGACCATAGCAAAGGGATAAAAAAACTATTATTCCTCTGAGATACCTGTGAGAGGGTTTACAGTGCATTAACAATTGTGCTTTTCCATTAATTTGGTTGACTCCCTTTGAAATATTTTTACTGGTATGCTTGAATGGTAAATAAAAGGTTTTCTGTTTTGTATTATAATATATTTTCAATTTTAGCATTAATCATCTTTCTACAGAAGCTTTTTCTATTAAAAATTCTTCCTGATAAGTATTGAAGACATAAATTCACCTTCCTGTTGGAGAAACATTTATGAATGCCTGAGCTGTTATTTAATATATAGTTGAAGCTACTGCTTTCTTGATTAGGGTCTATTGATCAAGATTCTATTTGTGCCCACCTGTGTATGCATATGAATCGCCAACATTAAGAAGATTAATTTTATTGTAGTGGGCAACAGCATTATGATAATCTGGGTGAGGGATACATACAATTTAGGATTTATTCTCAAAAGCAAGTGGCAAAAATTGACTTGACTAGAGGAAGCTCTTTCTGGTCCATGCAATCTATATGCTGCATAGCTCTTGCCTATGGAAATGAAAAGGTATGTTTTCTAGCCCCTGTACAATAATTTAGATGTGCCCAGATCTCCAAAGCAAAAAGCAGCAGACACTGCATTGGTTGTCTGACACAGTGCTCATAATAATGTGGCAAGAGCTGCAATGTGAGAGCATGCAGACAAATAAAACCTCCTCTGAGAGGGGTTTCTGTATGTACAATCTTCAGGATACCAATGTTTATGGAAAGGCTGCCTCTATAATGATGGTTCCTCCTCCTCATATCTCGTTGAACATCAACTTACCAGAACATTAAATGCGTAGCCTAAATTATCCTTTCCATCTAATTATTACTTCTGCTAGAGGGTTGTAGGATTAAGAACATTAGGGGAAGTGGTTTATCAGACAACGTGGTGCAGTCTCGGGAAAAAACCTTGAGACTCTTTGTTTTAAAGGACAAATTTGTGAAAAGAAAAAGCTTCCAAAATATTGATATAGTACAGATGGAATGATTTGATTCACTCACATTAGCTGCTTAAATGACTCTAGAGATAGAGGTTAGCAGATGGGATGTTACTTAACAAGTCTTCAGATACCGGATCAAGATGCAAAACTGAATTGCATGATACCTGATAGCCTTTTTAAAACATTACAATTGAACTAATATACATGAGCTAATGAACTACTATTTGTTTCAGAGTCTAGTACAGCTTTCAGAAAGCAGTTTGAAGGACTCAAATATTACATCTATGAATTGTCTGAAATATGGGGGAAAAAGCCCACCTCATCTTTTTTGCTGAGTCCTAGACTTGAAGTCCTAATGAGCTCAGGGCTTACTAGTGACACTTTGAGGGATAACACACAGAAGAAAGATTCAAAGATGCTAATAACTCCAGGCTCTGAAAAGTAGGCAACCACTCACATAAAGCTTAACAAACCTATATTGGCCAAAAAAAAACAAAACCGAAAAAAGACTGGACGGTCCTATGCCATGTGGGTCTCAGTAAAGTCGGTGAAGTATTTCAGGTATGTTATTACACCTCAAGAAATTTCATCAATCTTGAGATAAATTGTCATTCTAATCAAAAGTACAGGCTAATGTCAGTAAATAATGGAGCTCAAAATTAGTTAAAAGGAGCAGAAGGTCTCCAGCCCATGCAAGACAAGCTTATGTGATATGAGCTGTATTTCCTGCAACAGCTTGGATCCTCTCTACAACAGGCTGACCTAATGCTGACATGGTGTCAAGCAGAGCTGAGCTGGCACTTAGGGAGCATCAAGGCAGGGATCACATGTATGGAAATATGGAGCAGCAGCTGGGCAGCAGGAAGAGCCCCACAGCATGTTCTGAAGCTGCAGCAGCCTCCTGAGACAGGCTTAGAGAGAAGCTTCCCCAGCACCAAGCTGATGGCTGCTCCTCCTGGCAGAGAGACCTCAAAGTACCTGATTTCGGGAGCTTCAAGACAGATCTTGTTCATGTACTGCACTCTGGCAACCCTGGGCAATTGTGAGTGGCCAACGACGAAGGAGGAGAAAAAAAGTCAAGAATCCATTAGCCACTTATCAGATGAGGGCACGGCAGGAGATAAGAGCACTATAAGGGATCCTTTAGGAATGTTATCCAATGCATTAATTCCTAGCCTACTCAAATCTATTTTTCCTCCCCTTAAGTTCTCCACTGCCAATTAATGTATCTTTGATCTAAATAGCTAAACTGGGTGTTTGGGAGTGGGAAACTGGTACTTATCAAGGGACCCCGAATGATGCAATTTTGTATCCCGTGTCTTTGAGAGGGGAAGTGCAGAATAAATCAAGAATTTTCAGAAGGCTCCCTGAGGTAACTGTGGGTTTTTTCCCTGTCAACCACCCCTAGAGGAATGGTTTTATTTCCTTATCTCACTAAAGCATTCTGTCAGTTCTTGGAACTACAAAGTGGACCTTTATGCAGTAGGTGGGCACACACCCCCCGATAAAAGTGCTGATCGTGATACTCTTTCCTAAGAAAACAAATACGATTCCACATGCCTTGAGCATTGAGGAGTCTGGGAAACAGCTTCATAATCAGCCATGTATAGCAAATTGTATCATTGTACTGCAGATCTACAAAATGAAAGATAGCTTTGATAGCAGATGAACTAACTCCCCTGTGTAAACAGTCCAATCACATATAGAGGCTCTACAACTATCTTTAAATATATGCTGAATAGCACATCATATTTCATTTATTAACACCCAAAGGTCTCGCCTCTCTCTTATAAGTAGTTGTGGAAAACGAAATCCTTCAGCTCTCCCAGTGGTTCTGCAGCTGCTGGGACAGCATCACCAGTGGTGCCAGGTAGATGCAGATTTTTCTGACCCATTTCCATGAGCCATATCCTCCAGCTCCAAAGAAATTTCTATAGCACGTACCAGTTAAATCACTCAGATACGGTGCTTTGATGACAAAGGTCATCAACTAACACTACACAGAAGTTAGCAGTGTTTTTAAGATTTTGTTTTCCAAGAGCTAGCCACAGGAACACCATCACCTCTGGAATCGAGTTGGTCTGTTATCCCATTTTTGGAAAGGCGTATTTGTCAGAGATGAGCGTGATTCCAGGAAAGCATGCTTTTCAGAAAACAATGGTGTTCTGAAAAACGTGGGGAAAAGAGTTTCAGAATTACCAATATGTGCTGTTTGACAACATGGAATGCAATGGCTCTATTTAACTTGAAAATGTCTGTTTCGCAGTCCAAGTTAATTGGAATGAAAAGGTCAAAACCAAAATATGTTGCAAAAAGACTGAAACAGATTTGATTCACCCAAATAATATTTTTTTCTTTAAATGTGTTAATTCCACACGTTTTTAGAATTTTGATTATCAGTCCAAACTGGAAAACTTTTCCATGCTTAAACTTCCCTGTGACAGGATAACTATTTCCTGATCACTGGCAACAGTCAGGCTCATTAATGCTTAACAGATCCAGGACAGACCTTCAGTGTTCATCCCAGGACACTCTAAATCAAGACACAGCAGAGACTCGACCCCAGATCTATTTTGATTAAATGAAATTTGTCAATGAAAAACAGTTTCCTCAAAGAAATTTTCAACAAATTCTAATGAGAGCCATCCACTGAGGGACATCCTCCTGTGACCAGAATTTTGAAAGCTGCAGACTTCTCAAAATCAAACAGAAAAGCAATTTTTTCCATTTTGGAACCTCAATTCAGTCCTGCAATGATTAACCCCTCATCCTTGCGAGTCTTTCCCTCTAGTACTCTCACATTATATTTCAGCTAAAATTACTTTCATCCTTTATCAGCTTGCCTGTACGAACTTGTGCAGCAGCTGCTGTGTCCATTGAAGAGTGAGATTCATGTGAACAAAATAGTTCTGACCCTGTGAATCTTTCGTGTCTGAGATAAAAACCCACTTCCATATTTCCTTAGGGATTGTTTTACCTATCTCTGCCCAAATAATAAATATCAGCAAGAAAAGCAGTAACATAACTCAGGATATTGAAGGAAGTTAAACCCTTTCTTAAACGTACTGCCAGCTTCTGAAATGCCAGCTTAGAAAAATGCTTTCTCCGTTTCTTTTATTCTAATTGCATGGATAAAAGAACCCCTCCTCAGCCAGATCAAGCTGTGTCAGGGGGCTTGTGCTGCAGCAGGAAAAAACTTATTGCTCCCTCCTTCCTGGGCAGAAATCCCACTTTTCTACCACTGGGAAAAGCGACAGATCAGTGACCAAAGTGCAGCTAGCCCAGCACCAAGCCCAAGCTGAGCTGCACAGCAGTGCATTCCTGTGCCAGTGTGGGCTCCAGGACCATGCCTTCCCTGAGCACAGCCTCTTCCACCTCTTGCTTTCCCTTTCTTCCTTTCACTGCCAGGTACAGCCTCTGACTGAAAGATCAACAGAGCTGCTACGATACAAAAAGGAAAATTTCTTATACATGTATTTTCTTTGTATGACTGACAATGTTTCCAAGAAGAACTTCTCTGACAGCAGAGCTTTGCAATACTGAATGTTTTACATTCTCCGTTTTTGGAAAACAAGTCCCCTGCAGTTACAACACATACAACATTAAGAAAAAACAACCCCACAGGAATTTTCCTAAGTAATTATTGGAGATGGCAGAAAGGAACAAAGAAACAGCATTTTCCACTGTGCTTATCTTGCCTTCTATTTATTTTCAATATCCAGCAAAGAGCTGGGTACACTTCCAGATTCAATTTCCAGTCACCTCCGCACGTACTCAAGGGAACTCAGTCTGCAACAGAGCTAGCTTCATGTCTGAAAGCAACCTGAGCTGAGTAAAACAACTTGCCTACAATTTCATCAACAATTAACTGAGCCTCTAGTGAAGTCATCTTCATGTTGCATTTACTTTGCAAACTTCAAACAAAACTCACTCGGTGCCAATTCACACCATGTGCTTTATCTACATGGAGAACAGCTCTGTGCGTGTTCATGTAAGGGGGCAGCAGCACGAATCCACATCAGTAGTGTGAATCCACATTAAAAATAGGTGTAGCAGTACTGGGTTTTCAAAGCACAAGTAATATTGTGGTTCCTTGGGAGACATGGAGAAAAACATATTGCCAAAGCAATTATGCTTCCCATCGCCTCAGTCTTAAAGTGACCTGACCCAGGGAAGCAGGGCAGACATCCAGGAAAGGGGAGCAGACCCAGTGTCCCCAGGAGAATAAATCCCCCTGCAGAGGCCAGGAGTGACTGGTATAGGACAGCATTTGAGCTGATGCTCAATTAAGACCTAATTGTTAGTAAATAATTATTACCATACAGTGATAGTTGAAACCACTTTGCATGAGAATTCATTACGAGAATGACAAATAGCAATTGTTACAGAATGAGCTTTAATTCATTCTCACAAATTTATGAAATAACAATCCTATCTATGCAGACTTCATTTACTAGCTGGTGAAATGAGCAGAAATAAAGGAAAGCTAATAGATAAATCCCCTAAGCAGCTCCAAATAAAATGTAGAACTAATGCAAAACTGCACAAAATAAAAGGCATTATTAGCGTTGAATTTAGTCTGTAACTTTACAATGTGCTGATTTGAATATTGCAACTTTTCATTAAAAGTGGCAAAATAATATGTAAGAATCAATAACGAAAACCTGTTCTAATTTGATGGTTTTTACTACTATAACGAAAAAACTTTATAGATTGCTTTTGTCTGACAAATTCTGATTTCCTTTAAAAGAAATTGTCACAGAAAATTCTCACTATCAATTAGCAATTTCCCTCCCAATCGTCTGTAATGGAGCAAGTGTGGCAGTCCTCTAATTACTTTTTTTTTATTAGCAAAGACAGACAGTTGAGAACAGGTTGAATTTCTGTAATTAGCACTGGGCTAGGAAAAAACAGAAAATAATGAAATGTTTTCAGAAGTGAATGCTTGGGTATGTCTGTCCCAACTCTTTCCTCTCTTTCACATTCATTTTTCTTTGGATTTTATGTCGACATGTTCAAACAGCACTTTGTTCCCTCTTTTGTTTCTGCATGTACTGCAAATTTCAGCTCTGCAGAGAACGGCCACTCCATTCAGTGCTGCATCCATTGAAGACTTTTTTCAGTGTGTGGCTCTGTGAGCAGTGGAGCTAATGATATCTGGCTCCCAGCAGCTCTGTGTCTCCTGGTTGGGTTCTCTGACGTCTAATAAGGTGTGACTGCCAATTAAAGCTTTTCCTGTGGCTGACACGGTCCCAGCAGCGCTGTCCCATGCGGGTTCTCAGAGGTCTAATAAAGGTGAGCTCATAGTGTGCTTGTGCTTACAGTGAAGGAATGCAGCTACTCTTTCTCCTCTGCCTTTTTTTGTTTCTCAAAATTTGTTAAGAGGAAAACACTTTCTACCTTCTGGCAAATTTCAGTGAAAATGGCCACAAAGCTGAAATGTGATGGAGGATACTCAAATGGATATACAAATACCTATCAAGTTTCTTTGGGAATACAGTCTAAAACCTGCTATTTTTACAGGAGACTACACTTATCTCAATCAAAGGACTTACATCTGAAAAGTGGTTTTGCCTTAAGTGGCATTATTTTTTCTTAAAAATCTTGGTGGGTCTAAAGTACCATCCCTTGAATCTTGTCTCATATGATTTTGGTAGCCTGACACTGCATCTAGCAACCTGTTCCTCCCTCATCAGTTTTAATTGTGAGAGAAGAATTAGGTCCAGCACCTTAACTTCTCTGTGTCATGGACAGCTTTGTACAGAAAGGTTTTGTTCTTCTACCCCTCAAGCCACAGCCTGTGTCAGAAACCTCACAGCTTCCAGCTGGTGACCAAGTGTGCCTATTCTTGGGCTCATCCGCCCTTGGAGCACTCTCTGCCTGGCACAGAGCAAAGCCTGCAGCCTGTGCTCCCCCTGTGTGCTGGGCTAAGGACAGGCAGGGGGCAGAGGAAGGGTGGGCTCTTTGGGAGCACAGGCAGGAGAAGCACAGCCCTGCTCTGCCACACCAATGGCACCCTGTGGCTCTTTGAGACTTGCAGCAATCCACCCGACTTCATTCTCCTCACACAGGGCTGAGACAAAGGACTCTTTGTCTGCATTCAAAATCATGGCTAGTCATTGCAAGACAAAGTATTTTTTTCCTAATGGTTATCAGGATAAACTTCACCTGAAATTTTAAAACACAGGGACAGCTCCCTCACTCTCCTGCTCTGCACTACCATGACTTGAATCTCTCTAATTCTTCATTCTGCACTAAATGGCACAAACAGTAATTCCAGGTCAACAATTTTTTGGCCTGATCTAGTCCTCACTTAACTAACGTATCAGGGTCTTCACTGAGCTCAACAGACACTGACACAGGCTAAAAGAATAGCAATGAAGTGCATGGAGAACCAGATCCCTACTTTGCAGTTCTGTAGCCATAAAAAAAGTATGGAGTTCCTTACAGGGTTTCACATTTGCATGATACCATTTCACAAATACAATAACAATGCTGTCTCATAGATCAAGTCCCACGATTTTGTGATGGAAAAGCCTGTTTATTCCCACACAAAGGGCCATCCTGATGTTAGAAAAATCTCTCAGCTAAATGCTCCAGTAAAAAGCCTGCTGAAGAAAAAATAATAATCAAAATGTCCTGAATCCCTTGAGATTTTTGCTCCAAAGAGGTACCAACAAGAAGGCTCATTGAAAATGTTAAAAATCCACAAGCGGTCTCACAAAAACAACCGTGTTCCATGTTGGAAGGAGAGTCTATCTTACAGAGGCAAAACTCATCACTATTGCTTTCCTGTCATGGGCTGTCACATTTCCAGAATGGTTTTGTTCTTCCTTAGATCCCTGAGGTCCCAGTGGTGCTGGGCAGGAGAGAAGGGTATGGATCCAGCTCCATGGCAGCTCTGTCTGTGGTGGGGGGCACACTCCCACCTTCTTCCCCTGCCTGAGGGATGAGGAGGGTCACAAGGCAGGGGCAGCAGGGGCACATGGGCTGAGCACAACAGGGTGAGGACAAGAGCACAGTGCCCACAGGACAGGACTGCAAGGCACTCCCTCCCAGCCAGGAGAAGAGGGAGATGAAGGTGGAGGAAGGCAGGTCTGAAAAAGGGCTCAGGGCAAAGCCACAGCCTGCCCCACTGGGAAACAGCATTCCATGGGTGGATTTTAAATCTTTGCTGGGTAGAAAACCTTACAGACATCCATGTCTGCAACAGAGGATGTGTGTGACCTCCATAATTTGGGAGAAAAGACATTTATTTGAAAGGGAATCCATATTCTTTACATGAAAATGACCAATATTCCAGATGAACAAAGTATTCCATACCACAATATAATGCTAAAAGGTTCTACCACGAAACAAATATACTTCAGAAAGTACCCCTTTGTTCTACCTCTTTTTTTTTAGTTACATCTGCTAGAAATAATGACTACAGAATCTCTTTCAACAAAAGGTCATTTATGTCAATGGACAGAACACAGAGGATCAGATCACCTGCTGTAATTGCAAATTAATGCTCTACTGCTAATGCATTAACTACACAATATTGATCTACAATTGAATCATACAGGCTACTGTGAAGTGATTTTTACTTTAATATTTTTACGCTTTTATTGCTTTTTCCATAATGCATTTTCTCTTTCCGCTGGAATTTTCTATAATTGTTTCCTATTTTAATTTCCTGCATCAAGATGACT
This sequence comes from Falcunculus frontatus, assembly GCA_013398115.1. NCBI lineage: Eukaryota > Metazoa > Chordata > Aves > Passeriformes > Falcunculus > Falcunculus frontatus. The sequence continues at coordinate 2,816,820 of VZRV01003482.1, forward strand.
TTAAAAATATATGTCTCTTTCAAAACCTTGCAAAAAATCTAAGAAACCATCAGTGTGACATGGTAAATCACATACATGTTGAAAAACACGCAAAAAAATTTGATATACATTTAATTTTGAAAAATTTGGGCTTTAAAAGAAGCTTACTTAAATTAGAAATAAAATACCTCAGCCTCAGTGGAGGCCTGTAATAATGACACATCACAGAAAGATGCTTCTAGACATTTCTGGAGCTCCTGGTATACAATGAGGGCAGGATTATCTCTATATTAAAATGGTTATTTTTAAAAAATTTCATGACTGTACTGAAAAGGAGTTGGTAGATTCAGGTATGTTTAGAAAAGCTGTGCTATGGAATCAGCTGAAGAATGACTGAAATGTTTCAGCATCTTTAATGAGAAATTAAAATACAAGTGGGGCCTTTTTGCAAGTGTTTCTGAAGTCCATAAAGGGGAAGAATGCTCTGTGAAATTGCTGTATAAAATTTTAAAGCCAGCTACCTCTGACTACAATGATCCAGTTTGTATTCCATACCTGCTGCAAAATTCCTTACACCCAAACTTTTTTGCAAGTAACAATACTAAGATGTTGCCCTCCATTTTCTAAAGGAGGGGATAGAACATATTTTGATTACTGAAACTCTCTCCCCATACCATTTCCTAACATACCTGCTTAATACCACTTGAGGTGGTTATGGCATACAGCAAAATATGGCTTACCTCCTGACTCCTGACTTGCATTCCTGTGTATGATGATTTTGCAAATGGAAAATAAATCCCAGTGTTTCAAAACCAAAAGCAATTGGAAAAAATAACAGAGAACTGATTGCAGGTGAAATAGCTGCAGAGGAAAACCTGATCTTGCTTTTAATGGAAGAATATTTATTATTCATAAACCTTTCCTCTAACAGATATGCTACATTGCAATTAAATCAACTCACACAAAGCCTCCTTATTATCCTAGGCCATGAACGTCCCGCTCCCATGGCAGAGAAGACACAGGACTCCTGTTGAGACACAGTGAAGGCAAGCCCAGTGGCCAAGCAAGGGCTGCTGTCCCAGGCTCTCGAGCTGGGCTCCACGGATAGATCAGTACAGTCTGTGCTACTCTGCAGGATGGGACCATGTTTAATGCTGGATGATCTGACAGTCCCTACCCTTTACAAATCCTGAGGGGTAACAGGCTGGTGATAGCAGGGACATAGCCCAGTTTTAAGCCCACTGCCTCTGGCACAGCTGAGCACAGAGGTTGCTCCATCACTGCCAAAGCCCAGGCTGCTTGCTTCCTGCCTCTGGATCAGTCATAAGGTGTCCTCGTGGTTTTGGAAATGTGCAGTCAGATCACAAAATGTGCAGTATTGTGTCAGTCTGAGTGTCTCTTCAGAACCACCTCCAACAGTGTCCAAAGCAGGTATTTTAGATAAGGCTATGGGGCACATATAGAATTACCCCAGTACAGTCCCAGCTTCCACCTGCTTAACTCAGGGACTTGGTATGCAGTGAATCTTAAATACTGAACCATTCAGCAGATCACTTCATCTGATGCTATCTACAAATTCTGTACTTAGGCTGTACGTTGGTTTTGAGAAAGCAGAAGTGAACGTCAAAGCTGTAAGCAACAGAGGCTGTGACTGCTGAAGGAGCAAGTTGGGCATTTGATGCCGAGGATATGTGAGATAGATTGGGATTCGGGGAAAAGAATATTAGCTGGCTATTTGTATGACCTCGTTTAAAAGGAAAACAAAGGAAATTAGTCTCACAATCCTAATTAGGTTCCAAAGATGACCTGTGAAGATGATGCTGTCTTCTTCTGTCTATCACAGTGTATCTCATCTGAGAAGCAAATACGTTTCAGTCTAGTCCCAGTAAATGTATTTCTTCTATGACTTTCTATAGAGATCACTCATTTCCTTCTCCCTTCCATCTGTCCTTCCCATCATGAGAGAAAGACTTACGGCCTGTATTCACAAACTTGCATGAAGTTTACTAAAGGCTTATTTTAAAATAGATGCAATAGAACCAGTTCAGATCCTTACCTACACAGCCACTTCAGAATTCATTTATCTGAGATTAGTTTAAATCACTTCCCTACTTTAGTGAAACAGAAATAAACCACTCAAACTGAGGATATTTTTGATCCAGAGGAGTTTGAAATCAGTTCTAGAGATGACTTAAGTTAAACTGGTGGAAGCTAAGGACAAAATAAGAGTATTTCACCATCTCCGGGAAAAATTTTTTGAAAGAGAAATTGTTCTGTAAAGGGCAAAAGATCTGTATAGATCCAAGTCATTTGTGGAAGCCAGTTTCAGAGAATTTGATTACTACTAAAAAGGACACAATAATTAATGTCTTGTAAATCAAATAGTCTTTCTCTTGAGCACTGACTGGGATGTCTGCATTAAACTATATTTCAGAATTTCCCGTTACCATTGGGCCAAACTAACAGGAAAAGAAAGAATAAAAAACCAAACAGCTACACAGTCTATATAAAATAGAAGTGCAAAAGTGACATTAAACCTCTTGATTTTCAGTCATGCAGAAACACATACAGCAGACATAGAACAGAAAATCATTTCACTCTGTGTAGTTAGATCATGTAACATTGCTGCAGACAAAGCCATCCAAACTGCAGCTCTATCAGCAAAAACAAATGAAATGCATCTAGAGCACAAAAAACATTTCCTTGCCAATCCTGATTTTTTTTGGTAGACAAATGCTGCCCTGTAATTTGCACCATTACTTAGTATTTATACGGAAGAAACTCTCAGACAAATGTGTAAGAAAGGCCAATCTTTTTTCTGTCCACGAAAAAGAAGTTTGAATCACTTTAATATAACTTTAAAAAAAAGGAAATTATATTAATAAATCTAAAGAACATAGCAAGTCTATAAAAAAGCAACAGCCTTCTGCTTCAGCTCCCAGAGATGCTAACTTTGATGTGCATTAAAAAAACCCAACCAAACCGAAACATTGAGCTGGCTTTTTTTTTTTTTTTTTGGTGAAACATAGCAAACAAATGACTAATCTCAGCAGTCACTGTAGCTGTCTAAAAAGGATGGTCACACTGAATCTAATTTCAACGTCAAAGTGAATTGTGGGAATGAAACCACTCTAGTCATCCCATGGAGTGACACAAAGCCCATATTCACAGGATCCACAGCTGCTGTTGTCTATGGTGGGACCGACAGAAAAAGGGGCTGAACGTGTACCAGAATATAACAATATACAATGGAACAATATAACATAAAGACCACCTGCTCCTCAGCCATTCTAACATATATGCTGCAATGGTGCCCTGACATGCCTGGCAGAGCAGGTAAGGGGCTGATTTCCAGCCAATTTTTTGAGGCTTGTAATACAAGGCCACCAAGGCTTCCTTCCATGACAAGGACTAACCAACCATGCCAGTGTGGCCAGCACCTCAAACCAACACTCAGGCAATGCCAACAGCCTCACTGCTGAATGCAGCCAACACCTCACTCCAGTGCAAGGCCAGCACCTCATGCAGGGGGTACAGCTCTACACCTCCTGTTTCAATGAACGTGCTTAAGGGACACAGATGCCTGGATAAACAAGAGTTACTTTAAACTGGCTACCTGTGCGACCAGTGCAGTACTCTGGAAGCCCTCTCACCTTGAGAAGGCTCTTTGCAGAAAACAAAAACCGAGAATACAGGAAGAACAGAATAGCTCAAGCTTAACTCTGTGTCAACCCTGTCTGTATGACAAGGGAGGGATGTTTACATTTTAAATCCTCAAAGCCAGAGATAAAAAGTACTAACAAACTCATGGTTAGCCTTTTCCCAGATTGGTATTGCAACTCCCAAAGTTTTCTTTTGGCAACAGCTTCTCCTCCTCCATGTGAAATGAATGTCTCCTAGCAAGCAGCATGAAGTTAAAAAAATGAAAATTCTTTTCAATGGTAGAAATTCCACACTATCCAAATGTTTGAAAGGAAGATACATTATGACCTTAATCACAGTTACTTGAACGTTAATGATTTAAAGGAAGAAGTGGTACCTGTAAGACAGAAGCCCCACTGTGCAGAAACTGGAGCCCAGCCTCAGCAGAATCGATGCCTCCAGTTGCCAAGATGGGAAATCCTGGGAGAGCACGGGCGATGGCAGACACTGCGCGGAGGGCGATGGGCCGGATGGCATTTCCTATAGAAAACCAAGACATTGGGTTAGCAACGTCCCAACAGGCCCTGATGGAGCTTGCACATCCCTCATGGCACAGCAACATCAGGAACTAACATCTAATGCTGAGGTGCAGAGGTTATATTCATTTATAAACCGACACCAAGTGGGTTTCAAGTGGTATCAACACTTGTACCGCAAATTATGCATGTGGCTGGAATACAGAAAATGGTATGAACATTTGGATAAACATTGCAAAGCTAGCTTGAACATTTTAGCTGATGCTCAAAACAAAGACTAACAATGTCTGAGACAGAAAGCAATACTTTACCATACAGTACACTGTAGACAAAGAGATCTATGTTTTGACATAAAGAATCGGGTTGATTTTTTGAACGTAAATGTTGTCAGAGTAAGAGCAAACATTTATTTATGCTCAACTAAAAGTTGTTTAAAAGTGCCATTTCACTGCACTTGACATTTCATATTTTATTTGTTTCCCCTTCTGGATGTTTGCAGATTCAGATAATTCTTTAAGTAAGACCCCTCTAACAATTAATATGATAGTCAAATTCTCAAAAGAACAAAATATATTCATTTATGGTAATGTCTCCAAAACTGAAGCTTGCATTTCAAATGGTACATAGAGGTTGAGTCAGACAACCCTCTGCTATATTTAGAGGATTATGATTAAAGGTTATATACACTGTGTCTGCAATGCATCTGTTTTGACTACCTTCTACTGATGTTATGCAAGTATTAAAAATATGCCTACAGATGCTGCTCATTAAATGGTGGACAGCAGAGATAGATGACACTTCCAGTTATTTTTTAGGCTAGTTGGGATTTCTCTAGATAACTCCCACATTATTAAAATTTCTACTTAATTTAGAGAACCTTTAGCCTAATTTGATGCCATAATTGGGCAACAATACAGTAGTGTAAGGGAGGACACATCACTCCCAGAGGACCTGAATGGCTGTGGCTGGCAGGCTGGTTTTTTCCCCCTCAGTACTGTATGAGGTAACAGCAACTAAACTTTATGCACATGAAAGGGACAGCCTAGCCCAAGATGCACTATTGATGTGTTTTTAGGAAAACTAGAGCCTGATGGATAAAAATGTGAAATCTCACCAAAACTGCTTTAAAGAATCTAAGATCCCAATAGAATGGATCACAGAAAGGAGCTGGAGTTGAACAGGAATTTTCCCTAGGACACTAGGGCTGGATGGATTGTAACGTGTTTGAAAGGAATAGAACGATTCTCTGAAAGAGGATGACTGCTAAGTGTCCAAAGAGCAAATATTATGACATAATTAATGGTCCAGTTTTAGAGAAATGCTTGAGGGAAAAAAGTGGAAACCGTGCAGTTTGCTCTGACAGATTTACAAAGAAAGCCTTTTGGAAGGCATACGGGCCAAAACATACACTACACGGCCAAAAGCACTGAAAGTAATCTCATCAAAAACAGTAGTTCATTAAATTCTTCAAATATTCAGTTTTTGAAACTGAAGCTAGAAGTAAGCATCAGACTTGCTATATTGTTTTCCGGCTGACACAGCTCCAGAATCTCACTGATGAGGTAGTTGTTTTTTAAAAAGGTGAAAGAATACAGACACTGGTAACTCTGAGATTATGTGGCTACGAGGAAATGTCTTCCCAATCTGCTTTGAGGCATTTAGGTTTATACACTTCTAACCCCAATGTAACTCTTAAGAGTGTGTTTTCCGTGAGTTTTAAAGTCTTGTAGACTCTTGGCCTTAAAGATACCTTGTAGTAAAGAGTTCCATAAGAAAATAATTCCAGAATATAATTAGCCCCCTTCTCACTTAAATGACTGTCTCTGTACAGTGGTCAGTAAAGGAAAAGGACCAGATGACAGCTTATTTATGGTGTCAGCACAACAGGTAATCAGAAAGGCCTTCATTCAGCCCAAAGAAAACAAGCATATGATTCAATGAAGTCTAGCAGAAACAGCAATGAGACTTAGAATTTATTATGGAACATAGCGACTTTTTAGTACTAGCTGAATTTGATATTCATAATATGAGTTATTACGTTTGGTGATTAGTAAATTAGTGATAAATTGGTATGATTGCAAAAGTATTCCATTCATTTATAACTCACCCAAATGAATTTAAAACCATCTCAGAAGTGCTTCTGATGAGAGTAAATAAATGGATGTAATGACAATCAGAGGGTTCACTAAAGTCTCACCATTCATCCCAGCATATTTTTTTATTAATCTACGTCATATGGAACAAGCACAACATAAGATGCAGCCATTCTCCCTTACATTTTTTCATCAACAGTTCAGAAGCTTCTCCCTCTGTAACAAAAGCTGCTGGGCTGGAATACAATGAGATTTGCTTGTGATAGAGATCCTACTGCCTAATGAAATGGCGAAACAACCTTCCAGATTAAAGAAAAAAAAAAAAAGAATGCAAACAATAGAAACAACTGTAATGCCAAGCTATTAAAAAAGAAGGCAAAATAAAAATAAAGTAAATGAACCCTCAATCTCACTTACAGTCTGTTTTCTTGCATTTTCATACAAGTACCATAAGAAGGTAATAAATTCCATTATAGAGATTTGTGGAGAAGGAGTTTTTAGAAGGCTGAAATAAAGGAGATTTAATGCCAAATTTTAAAAGATCTGTAAAGCAGTAGTGGGAATTTGCAGAACATTTTCTGATAAATCCAACGGTATTTAAGAAGCTGAGGTTCAAATCCAGCATGCATTTGAAAGACAGCTCACATACTAAAAGATAAGCATCTACCACATACTTTGACACATTGGGATCTGTAATTCCACTAGTTAAGCACCCGTAGCTGAGGAAACTGCTGATATGGTACTCTCTTGATAGAAGTGCTACAGCTGCTACCAGATGCTAGATGTGGCTATCATTTACCTTGCTGTAAAATAATGAGATTTAATAAACAAAGTCCATTTATCAAGACCTCAGGCAGGGGAGGGAGATATAAAAATGAAAGACAGAAAAATACTTAGTGGAGATGACATGCTACTCTATGTTGAAAGCTCTTTCAAATCTCATTAATTATGGAACAAATACTTGCTATTATAGAAAGACACAAACAAGGAAAGAATTACAAGATGTGAAAGTCCACGACCTTTTTCTTGCCTTAAAACGAAGAGCTTTGGCTTTCTCTATTTCTCTATTTATTTTTTCTTCTTTTTCTTCTTTTTTTTTTTAATAAAAAGTAAGACTTTTCAGACTATCAGTTGAGGAAACCCAATAGCCAAAACCCAACACGAAGGAGAAGCAGAACATAATCAATCAAACGTCTCTCCCTGATCAGCACAGGTAGGCAGAGCTGCTCTTGTCCACTGGGGATAGCAGGCTGATGACAAACTGATGAAAGATATTATACCTGCTCATTTGTTTATATTTCCTTAGGAAGTAAAAAACCCTTTACCAATGCCAGAAGACACGTGTTTTATTATGACTTCATAAGTACTTGGAGTCCCCAGAAGACTTGACCCTGTCAAACACCAAAAATGTTCACTAGATTGAGACCTGAGAGCCAAACCTTCTTCAAGAAGCCTGGTGTTAAGTTTCAAGCAACTCAGTAGCTTTGAGAGTCCCTAGCAAAAACAGTGCAGATCTTCAGATCTCAGTGATCCACCAATGGGAGAAAAATAATCTCAAAAGTCTTGAATACTGGGTTAACGTCTCACTTGCAATACATTGGACCAACTTGATAGTTTAAGGTTTTCAATGCATATATGCAGCAGCTCTATCGAGGCCTTTAAGTAAAGATGATCCAGGTCCATTAAAAAACAGCCAACAGAGTCAATTCAGACTGCTACTACTGAGACTGAACCTTGAAAAGGTCTGAATGATCTTTATCAAACCCTGTATCAACAAAAGAAACAGATTTTAAAGGAAAGCAAACTCTCATACCTTTGGATAGTAGATCAACTAAAACCAAATTTTTTGTACCTATGGTTACTAGAGGGAATAAAAATGAATTTGGGTCATAATTCTCCCCACTCTGTGCATTTTCAAGTAAAATTATTTTTTAATTTGCATTATATTATATTACAAATTTAATATGAGATTTAAACCACTGAGCCTAAATATTACAAAGAAAAAACAGCTGATACATAACTTTTTACTAATAAATCACTGCTAAAGTCTGTGCTGCTAAAGAAATATAACCCCCCAAATCTAAGCAACATCACCTTTTCTCCCTCTGTAGATACCTTCTTGGAAGAAAACTGACATGGTTATCTCCCAGACTGTTAAAATTAATCATGTTAATGACAAAAGAAGCCAATGACAGCAAATAACAAACTTGGATGAAAAGCATTATACAAGGAAAATGGTCTGGAAAAGTTCAGGCTCTTCATCTCACTGTAGATGATCAATCCAGTGATTAAGAAAGTAAGTAGGTAAGAAAGTTTGGAGATTAGAAAACTTTGTTTTCATCAGAAAACATAATTCTTTATTAAGACATTTTCTGCATAAAGTATATGCTGCCTAATACTGGTGATCAAAGTACTTTACATAATCTGCATTTGCAAACAGTTCAGGGAAACTTGCAGGTTACACACAAACCATTTGCATCACATTCCTTCTGATTGCAATTATCTCACTCGTTCTTTCTTTCTGCCACCTGTAGGTGGCCACCATAAGCTACACTTATCAAATAACTCATTAGCAGGGTTTTCAATACTGTCATATCCAGATAATTAGCAATTTATTTAAATAACCAATTTCTGTGGAAATAATTGCCATGGAATGCCCTGAACCTACTTTTTATAAACTATAATAAAAGTGTTAAGATAATCCCTGACATTTGCAAATGCCATTAGTTCACCTTTCCTTTTGATAGTGCTATGGCATTATGTTTAAACAATTACCCGATAAGGCAGCAGTTTAATGAAACAGTGTAGCAGACACATCCTTCAAAATGACCAGAGAATGCATTTATATGCAGAAGAAAATCCAATGAACAGACGTGTTTAGAGAGAAAGACTATCCACAGTTGTTCTGAGGTCTGCAAATGGGACACACAATATTTAGTGCACTAAAAAAATACAGGAAGTTCCCAGAAAGCAAGAGCAGGGTGGACCTTGCCACAGCTTAAATGGTGCACAGCTCAGCACTTCTCACGATCCAGAGATGACTCTTCTCACTTCTCCCTGCGTCCCTGCCTGGTGGGTCCTTCAGTCCATTATTGCTCATGAACAGCTATTTGCCAAAATCACTAACTAATTTACTCAGGCTCTGGCTATTTTCAACCAAACATTTTAGTTATTCACGTAACAAAGGAGAATTCGAGTGAATAGTCCTTTTATGGAAAGTCTCTACATCAGTCAGCCTACACCTTCAAACCAATGGCTACTAAATGTTTCATGTTATTCAAAAGTTGTGATGGGCGATGCACCAACTCTACTGAATCAATAGCAAAGGTTCTGCTGACTGCAGAGAAGTTAGGACTTTGTCACAAGACTTTAGAATAAAGTTATTGATTCTGCAGACCTGAAACAATTTCTATCTCACTCTGCTATAGCAGGCTCTTGAAACCATGTCAGCTGACGGGATTTTTGTCAGCATATCATGACTATCTTGATACACTGATAGTGTGTCAACAGTTCTAATAATTATTGACCCCTTCCTTTTCATTTCAAAGTTTACATCAGATGTGATTGTTTCTGATACATATGGAATTGAACCCAACCTCTGAGTAGAAAAAAGAGGCAATCACTTTGCTTCATATTTCCTTTAAAAGACAATTAATTTGTACTCAAATTGAAAAAAAAAGCTGGAACTTCCATAATCACAGAGAAAAATCAGTGTCCTTTTCAGGATTTAATTTTACCATTTTTGAATTAATACAAATGATTATTTATGCTCTTTCAGCTGAAAATTCATAAAATCACCAGAGTTCTCATTCAATAAATGTTTAGTACTCATCAGAGAATTCTCTCAATTAAAATAAAGGCTAGAATCAGAGAAAGAGAGAGGGGAAAATTAAATTTTTCTTATCTGTAAATATTATTTATCCATGGAGACCTGAGGGAATTTTCACTCATATCAAACTTCCGTAGGAAAAACGAGGAGGACAGATACAAATTGTTTTGTGAACGCTGCAAGAAGTGGTTAAACATTTCCTAACAAAGCCACTCTCTCACTGAAAACTACAGATTCACTAAAAGTCGATACTTCTGGTCGTCAGCATGAAATCTAGCAAAGCATTTTCTCTTGCAATTCATCAAACGTTCATTATTTAATTTCACTCATGGCTTCTACTTTGGTTTGACTTGGAGCTGGAAATTGTCTGACAGAGTGCTTTCCATGTTCTTCAGTTGGCTCAGAAAGCCCTTTCATTCCCTTGACTGCTTTGCTCTTGCTGCCCACCATGACCTGGAGCCTGAGCCAGCTGCTCTGGTGTGGCGGGGCGCAGCACCCACTGCTGCTGCAGCAGGTCTGGCACCTTTCACACTGCAACCCTCCCCCGGCCAGGACAAACCTTGCCTGCTACCCAGAGAGTGCCAGTGCTAATCAACAAAACAAATAACAATACTGCAGTAATGAAAAGGTAATAAAATAGCCATAGTAAGCTCCCAGCATAATACAAAGAAAAGGACACGTGAACAGGACCAGCGTAACAGCCAATGAACAGCCCATCTAGAAAATACTGCCAAGTTACCAGACAAGACTACTGCAGCCATCACAAAGGGACAAATGAGTTCCTACCAAATTCTTCCCCTCAAAACATGCAAGTGGTTCACTTTATCACAGGGTAGGTCTTGCTGCCCTTTTATTCTGATGCAGAGACAGATGCGTTTAACCTGAAGTCTGGTAGAAATGGTTCTGGCTATTTACAGATTTGTTCAAAGGCAGCCTTGGCTCTGTCAGCCTTGGCAGTGCAACCTTTGTTTGAGCTGGTTTTAACCTCCATGGTCAACATGACCCTGGAACCAGGACATGTGTGTTTGCCCACGTCTGTGCCAGTGCTTCAGCACATACATAATTCTAACCGCAAAAAGGCAATTCAGTACAACTAAGGACATACTGGAAGAGACGTGACTGCCTGCTGAGCAGGGAATTGAGGTTCCTGCACTGTATTTAAAAAGCCAAAATTACTGAACAATGCAGTACAACAACTATTCAGGTCATTTACAAAACCTTACTCATACCTTGTGCTGTTTAATAACCACTTGCCTAAGAAGTCCATCACAGAAAGGGAAGCAGAACTTCAGAAATTACAGCAAACTAAAGAAACCAGCTCTAGATAACTAGAAAGCTCAGATAAAGTATTTCTTTCTCGCTTTACATAACTCAAGTTCATCACTGTCCTATTTTGAGGTTTATCTGTTTATCTGTTTTATTTTGTCTATCCCTCTATTTTATCTATCCCTATTTTATCTATTTTGTCTATCCCTCTATTTTATCGTCCAGTTGCTGTTACCTAGTAATAAGCAATTTCATGTACCAATATACTTAGATCTATTTATGGGTACATAGATACATTAAAAATACAATGGCACAAACACAAATTTTTGTGAAACAAAAGAGTCCATTTGAGTAGAAAACGTTGTATTTGCCCGTGCATTAGTGTCTACATACACATCTACCATATCATTATTATTACATATCCATATAATCTGTGTGAGTGTATATATATACACGCACACTCACTAGATGTATTTCCATATTCACATATACATAAAACAGTGGATGACACGTCCCCTGATAAAACCTGTTATTTCAACACTTCAAGTGAAAAGTGTTAAAATAAATGGCTCATCACATACAATGTGTTAAAATAAATGTTTATTTCAACACTGTGTGTATCATAGCCACTTATTTCAACACTTCCCATTTCTCAAGACTCACACAACCAAGAGTAGGAGAACTGATAGCTATACCTAAGGTAGCTGAAGCACACAGCCTGACTCTGCTTGCCATAGGATGAGTAGGAAGTTACTCGACACTTTTTTTCCTCCCAGCAATAAATGGAAACTACCTGCCTTGACTGTTCATGGGGATCTGCATGTCTGTACACTGGTGGGCTGCGTCATCATTTGGAAAGAAGGGCCATACCAGAGTCTTTTGAGATATTTGGGAAGCAGGCTGCTGCTACCAGGGTAGGGTTGGGAAAAGAAGCAAAGCATGGGGGCTTTTGAGAATTTAACTTCGCTATTTCTGACTTTGACACAAAAGTATCCAGGCAAAGATTTATGTGATCAAGAGCAAAACCTAGAGCTGTTCATACTGAGGGCTGGATGGGACGTGACTTTTGCAGGACCAGTTATAATCCCATGATCAAATCATGAGCTAGAGAACATCTGGGTTCTCACTCTATCTGCTGAAAACAGTTTACTGGGAAGATTCTTCAGCTCAAGACTTCCCTTATTAACTTTAATACAGAACCTGAAGGGTCTTCGGAGTAGCAATTTTCCATCTTTACGTGGTCTCTGAAGTACAAATATAGCCATTGGGAACTTTCTGTTGGTGCATTTAGATTAGTGTCAGCAGCTGAACTCGCTCCTACAAGCTGAGCTCAGACATTATATTATAGGCTACTGTTAAGCTAGGATCAATTTCTTTCTCTGCTTTATTTGGGAGGAAAGCACAAGAAGCTCCCATTTTCTGGAAGTTCCCACTGGAGCCAGAGGGCACCATGCCTTTATAGATCTGTCTCTAAGGGACAGAGGCAGGATGAGGATGAAGAAATTTAAATAATGCACAAAATATGCACAAAACTTTCACAAAGCTCGAGTTCTCTCTGAGCAATATTTGCCACTAACTTGCCTGTAATGTCTTCTTACATCTTTCCTGCTTTGAAAAACTTTAAAAGCATGATTAGAGACTGTCTAGGCCCCAGCAAGACAGTGTGGGCTTAAGAAGATAAACACTTGGAGGGGCATTCTCTTTTCTTTTTCTTGTACTTTTTTTTTCCCTGAAATTGCAGACCTGTTGGCCAGAATGGACAGAGCACAAACCCACAAAACAAACTAATGAAAGGTCAGTGAAGACTTTGCAACCAGCATGTCCTATCAGAAGACTGTTTTGCACCCAGACAGTGAAAAATTGAGACCACAGTTTCATCAACTCACAAATAAATTCACTGCCTCAAGCCAAGCCCTTTCACAGTGCTAGTTGCTTATATTCAAACATCTCTCTTCCTGTAAAATTATTTTCTCCCCATGTCACTTTTGTCAGATAAAACACTACAACCATTTTGTAGTAGAATAATCTACAATGCAATTAGTTTTCCAGAAAAAACCCACAATGTTTTCACCCTTTCACTTTCTTCAGATGTGATTAGTTCCAGAAAGAGCAGGTATCATCACTCCTTTGAAGGCACTGTAGGTTTTAAGATTGGTCCTCAGAAGTCGGCAACACATAATAAAAGAGCTTTATTCATAAACATCAATCAGTTTCAAGAATGGCAGTTGCTCCCAGAATGGTAATAATGGAAATATTCAGCTAATAACTACTGTAGACATTAAAACACTGTATGACAGACATGCAGTGCTCATTACACAAGAACGCTTTCTTTTTATTATGGTTTCATAGCCAGGTACATAAGTTTCTAAATATTTAGTTCCTTACACCTTGATTTTTTTTTAGAGTAGATATTAAAAAAGGCTCTTCCCCCAGAGGGTGTTTGGGCACTGGAAGAGGCTCTCCAGGGCAGTGGTCACAGCACCAGCTTGGCAGAGGTCAAGAAGCATTTGGACAGTGCTCTCAAGCACATGGTGTAATTCCTGGGGATGGTGCTGTGCAGGGACTGGAGTTGGACTCGATGATCCTTGAGGGTCCTTTCCAACTCAGCATATTCTGTGATTCTGTGATCTTCTTTTAAATTAAATTTACAGGACAACTCTTTGTTTTCCATGAATGAAAAAGACTCCCCCTCCAATAGAGAGTTGAAACCTTGGTTTTAGCTAAGGCCTTAGATATGCACGGATGACAATTTTAAATTTTGTTTTCTTTTTCTTCTTTTTAATCACCTTCACAATTATAGGAAATTTAATGACATTTCTTTAGCTAAGAACGTACAGAAAGCTGAAGAATGTACAGTGCCTTAATAGAAAGCAAAATAATTGCTTGTCCACGCTATGTAAACTATTTGTGGCATAAAGGAAGCCCAGATCCTATTTGCAGAGGCCTTTACTAGCTCTGGATGTATTACTGAGGGCTGGTAATTAAAACATGGTTGTATCAGTCCTGCTCACGACCAGTCACACAGCTCAGTGCTGATTTCAAGAAGAAATTATACACCCGTATCATAACTCTGCTTTCTGCATTAATAAAAAATAACAGCATTAATAGGCCTAAATATTCATTTGTTTGATGTATTCAGAGCAACAGAAGGGGGTGCAAGGGAATTTAGTGTATTGCTCTGTCAGATCACTTTAATTATCCAATGAGGGCAGCTCAGAGGGTGAGTAAGGGACTTAATTGATGTAGTTACTCATCCCCTCAGCTTCCACTGAAGAAAAATGGTAGCAACACAACTCCTAAACTGCATTTGTTGATCTTCAGTGATCAAAGTAAAGGCCAATTAACAGAAAGCCAGGGGCCCACAAAGTGTTTGTTGATTTTAAAATACTGATCAGAACACACACTGCTACTGCAAAACACACACCAGCAGTATCTGGCACTTACACAATGCCTTCTATGAGAGGATTTTCAAATGCTATACAAAAGTATAATATTTTTCTCTCCCAGAAGAAAAAGACTGCAAGGGGAGGCCTGGAAATCTGTATAAAGAGAGTAATTCCACCTGAGCAGAAGAGGCAGCAGCTGGCCCTCCTGGTCACAAATCCCTTGTCCCAGAATGTCCTCTTGCCCTTTTCTCTAAAACTGTTTGTAATTTAAAGGATAAGTTTTTAGAAGTATGCTTGTAAATCAACTTAAGCAGTCTCCTCTCAGAAGTAAATGACATACAAATGTGCAAAGCACCTTATTCTGTGTGTTTTCATGGATGAAATGTTATGCCCATTCACACCACAGCCACAAGCATGGAAATACAGGGTTCCCATAAGCACACAGGACTGTAGTTGACTGTTGTCACTCACAAAGGAATTATGTTTTCCTTCCTTCCTGTTTTTCTCTAATCTGTAAGAAAACATACGTGATTCACTTTGGGGGCAGTATCTTTGGGAAAAACTGTGTTGTTTCCTTGTTTTTCTCGGTCATGTAGAATTCTCAGGAATTCTGAAGGTTATTTTAGGCAGTCAATGTACATACCAAAATGAAGATATCCCATTTGAATGAGCTATCACTGACATAATACTGTTATGGAAAACTCAAAGAGGAAGACTCACAAAAGCATAAATGTTCCATGTGAAACTCTAACACATCTGTTCAGCACTGGAAAGCCTGCATTTAAGTCCAAAGCACTAGAAAGCCGAGACATGTGCATTTTTGGAATTAAAACAAATGATGGTAATTTAAGAAAATACTATGAAGCACACAAAGGCTGTACAATGCCATATGTTGCACAATGCATCTGGTAATCAATCTATAGTATATGCCAAGTTTACTAGAAGCCCAAATGTGCTTAAGTTCTTTACTCAGAAATTCAAAAAGTAAACTACAAGCATTACAAACACAGTGCTCTTACAATTAGTAAAAGAGTGGATTTTTTTTCTTTTTACCTACAGAACACAGAAAAAAATTAATCTCCTAAATTACTTCCCATAATGAACACATGTCCAACCTTCCCTTTTGATCAATGGCTTTCATAGAATCACAGTTTTAGGACACGGTGTGTTCTATAGTTTAAAAGATAAATGTGATTTTAAAATTATTTTATACTCAATGTTTACTTCTGGCTTGTAGGTTTGAAATCATGTAGGTTTTATGCTGTCATTTGTGATTCTATACACAATACACTACTGAAGATGTCATCAAACACAGATGTACAGCCAACCTTGCAAGTACTGTGGACCTAAATCAAATATGAATCCACAGTTGCAGTATTAAAAATACAGCAGAAATCCCTAATTCAAGTCGAAAGTATCACCTATAAAGCCAAAATAAATGGTGTAGGATAATAGTTTCCAGACTTGGGTTACAGTGTCAGTGCAGAGACCTGAGCTGTGCTAACTCACCAAGCTTGATCTTGCTTGCCAGAGCATGCTTGTCAATATTTAGCTCCCAGGGAGCATGTCACGAATCTTTACAAAAACTAGCATAAATACAAAATACTACAGCAGCTGCTGTGATCCTTTTTCTAACACTGAGATTAAATTGCTGAAATTTGTTTTGAGCTTTTTAAACCAGAAGATGTGTGCCATATACCTACTGTAACAAGAATGTGAAAAATAGCATTAAGGAATTGCAGTGCTGTTATTAGGGCTTTTTAAAATACATAAAAACACCAGCTGCTTACATTAACTGATTGGAAGATATTTTAATGTCAAGCTTAAAAATATCACTTTCTCCTGTAACATCAGATTAGAAAATGGACTGGGATAAAATAACATACACCTGTGTTTTCAAAGAGAGAAATCTAAGCTGCATCAGTAAACTCTGCATCATTTACTTGCCTAACCACTAGAATTTCACCACAAAATGTAGGCACACACTATCTCAGGCATTTGACAGCAGTATATTTACCGATATGCAAGGAATATATTAACCTCAAATTTCTGATGTGTCAATGGAACGAGAAAGGAAGCCACCTCTGAGAATGCCTGACTCCTCACAGGGATGAGGGGGAAGCCTAAGAGTCTCCTGGTGAAGTGCCTGACATTTAGGGGATAACCCTCAGCTGTACTTGGTCAGCACCTCAGCTTACATCTGCTGTGTTATCTGAGCTTGGCCTCCCTGGGACAGCCCCAGAGGACTCTCAGTCACAGACACCGTGGGGCAGTAGCACAGCTCAGGAAGTCAGCACAGGTAGAAGAGAGCACCTCTGCTGTCTGCCTTCCGTGCTAACCTTTGGCTCAGTGCATCTCATTTATGAGAAACAGAAGGAAATAGCAAAGGACAGCAGGGGCAGCCCTGCAAAAGCCCAAGTTTGGAAAAGACACTAAGAGTGACATTTTTTTTTTAGGACCCTTTT
This sequence comes from Falcunculus frontatus, assembly GCA_013398115.1. Taxonomy (NCBI): domain Eukaryota; kingdom Metazoa; phylum Chordata; class Aves; order Passeriformes; genus Falcunculus; species Falcunculus frontatus. The sequence continues at coordinate 2,834,016 of VZRV01003482.1, forward strand.
ACACTATTTGACTCTAACAGTAAGGTAGGGATGTCCTCAGATCTGTAAAACACTAAGCCTGAAAGAAAAGAAAAACACATTGGAAAGAAATCTGTGTGCCAGCCCCACACAGAAGAGAACTCTGTACTAAAACTCCCCACGACAAGATGGAGGAAGACTTCCCTACATCTGGCAGGGTTTACCTCCTCTCTGGATACCTGCCAAGAACTGATCCTCTAGTGTGTTTTTATAAACAACAAAGATGCAAACAATCTCTCTGTTATACCAAAAAATCAGAATGCACCACACAGTAGATTTTTTCCTACTATTTCTTGAGGAAAGTAAGTTGCCACCAGTTCTTCCCTGGAAGTCTGAATTCTTCAAATCCCACCTTCACTAAGTTCTGAAGAAAATTCTCAATTTGTATGTAAAAAACCCCCAGATTCTTAGAGTATTATTTGGCAATACCTTCTCTGCAAGTGCTCCTGGTGCACAAAATTTATCAGGGCCTAGAATGAGATTTCTCTGAGTACTCACTTCTGAAAGCTAAGCAGCTCTTGAGTGGGCATATATCCAAAATTGGTGAAAACACTGCCAGTTCTGGAGTATTCAAATAGTGAGCAGCTGACATGGCCTTAACAGTCTAAGTAGAGCTACAGTCAATGGAAGTAAGATAAGCTTGGCCCAATATGGACTGGAGTAGCCATACATTCTTTTGAAAACCAATAGGTCAATCAACAGGGTCATGAAACATTCGTGAATGGACAGACACAACTGTAACACAGTTAGCTATGTATTCACTTGCATGCCTGCCTGCCAAAACCCCAGAGCTTTCTCCTCATTTTGAGCTGCCTGTAACTAAGTTCTCCACTGTACCAGCCTTACCTCGGTGGTGACCCAGGTGTGGTACCACACATTCTATGGACAGACCTCATGCCATTAAAAACACCCTCTCTATGTATCTGCAGTAGATTTCTCATTCTGAAACAGTGGGACATTGTGCTCAACATTGTTCTCCCTCGGCTCTCACTTAACCAAAATAACAGTGGCTCAATCCCTGACTACGAGTGTCTTCTGGGATTTAAATGGAACTTAGGGAGGATGGCTACACAGTGCATGTTAATAAGAAAGACAATTTCAATTACCCAGCAATGTAGAAACTGCAAATTGATCATAAATTGGAAAACTGAATTCCTACAGCAAGTTCCCTAAAAGATTTTGTAGGATATGTTTGTATATCCTGTGTGTGAGCAGGACATTTCTACAACTCATTGTAAACAACAAGGTGCTTGCATGAAAAGGCACATTAAAATGCAGATTCCCTAGCTGACTACTATATATTAGATGCATTCTTTTGAAAGGTAAAAAAAATGTTCGGATGGCTGTGAAATACATTTATAAATGCTTCTGGCACGCAGTCACTAGGGATCATGTGATGCCCAGTGAAATACAAACCCAGGATGTACCCAGTTAAACAAATCTGGTCTATTTTGTCTTCTGTATTTTATGTGTGAAGTTGGCACTAGGATTTATTCCCTGTTCAAGTAGGATACTAAAAAATAGGGAATGTTAGCAGGATTTAGGTGAATAAAGATGCATTCCCTAGTGAGTTCATAATAAATCATAGCTAACCAGTGGTAGAACTTTCCAAGGCTACGTAGAAGCAGGACAGCAACAGTAATGATATTAGGTACATCCTTCTGGTGCTGATTGGTGTAAACCAATGACTTGGGTTTAAACTTGTTCCAAGTATAATTTCTTGTTTGTTTGTTTTTTTCTAAATGCCCATATCTGATTGTCAAAATATCCTGCAACAGGATTAATCACAGCAAGCACACCTTCATGTAACTGTGAAACCCTCTCTTCAAGACACTTTGTGACCCATTTCTAAAACACATCAATCAAGCACTTTGTAGGTGGTGGGAACAGTGAGAGCCTCAACATCCTCACAGAGATGCATAAGCTGTTGAGGCTACCAAGGCTACTGATGCAGAGGGAGGAGCTTGCACACAATAGAGAAGTTGGGGTGTTTTGTCAGCAGTGGCAGGATTCCCACAGTGATGAGAGAAGACAGTAGTCAGTCAGCCTATTCTGCAAGCACAGCTGTCCCACAGAGAGAAAGAAGAATGGGAAGAAGCTCCAGACTAGTAAATGTGAAATAAGAAGTCATTTTTCTATTTATTTGTTAGCTCATATTTTAATCTGTAAGTGTGATGCAATTTTTTTTCATAAATTTTTTTTTCATGTTTACTCCTCACATGAGAACATGCCCTCAGCAGAATAAAGATGGGCTCTACAGACAATATATGACACTTGGTGACTAGAGCAAATCATAATGCAAAGTAAGGTACTGAAAAAAATGAACATGCTTGAGACACACCAGGTCAAACTCAGGGGTTTTAACCTCTGCTGATACAACTGTTACTCAGAATTGTTTAAAAACTCTATGCAGGTTTTAATGCATCATATACATACACTGCAACAAAGCTTTGTAGAGCTACAGGCCAGCTTGAACACTGCCACCTGAAACCATCTCCTTCATGCTCCAGTCCACGACCACACACCTACTCACTTCTTCTGGAATGACAGATGTACATGTGCATCACCTGCACACTGAGAGAAGAAATCTTGGCCCAGCTCGAACTTAGTGATTGCCAGAGAAAGGTCAGCAGCCAGAGTGACCCTTCCAACCAGTCACTGAGCAGCTGCTGGGACAACAGGGCACACAGTTCTCTCAGTTCACACACATTTTTGTAGTGAGTAGTAGCCTTTCAGTTGTATGAAAGGCTGGAGAGTTACACTGCATACTATCACAGTCTCTAGACCTCATTCATACATCATTTTGAAGTCAAAAGAAATTTTGACTTCATTGTGACTATCTGTGGAGAGAGGTGAGCAAGACTGAGAGACCTGCTGAGACTTAATGGCAAACAAACCTAGGAGTAAACTTCACCACAGCTTTTCTTGATTTTTATTATTTTAATTAATGTCCCTTTGAAATTTTTGATAGTATTTTCACTCCTGTGTTAGAATAAACTGAAAAGTACTTAAACGCCAAGTACTTTTTAAACAAAAATTCATAAGGTACTAGAAGTATTTATACTTAAATGACCTCCAAAATTAATTATACCAATCTTCTTACAACAGAAATATTTCAGTTTTAAACACAATAATGTCCAAAAGACATGACACAAAAATACTCTGAGAGATCTTTTTTTTTTTGGTGAGTCTTTGCATAAAATTAGAAGAGGTGACCATAAGAGAAAGAGACACCTTTTCCCCACACACGGAAAGTCAATCAACCTGTGCTGACAAAGACACCACCACTGGGTTCAATCTGGCTGATATTACCAGAAGGAAAAATTTTCTGTTCCTGACTGACTTACACCTTCTTATCAGGTCACAGTTTACCTGTGGTTTATTCACCTATTCCCATTACTGTAATCAGGTTTAAATACAAGCCCCTGCTCCACCAACCTGCTTTAAAATGCTCTGACATCTTTTTTACCTTCTCTATTCATTTCCATTCCTTGTTAATCAGACTGCATCTTCATGACCTTAACTCTGAGAGCACTCATTACTCAATCATGTTAATCCATACCATTATATCAACAGATTTCCCATTTTATCTACCTGCACCCAGAATAAACCTTCATGTTCTTTCCCCCACGCTCTTTCCCCCCAATCTACACCACAGTGATTTTCTCTTATTTTTACCATCGTATGTCTGAGAAGAATTTATGATTTTATCTGAATTGCTTTCTGACACATGCCTTTGGCTGCCATGAGTAAGACTTGATAGCTTAACAGTTATCTGATTATTAAAAACCCCAATCAACAGTGAAATGAATTATTTCAACTGTACATATTCTGTATGAGCTCTGATATAAACAGTAAATCCAGAGTGTTGAACAGCAGCAGTTTAGAGATTAACCTAATTACAGGCTATTAAACCAGGAGAATATAGCCAATTGCATTTCTAGCAGGCTGCACAGAACAAGGACAGTTAATGATGATTTGACGGTTTTCTAGGACTTTGGAACAAATACTTGGCTTTTAGTCTGAGAGCAGTGCTGGACATTCCTGTCTGATGCTTGGGGGATTCAGCCAACTAACAGATATATTTGGTGAAGAATCTCATTCTAGTCATGCCCTCCCTAATTTCCCTTTTCACTGTTTTGTCGTCTTTGCCTGTTCCTCAGGGAACTGAGTGATTGATAGCCTAATCCAATGACTGTATTACAGCTGCCTCAACTTGGACTCTTTTCCTTATCATTAGCAGTTAGCCTATGGTTAAATTCACAGCTCACTGCTTGGTACAGCCCCTGAGATTTAAGGGTCTGGCCTTTAGAAAATATTTAACATAAAATTGAAATCTTGACATACTGAGAATTCAGTTCTCTGCAAGGCTTCTTTAATTAATCCAATGTACTGTACCATTGTTCTATATGAGGCTCTGACATGGTGAACTGTTACTGAAGCTCACAGAGATGTGTAATTCTAAATTAAACACTCACTTACATGTACCTACACTGCATTTGTTTCCCAAGTACATGTGCATGAATGTGAAAATTTAAATCCAATCTCTAACAAGAATACACCACAAACCAATTACACTTAAGGAGTAAAGACTTTTCATTCATTTCAAGCTCAAAATGAGCTTTTTTCAAAGTAAGAGGAGGAGAAAACACAGCTTTGTTCAAATGCTCTGTGTGAAGACTCCTCCTTCATTCTTTCTCCAGGACTCATTTAATCTTTTGGTGAATGAAATCAATTATGATCGTTTTTAATCAACTATGAATGGCACCTGTGCTAAAAGTGTAAAGTGTTTTCTTTGTGGGAATGAAATTGGCTAGAAAATATTAAAAATGGAAAAAATATGCTTAGTTCTCTGACCTTATCTAGAGAATAATACTTATTTTTAAATAGCTATAGGAAGGATGTAGACCTTGATCTATGCTGTAAACCTTTGCCCTACTTCCAGTCAGTCGATGAGCTGCAAGCCTCTATGAAAATGGCAGCTGAGTCCCAGATGAAAAATTATGCATCTCATAAACTGCTATTCTGCTGAAATGTCAAGCTATGGCAGGGCTGTGCCTCAAACTCAGCACTTGGCATTTTCCTTCTGTCTGCTTTGTTGCCATGAAGCAAACATGAACAGTGAGGATTTGTGTAGGGCAGGTAGCAGGCGAGCTCCCTGTCAAAAATCTATTATTAGGGCTCTGATCTCTCCTGCACAGACCAGTGACGGCAGCACACTAAGAGAAATCAGACTGCTGCAAGGACACGACAGAAAACAGAGGACTCTTTGTGAATCCTGACATAATATATGCAAATAAGGGCTTTTAATGGCTGAGCTACATTGAATAGGAATAATAAAAACTAAAATTGTACTACAGCATATATTTGTTTTTCACCCCTTTCCGCACTGTTTTATAAATATATGTTAATGTAAATAGTCTTTAACTCTTGGTAAATATTTATGCTAAACAGAAGTGCCTATGCATACATACATTTTGTTTTGTTTCCAGTGATGGGCAGCTTTTCATTCATTTCTATTGACCAAAATCCACACTGCACTGTCACTGACAGAACTGTGATGAGTAAAGTGAATGCTCTTGGTTGGTTTTTCACTTTTCTTTTAATGATGTGTCATTGGATTAAAATTAAAAGGCAGCCCTTATTATTACAACTTCAATTTTTTCTCTTTCAATATAATTCATACATTTCAGATTAGAATATATGCCTCTATTAATAATGTCAATATACATTTTAATTTAATAACTCCTGAAAAACATTCCCTTAAATGTCACAATTGCTGTTGGACAGTGTTCTTTTGTAAAGACAGACAGCTCCACTAACTTCAAAAAGTAACTAAAATTAACTGCCTCTGCTGGTTTCCAATAATTATACATTCCTGCATTTAATGACTGAATCCACCACCCAGGTATTCTCCTTCTGATATCCCTTGTGGGCAGCTATGGAGCTATAACACACAGCTTCCCGAATCTCTCTTTTTCTGGAAAACAAGCTCATGTACAAGCACATGCTGTACAATACATTTGTGCAAATAACACAAAGTACTACAATATATAATAAATGGACAAAGCAATAACAGCACACAGACATGAGGTATTTGAACTGCTACTGTAAAATACTGCAATATTTCTGAAACAAAGCATTAAAAGAATACACAGTGAGTGCACTATAGAGAGATTTGCTTTTAACCTAAGTTTTTGCTAAGTCCAGTGTATGGTTTTATAAATTTATCCCCTAAGGATTTGGCTTCCAGACAAAAACAAAGAAACAAACAGATGACAAAGAACAAAAAACCATGGAAATTCAAACGGAAGCTCTGCTCTATTTTGCCTGCAATAGATATCCTATTGTGCTGCAATGTGATGTGTTTTATAAAACACATCTGGAATATAGAAGCACAGCGTGAAAGCTCATGGAAAAAACTTTTTTTTTTTTTTAATTTTAAAATACATTTCAAGGAAAGAAATCTTAGGGAAGCATGCAGCTGCTGACAGGATATTAACATTTCTCTGAGAAACCTGGCATCTTTTTCTGGTATCTAGAAAATACCAGAATAAGCATTTTCAAAATAATTTATACTTATACAAACTAAAACATCTCTTTCAGAGCCAGAGGTCCTTATTCCTTGTGAGGCTAAATACCCCACCATTAGCCTCCTGTTAAAAAACAAATACCCTGCAAATACTCTGCCCATGTATAAGAAGAACTCAGGATAAAATCTCATGTATTCTACATTCTCAAACCTGAAATACTGCTAGATCCATTCTAAAAGCTTTTTAATGGAAATCAAACTGTCTCTAATGCTGCAAGCACATATGACAGTTATACAGCTTGAAAAACTGTATCTCAATTTTAATATTTTTCTTTCATCATAAGGGCTTATTTCCTAACTATATTTTGTAGACTTCATTAAGACATTTACACTTTTTGAGTAATGGGCAGTTCCTATAAATTAATTTTAAAAAATGGATGAAGACTGGGGGATCCTCTAAGCACAATGTCCTCTCATATAATAGGGCCACAAAAATCTGCAGGGCTACCATAGCCTTTAGACTTATCCGATGCTCCACAGTGCAAACTGGAAATTAATTTTCTTTAGAAAACGGCAATTTATCAAAATTAACGTGAAATTTTTCCCGAATATTTTTTTTTGTCACCAGAATAGAGGAGAAAGAAGAAGAAAAACCCGAGAGGCTTTATAATGCTCAATATCAGGAGGGTAAACTTGGAATCTAGGGGGCCCAGCTATGACCTGGGCTCCCACTTGGGATTTAAACCCGGCTCTCCCAAGTCAGGCTCATGTGCAGGTCAGCAGGCTGTGCTAGTGTGTGCATCCTGTGAGAGCTGTTTCACTTTGTATTAATAATTCAATATTTGCAGGGAAGTGGAGAAGAGAGAGACTAATTCTACAGTCTAGTAGTCAAACATTCACCTGGGATACTGGGATCTTTCCCTGTCAAAACCACCCAAGAAACAGGAGGGTAGGAAGGAGGAAACAGTGATGCCTCTTGCAGCTTAGCAATTTTAAGCTGATCAAATTAGATCAAAACAGGAAGGTCACTGCCCGAGCACTGGCTGGCAAGAAAACACTGACTGTGACAACTCAAAACTAAATGGGGGTTTCAAAGTAATCTCATTAAGTCTCTTCTTTTTTGAAAGATTGTTTAAAAAATGTTTAAAAAAAACAGAGACAAAAGTCTGTTCTCAAAACATTTCAGGATTTGGCAATGATGTTAATAAACTTTTTTCCTTATTATTTTTGTGTATGTTAGATAAATCATAGGAAACCACCTGTCAATTAGGAAATTAAAAGGAATTATAAAAAAAAATCCTGCTTCAATGTTTCTCATCTAGAAGAATGAAGAATGAACCTCCTGCATATAGCTGCTTCTGCAGGAGGCAGACAAGAACAGAAGGGATGAGGAGGCCAAGGGGAAATGTTATGTGGAAAATATTTTTTCAGTACATGGCCACGTAGGAGCACACTTTTGAACACTGGAGGACAGGGAAATCTGTCAGTCAAAATTCCGGGCAGCTGCTAGGCCAGGTCACTAACACATCTTAGTTATTTGCTCTTTGTTGGAAACCTTTGTCAAACTCAGAGGAGGGAGTTTGCACTCACCTGGAGAAGGCAACCTGCACTGCCCTAACAAACTCTGGACACACAGTGAATTTATAAATCCCTGGAGAACATTGGTCCTTTATGAGACTGACTTCTTGTCCTGTGACCTGGTCACTGCTGGGGCCAGCAGGCAGATACAGGGGCTGGATGATGCTGAGGGTCACCAGTGTTGAGTCAAGGTGCATTTCAGACCTCACCAGGACACCTAAGGGTACCCTGTGCTGAGACCTCCACAGGGCTGGGGCCAGCTCCCACCTCACCCACGGTCACACACACTGTGAGTGTGGCACCCTGCAGGACAGGGACTCCTGCCTCACTCACTGCACCTCTGTGCCATGTGAGCACCACTGCTAGCCCAGGATCTATGCACATGGAAAAATCCAGAAAGCCTGATCCAGCTTGGCTGTGTGCTCTATCTGCCCAAGGTTTGTGCATAACAGAACAATGAACCAGCTGTGCTTTGGGAAAACACACTGAAAACGAACCAGACTTATTGCTTCTATAATAGAGCTGTCTTTCACTTCAAAAATTAATTCTCTCTTGAGAGGAATTATTTGGAAAAAACAACAAAAACTTACTGACTCTATCAGATAATAAAATAAAACAAGAAGTTTACGCACATCAAAATAGAAACCAAATATGTTATGCTGTGAGTGACTTTCATGCCACAGAGCACTTCCCACCAAGCCTGCAGGCATGTAAGTGGTGTTCCTGCCATTCCACAGACAGGAGGAATAAAGCACGGAAAGGTCAAGTGTCTGGCTGCAGGCCACACATCTGCGCCGTGGCACAGCCGGGAACAGAAGTATGGCCACCCTGCCCCTTGCTCTGACAAGATGACACGCTCTCCCACTTTTTGTCTTCTTGTAAGCATGCTAGCTCTCCTGGCTTAAAATTGCTTTCCTGCTTTTGGAAATTTGTGTACTGCTATACCTGACTGCTGAGCAGAAAGTATTGCAACATGCTGCCGAGCTATTGACTTTATTGGCTCTGTGGCTTTCTTTTGTGCAAGGAGTTGTGGGATTGGGACCCAGCAATGACAACTATCAGGAAGAAATGTCTATATATCGGTCTGTTACATTTTGCTCTTTCAAAACATAATAAATTGACAGCACTTCAGTGTTTGACATATATTTTAAATAAGCAGATTTGCATCACAGGTAATGGCACATCCTAAAATGTCATTTTCTCTCCTCTCTGATACGTGTAAAACTTCAGGAAAAAAAAATTATACTTACACACATACACACACACATATGTATAAATAAAATAAAGAAAGAACTTTTCCTCAGTTCCATTTATTATTATAAACCACAGACATGCTGGTACATCCTCACTTACAACTGGGCTTGCAGGTGCCACTGCAATTTACACCACATACATGTTTCAAATTTGTGACATAAGAGACACACTTCTCATAATGCAGCCATTTTACAGATTTTATTAGGCAGACTTATGGTAGGAAGGAATATTCAGAAATTACAACTTAAATGAGAAAATGTGAATGGTGTTACTTATATAAAATACTACTGCAATAGTTCTTTTATTAATTTTTAATGCACAGCACCCACTGTGACCTCCTTTATTCTTTTCCTGTCAACATGGCAGGCTAGAGAAATTGAAATGGGCTGTAGCTGTTCTCTTCTTGTTCCCCTCTTCCTCCCATTTTGCATAATATTAAAATATAACATCTTATTGCACTGTCACTGTGAAATAATCATTATGCAATGGGCATAACAATTTTTTCTGATTGTTATCACTTTCATACTTTTCAGCATTCTCTAAAAAATTCCAAATTCTATGTAGTTATCTGAGGCAATAACGCAATTTGCCACTGAATACACTCATCTGAATTAAAGTTTGCTTAAAAGTCATCTTTTGGTACATTTCCTATGGTTCTCTAAGGATAACACCAGTCACATAAAATAAAGCATATTTTTGCCTGTCTGGTCTCCTCTGATTACGTTTTTGGGGTGAGGTAGGAGGCGGGTCCGATAAAATAACGTTTGACTCAATCGGGAGGATGCCATTACTTCTTTTATGTATATTTACTGCTACCTCTATCACCAAGGAGACTAATCTCCATACCAGTAAAGTCCAGAAGCTCACAGTATTGTCTTTGCAGGGCCAAGTTTGTGTTGTCACAGCAACAGAATGCACACAGTCAATAGATTAATACATTAGTGTGCACCAGCACTGAACTGGAGTGTAAAAGTTTTGCTGCTGGTTTGAAAATTAAACTGTGAAGCAGGACTTGAAAATATGGCCTACACGAGATATTCTTGCATGTCTTGAGTAACAGGCTACAAAAAAATGCATATATTTGCCTAATACTGTCTATCATTTTTACCACAGTGGGAAGAGGAGGAAATAACCTCCCTGGAAAAGGTGCACTTAGTGGGAAAGAGGGAGGAAGGCTGGAGGTAGGGCTATGAAACATACACTGCATTTGGATGTTTGATATTTCCCCCTGCGATGCCCTTTCATTAGCCTCTGTCTAACGTGGGGCCTGACAATTGTGACAGGATGAAAAATTTGAGGAAAAGCGAGGGTCACGAGGGAAGAGATTTCCTTCCCTCTCCAGTGACCCCATCGCAGTATTCTGATGCAGTGCGTTACCATTAAGGAAAGGGCAACCCAAGAGCCTTCACACTTAATCTGTTCCATCTGTCATGACTTAGAAACATTGACCAGCAGTGAGCTTTAAGGACTCGGTGCCACTGCAGACATGATATTCTAGCCCACTACAAGGACCTCCTGATGTTTTGAAAGCCTCCAAGGAAGTACCATGCATCAAAAAGGGCAACACCTACCTGACATGCCACCATATGTGGTCCTCAGTCCTCGACCAACTGCTGGCCAAGGTGTGCTGTCTGCATTCAGTCCCATCAGTCCTGACACAGTGTTGGTGGCTGTAACCCCATCTGCACCACCTGTGAAAGAAAAGGTCAGTCGCTTTTTGTTAAATCATGTGTATAAGAACAAGAGAGGATAACATACAACGGAAAACCTGTAAAACCCTGAAATAACTGGAAATTTGAATAAACAGCTGGAGAGCAAAAGCAAGAAACTGCAAGGGGATGCACAGAAAGGTCTTTATGACTGATCCTGGGCTAATAAATTTAGCACTAGCTTCAAGGCAGGCTGCATCAGCTGAAAGAGCTGTAAGGGCTCTACAACACCATGTACAAATGCTGGGGCTGACAGGCAGATCTCTGCCCTTCAGCTGTGAGGGACAGAACCTGCTACGGTGGTTGCTCAACACCTGCAGGTACCCCAACACAGTGGCCACCCCCTCCAATCTTCTGTGCAGCAAGACAAAAGAAGCAATGTGACAAAAAAACAATTACCATGGTTCTAAGTGATGGACACCTACTTGCAAACTTATTTGCTGCCATGTTGTACTTTAAGCTCTAAGAAAAAAAACATACATAACTTCAAATGGTGTATTTTTGTTTTCTCAGAAAGCACACATCATTTTCACTGCTAAATATGGGAATAAGGGAATTTACAGTGGTCTGGAAAACACATAAATATGACAGAAATAAGAGCATTCAGGGAAACACACAAAAACATATACAGTTTATTGTTAACAGTCTAACAGGGTTCTCTTCACATATTGCACTGTTCTAGATCCATGGCCAAAATTAAGAAACCTTTAATTACTCTGCTTATTCTAAATACATCAAACAAAATATTTCCATATTAGTTTCTGTTGTTATCTGTTATTCCAGCAGCACTGCTATCTCACCCCATCCAGCAAATTAGTAAATCTGCACAACTTGTGCATTGGAGTCACTCACCTTCCTGCGCAGCCATTCCAATTTTCACAATATCAGTGACATTTGGGGTCAGTTTGGCAAAGAAAGGAATGTGAACAGCTTGTCTAACCCAGCGACAGATGTTCCGTACCAGCTCTGGATCCTGTTCAAATAGGCCAGATAAATATAGAACATAATTAAAAGTAATATGAACAAAAGGTATATTAAGGAAGTAGAAAACTTTAAGTGGCTATACTGCAATTTTGTGAAATTGCACATCAGACTGAACTTCATCTCATTAGTTAACTTATTTCAGACACATCAAGTAACTACAAATCCACTACAGAAAGGTTAGCTCATGAAAAAAAAGAAATTTTTTTTTCCAGAAGACAGAGATATCACAAAATGTTCCCTTCCCAGAGAAAGGAAAATACCATTTTGGATGACAGAGACTATTTTACTCATTTATTTTTAAAATTACTTTTCAGTTTTAATGCATCACTCTATGTAAGGTACATTAAAAACAAGCAGTATCCCATAAAATAATGTGAACCTGAAGCATTGTCTGATCATGCCTTGATCAGAACAACAAGGATGAATCGAGGTTGCAGGGCTATCAGAATGCAATTCAGCATTTCTGAACTCTGAGAATAACTTGGGATGGCCATAGTGTAAATGAAAGATCAAAATCTTCTCTGTTAAAGCCAGAAATCGAAATCGTCAAGTGTTGGCTTTTCCTGATTTCCAGTCATTTACTTCCCTTATGGAATACATTTCATGCAGACAGCAATCAACTACCCCTTCCACTGAGGACAGCTCAGTGGAACTAACACCTGCATCTGGCACATACAAGAGTTCTTGTTCAATGTAATTCTTGTTTTATTTTTCTGTTGGCAATTGATAATGCTCTTCAAGAAATACCTTAAAATTTGCAATACTGATGCACGTAGAATGTGGTGCAAGTTCTGGTTAAAAATTGAATGCTGCCATTACAAGATTTAGTACAAGTATTACCTGTGAGTAGGCTAATTGGTACTGCAGCAATTATTTACATTTACTAAGTCTTTATCACTCTCTCAGATAATTAAATCTGTCATATATGAATAATCTTCTCCCATTTGGATATTGTAAAAACTCAGAAAGCTACACTATGTAGTAACTGAGAATGGGATGAGACTAAATAAAAATTAATTTGAAACAATCCAGAAGACACCAAGGTTGCCAGTATAGTGAACACACAGGAAATATCCCCTTGTTGTTTTTCCTTTTTTACACCAATGGTTAAATACAAACAAAAACCCCACAGGCTGTGTTCCTAGAAAGTACACAGTGCTTGACATGAATAGTAAAATCCTAAGACTTAGCTCTGGCATCCCAATAAAAACGGTGATCTCCCCGCCCATGCAGCTGCCATGAAATATGTATGAACCCTGCACCGGCAGTATGAAAGTAGTTGCAGCTTTGACTTTAATTTCTGTTTTGAATTTCCTTGAGGCCCAAAGCAGAAATGAGAGACCTTCTAGAAGACATGAATTGTATACCCTTTATGTTAATTCTTCTCCTTAGAAATCCTTGTGATAATGTTCAGGATGTTGGCACCACATAACTCATTATGCTGACTTCGTTGTGCTTAGAGTGCTGCCATAAAAATTATTACTCCAGCACACACTAATGCCTTAAAAAATACAATTATTTTAATCTACACTGAATAACTTGTTGGGAGATGTCTTTCATAAAACCCCAATTTTTATCCTACCTAAGACAATTTAAGTAGTTTGTCTTTTGTAATAAATAATAATTGACTTCTTTTTTCTCTGAAAGTAAGTAAAGATCTTTATTTTCAATCAGTTCTACTTCTCGCACACTAAGATTAATGTAATGAATGCAATGGAATAGTCTTCTATTTCTCATGCAAGTAAACAGTTTAAATATCTGATTGCACAGCACATGATTAGACAAAGCCCTTTTGAAAGGCTTGTATCAGCCTTGGAAAACTGCCCATTTCTGGTACCCATAAAATCACAGGTAAATTAAAAGGAAAATAATTTGAAAATTCAAGTGAAGGAGGTAAAATCTTTCATACTATTTCACTTAATATTCCAAGGAAAAAAAAGGAATGTTTAGTGAGTAAACACTGAAAAAACAAAACAAAAGTTAAAACAGTGCTTTGTAGCATAGTGAGACTATTACTGATAGAAATTGGAAAGGTGATGAATTTTTTGCAAAAAAATTAGAATTCCCATTAAATTTGAAAATTCTGAACTGAAACAGGTATTTCCAAAGATTATTTTTCCCCATAACGTTTTATCCAATTTATTTGCACATTAAATAAATATCATATGGAGATAATGCTGGCTAACTTTAAAAAATTTCAGTTTCCCCTTGTGCCACACCCAGAAGACACACACACGTGATGTATCTCGCTGCTTCCCTTTACAGTGCGAGTCCTACAATGGAATTGTGCTGGAACACCCAGATGATCCATTCTTCCACCCTCCTCCTCCACCTCTGTGCTCTGCCTCCAGCCCCTCCTGCTCAGATTCCTCCTGGTGCAGGAGAGAACATCCGAGAGCCGCCTCAGCCCATCCTCTCTCCCCTCACAGCAGTGACACTGGGACTGCCCAGCGGTCACAGCCCAAGGGATTTCTGTCAGGAAGTCACTGCCTGAGAATACCAGAGCTGTTGTGCTCTCCAGACAACTAATGTACTCTCAAAGAGGAATAATGTCCTCACCTGGTTTTAGGTTTTTTTAATTCACATTTTCTTCTTTAGATCATTAAGAGAAGTTATTTGTTAATTTATAGAATTTCATAATTCCCTATTATATATGCACTGAGCACGTGGAAAAATGCATTCTAAGCAATCAGATGGCTGAAACCAGAAGATACGGATGTCACTGGACAGAAAATTTTTATAGGAAATGAATAAACTAATTTGTATGATCCATGGGAAGCTCACCGGCTGGTGAACAACCTCTCCATAGAAGCTTGCTTGCCTTTAGACTAAGACCAATTTGCATAGGTCACCCAAGAACACAATTTTGAGAAACCCTTAAGTGATTAGAAATAGAAAATTCGCTTCTAAATGCAATCACTGACTAAAGAAACGCAGTTCAAAACTTGAGATTTCTGAGAATACTAATTTGTTCCATTCACAAGTTTTAAACTCAGGCGCAAATTTAACAAAGTGAGCAGCACGATACCAAAAACTAGTTTTGAAGAGGTTATGTACGGGCTTCATTTTGCCTAATTCATTTGACTGATTGAGGACCTCCCACCTACTTGGGTTTCTAAAAGACTGACCCCAACTTACAAATTGCTTTTACCCAGCCTTTCTTGGATTTATAAAACATTCAAGGATGAGCATATAACTTGTGGAAAAATGAATTTTGAGGCCTGTAAATCACATTATAAAACATACTGTCGTTGCTAATACAACACAAATATCTTTTTTTATCCCAATTTAAGTTTATCAAAGTGCCTGCAGCTTTCATCATTGATAAAGTGGTTGACGAAGCCTGCATAGTTAAGAAATATTTTCTAAAAGGCTTGATGTGTAAAATGTTACTAGCTGTAAAAAACAGCTGGGCATTTGTATTCACAAAACCAACAATATGAGCTAAATAAAATATTATTCTGCTTAATTTAGTACGGGATTGTAATGCTTTTGGTTCAGAGTCTACCATGTTGCTAAAAATTACCTTCTTTCATTACACATAACTGGGTTTGTTGGTTATCTCATTAATAATGATACAGTGTGATTGTAACAGAATGCGTAGCATAATTTTGCACTGTGTGTCAATCCAGAAGAATGAACAAATGCTCCAATGGACTGTAACATCCATTGCTAGCACATTTTGTTTATCTGCTGTATTTTAATCTTTTTTTAAACAAAACCCATCTAAATAAAAGCTTGGTAAAATTATCATCAGCTAAAACATAATATTGATTCATGCACTGTACCTACAGGAATCTGTTGGTAATTTAATACCATATAAAGTCTCTTTTGGTATAAGCTGTACATCAGCATGTCTTCTGTCTTCCTGTTAATCAAATACTGCTTGTTTATTCCAAAGGCACAGGAGATTTGAATGTTACAGGGGTTGTCTTTTTACTTCCCTAAGCACAGTAAAGAATCATTTTTCCTGAATATTCATTATAGCCTTGGGCTAGATGAAGCTTTTAATCCTAACTACTCATTGCCAATGGGTAGATATACTAGAGGAAAAACAACTATTCACCTTTTTTTTTCTAAATGATCACATGATAAGCTTAACTACAACCATAACTACGAGTATAAGTCCTCAGAAATTAAAGCAGCAAGTTGTCTACTGATTGCATTTGGCATCAGTAATGAGATGAATCCCCTGTCCTATCACCCCCAAGGCAGATACATCCTGCATGTCTAAAAAGAAGCGTGAAAATGCTGTGCATAGAGTAGGTCACCTCTCCTTGTGTTTCATGGAAAGAAACAAAACCATGATGAGATTACCACAGAAATGTCTGGCTGCAGATTTTTGGAAATTTTTATTGTGACCTATTTTCAATGTTCTTGCAGGGCCCTCATTTTTGCACTATCCTGTTACTGCACAATCTTTACACCGTATTCAGAACACCTCTCTGAGGCAGAGAATTCCTACTATACCTGTTTAACAAATGGAGAGAGGAGAGTCAGAGAGCCTGAGGTGCACCTCCTACAACTCACCTTGCTTTGGTGCCCAGTTTGGCAAAAGTTATTTACATAAGGACCTGAAAAGGTTTGTCTGGCACAAAACTGCACTTGATTCTCTGGACTACCTTAAACCATGAGATACTTTCCACATTAACAACAGAAATATTTTTAATACTTGGATTTAAATAGCTTTTCAGAGCATTTGAATAATGCAAAAGATAGAATTACAACTACTTTAGGGTAACTAACACGTTTGTTAACTATGCAAACAGTCCTCGGGAAGCACATATGTGTGAGTGCACGTACATATACATGTGTGCATATATAAGGAATACAAATAGCAGTCTGAAAGATGTCATAAAAAAACAACCCAGCCCTGTTACACCATTTTCCCCAAGAACTTCACAAGAAAGGTTAACACTCAGTAGAGCACATGAGTTGACCTTATCTAATTAGCACTACAGAAAGTGGACCATATCTTGCAATCTTCAGGCTGTCCCTAAATAATGATGGCAGTTCTGTCTCACGAAGAACAGGACAAGGACTCATACAGTTGTGGAAAGAAGGAAAATGCAACTTTCCTCAGACAAAATCCTGACTTTACATATGTATGAAGGTTTCACTACATGGGACTATTGGATTTATCACCACACGTCACACTGATGATTTGTGCTGGTCTGTTATCCTGACTGTGATGATGGGGAGTTCTAGAAAGCACAAAACAGTGTTGCAAGATGAAGTAAGACCTTACGTGTAAAGTCCTTAAATCTCATCTATCACTGAGTACAACGACCTAAACAACAAAGTTTCAGAAATTAAAATACTTTATTGTATTTAATGCAAGAGTAAGTCTAATCTTCCTCATACACCTCAAGTTTTTGATAGCCACAAGACTATTCTCACATATGTCTTGCCTGTTGAGTTTTATGACTAAATAATGCATTATGTAAGCATGTTTGCAATTTTAAATGCTGATACTAAGTTACAGAAGACTTATTTTGTTTTTTTATGAATTTAGCACACATTAAGCTGAGATGGGACTTCTTATATACAGCTAGGCAAGACTAGGCAAGTGGCACCAACAGTCCCTCATCAGGGCATTCTTCTCATGGCAGATTTTCTTTCAGAAAGAAATCTTGCATTCCTGTTGTATCTACTAGCATTGGAGAATTTTTTTAGATGAAAAAATGTTCTACAGTTAAGTTTCTCATTCTGAGCAGTAGATACATTTTTCAAAATAGTATCCACAGCTATGGGAAAAGGAGGGAGTGCTTTTATGATTACAAGAATGATGCCGCATAGGAAAAGCTTTTTAGGTGAGAATTTGCAAGACTCGGCTGTTAAATTTAATACATGTACTACTCTCACTTTACTGTTTCATTCAACAACAGTCTGCTAGGGAAGAGTTAAACCTATCCTCAGTCAAACTGCTGTCTGAAGGGCCAAGAGGACTCAAATCACCCTTCATCTGAAAAGCAAGAAAGGAGAAGAGAATCCTTCCCTGTTTGCAGGTAACCTCCATGAAGCAGGTCCATCCTACCCTTCCTCTGAACATTACAGTGGCACTACCTGCCAAAACCTGCAGTGTGGAAAGGCAGGGCCAGGATGCATTTGGAGCAGCTTTAGAAAGTGAGTAATGATCATTTCTAGAGACTCCGCATATACTCAATCCACTTCACCAGCACGATGGGTACCCATGGATCTGCATCTTCTACAGAGATCCCATCAATGCAATGAGGATGTACCAGCCTGAGAAGCTGTCAGTTTAAATATGTCTATCCAGTATTTCTTGTCCAGAAAACCATTAGGAAATCATAACTTAAAAACAAAACCCCCCCAACCCTACCAATAGAAAAAACCCAACTCTGTGTGTGAAGAACTACTCTTTTGCTATTCATTAAAATACGAAGAAAAAGTAAAAGCATAAGCATGGGAATTCCAGCTTAAAGCATCACAAATCAGTATCTGTAGCCTTCATCACTTTTATATATATATATATATATATGTGTGTGTGTGTGTGTGTGTGTGTGTGTGTGTATTTTACTATTTATCCTTTCCACAGCTATCTTTTCTCCCTCCTCCAATGAGAGGCCCAACATTGTCTTCATAAAACTCTCTCTCTAAACCTACACAAAATTTCGACAGTACCTAAATACAGAATTACAATCAATCACCATAGCAAGAGTCACCATTGCAAAATCTCATGGTTAATTTTACTGCCTTCTAACATCCCAGAAAGGAGCAGTTTAGGTTGTGCATTTGTCCCATTTCAAACTTAATTAAAGCTAACAATTTGTTTAAAGCCTGTCAAAATAAGGGAAGGATTTCCCAGGATAGAAGATGAATAACTCTCCGCTTCTCATCCGGAGTAAAAAATTCTTCCTCATTTCTCAGGAAATTTGACAGCTTTTGGTCAACATCTATTGACCGCAGCTGTCAAAAAGAAAGAAATGAAGCAGTTTAACCTAAGGCAGGAATAACAGTTTTCACGGTTGTATGTGAAGCTATCTATATATATTAGGAAAAATTTAAGAAAACTGCCTAAATTACATCAGAGGCTTTGGGTTAGCCTGGTCAGTTTCACAAAAATGTAGCTGCTGCTTGAGAGCTTATATCCCTCCAGCAAGAATCCATGATGTGATGTGATGTGAAACCAATGCCACAAAATAAACTTTTCGAGATAATGACAGTATGTGAATTCAGGACTCTTTTCCAGTCAATACTGTATTGCTTTTTGGCATGAGCTCCAATGTCTACTAGTTTAGCCAAAAAAAGCCCCCAAAGCCCCAAAATTCAAAATCTCATTAAATATCTTCAATAAAATGGTACAGGGAAATCCCATTCAGGATGAAAATTCAAAACATCCAAACATGAATAATTTCATATTTTGTTCTAGAAGAATAAAAAAGTTTCATCCCATTTGAGCCCTCAGCTTTTATTAATTAACTTGTACTTTGAAACAAGAGGTCTTTTCAATATGAAGGGAGGTTGTAGAGGTGGGGTTTTTGGAAGCATTTCTAAAAGATCAGAGATGCAGATGAGAAAAATTAAGCAAATTCCACATAGTTACCATTTAACTAAACTACCATAGCAACAATAAGCACTGTGACTATTGTTCACTGATTTAATTCAAGGACATGCTTATTTTCTACTCTCTTACACACTGTAAAATGCTCCTTTCTTTAAAAAAGTCTTTTGAAACAAGTCTACTGAGTTAATGAAGACATTTATGTTGTTTCTACATAGCAAAATGTTCTCTTTATAATTTGAACAAAAACTGTAATATTTTTAAACTGGAAAGATATCATATGGCTTATATAACTAAGCATGTCCTACTGGTGAAACAAGAACATTTTTGCTTACAAAATACTGCATATTAAGATGTAGAAGTATAGCTTGGAAAATTCCCATTAGTTTTTGTAAACTACATTCATTCTTTTGGTTATAGTCTTTTCAATTAGGCAAAAACCTTACCACTTAAAAGGCCATGTAAAGACTATATTTTTATCTTTAAATTTAATTTTAAAAACTCCAAAACTTATAGAGAGTAATGACTCCCAATTCATAGATGTTTTTGCCAAAGTAAAAATCTAAGCAAGAACTGAGAGACCTGATTGAACTTATTTTTTCCTGTGGTAAGTTAAAAGAACTAAAAAACTCCTGCCACCTAGCTCCATTCCTAGATGCTTGGACTTTATTAATTTAAAGTAAAGCTGCAAGCAAGGTGTCAAAATTTGATCAGCTGCTCCTTCAGATCTGTCACTGCAAGTTCCACTTGGGGGAGCCTAATTGAGATTCTCCTTTTCTTCCAGTGATATCAATGTGTCACTGGGCAAAATCAAGTCACTCTGGATTAGGTTTGGGTTTTGGTCATGGCTGAACTGAGAAGTCAAAACTCTGAGACCGTGTCTATACTGAGAGAGATAATAGTGGGCATTGAGAAAAACCAACAGGGGACTGGGGCTCCTACTTCTCAAAGCAGTCACAGGCTCTTCTCAGACTACTTTGAAAAACTGAAAGAACAAATTGGTGCACATAAAAAAAATAAACTTTAAATTTAAAAGCATTTAACAAAATAAACCTTTAAAGACACATAAAGGGTTTCTACAGAATCAGAATTTCAAGAAATTTTTCAATTTTAGCAGATCCCTTTCTCCCTTTTCTTTCTTACTCTCCTTCTTACTAGTACACAATAACTATTTCTCCCTACATCAGCTCTTTAATTAGTACCTTTGAAAGATGTTAAAAGCACAAGACAAATAACCTTTGATCACCTCATTTTATTAAAAAAATAGGAACAATAACTTGTTACCGTGTTTCTTTATTGCAGTACTCTACTGGAGCTGCACAAATGAACGATGCTTAATGTATGTCAAAAACCAGACAAAAACAAGCCAAACAAAAAGAACCCACTCCAGTGGGTTTTAACATACCTAATCTAAAAGCTGCCAATTTTAACACAGGTCAGCATCCAAACTCAAGAATTCATCTATCAAAGTGCTGTGTGGGAGATCCTCTTTGGACATCTTATTAGCAGCACTGCCCTCCTACATCCCTTCTGTGGTAATGCTGCACCTCATGACTGAAAACTCGTGTGGGGACAAGGTCAAAAACGAGCTGGAGATCTTTGACTGACCAGTAGAGAAAAGCAGAAGACAGATATTTGTGTTGGGAGTAAGAACAACAATTACAGGGATGTCAAGATCAAGCACAACTGAGTCTTGAAAGGCTGGTGGCTGCCTTTAGTCAGCTTTGTAATTACTCCCTTTTCAGATCACAGAAAAGCTTTTTGTTTTCTCCCCAGCATAAAGAGGAAAACAACTGAATTTTTTTTGAGAACTGATTCCTCTCTCTGTGTAGGTGGTTGCAGCATAATGTTTTTCCTTATTCTGAATGTTTGGGGTTTGTTTCACTTCTTTTTAATTTAAAAATGTCAATCTAAGCAACCAGAAGTATCTGTTAGAAAACTTTCTACTTTTATGTAGAAAATTATGTATAAGGCTTTTTATATGTTTATAGCTACCTTACATGACAGGGAAAAATCTTTTGTTTCATTGTGATAGGTCTGTTAAAACTTCAGCAATGAGTATTTACAGCTATTGACTTTAATGCAATATTTAAGGCATTTAAATCAGATGTTTTTCTTTGATTGTCAGAATAAAGGTTAATAAGAGTTGGCCTGAAAGGTTGATGCACAGATTGGCAGCTCAAATTAACAAGTTATTTGTTCCAATACTAACTGGGCTTAAACAGTCTAAGTGAAAAATAGGAAACTGCACATTTACCTTCAGTAAACTTCTTGGACACACTGACTGGAAGGATTTATTTATCAACAGCACTGGTATTTGTAAAGTGTTCACGAATAAAAATGTCTTTTTACCCCTGACAGAACAAAGTATTTTATCTTGGTTGTTTCTAGCCAACCAAACTAATGTTTCTCATAGCACTGTAAAAAGTGGTATGCAGCATGATTAAATAATATTTCAGCTCTTCAGTTCATTCAGAGGTCACCTGCTAGAAGGCATAAAGGTTTGATAAGGTTTACGTCATACATGAAATATTCTAAAGGGAAGCACAGAACTCAAATATGTGAATGCTGCAGCTACAAATAGCTTTCTCTTGTGGTCAGGTAGACAAGGTCTGTCCTTTCCTATAATAATAAGGCGGAAAATATGAAGTAATTGAGGAAAGCATAAACCTTTGAAACATGAAACAAGGAAATTTAAAACCTATGCTCTGAGAAGAATTTGCCACTTAGTTTTAAAATGGTCATCAAGTGGGCATGTATTCAGATTTGGCCTACTGTAAAGAGCAAGCTTCCCAAAAGTTTACTAGGAGCTGAGGAAAAATTTAAAGAAATATGAACCTAGTCCTGAAAACTCTCATGCAGGCAGTGAAGAGACTAGTTAATACACTGCTAATTAACTTTATCAAACACTGGCATAAAACTGAAACCACAGAAAGAAAAAATTATTTATGTCCACCAAAATAAACAATCTTAAAATATTATATTTTACCTGAACAGTTACTTGTTGGTGATGATTTCATTTCCAGTAAATCCTGTTTACCAGATATCATGGTTACAAAAAACTGCAATTCCTTATTCAGTCACATATCCCAAGGCAATCCAAAGAGCCTGGACATTTGCTCAAGTTTTCTGCATTTCCCTTCTCTGAAAACTTCTCAGAGCATTAAAATACAATTTCAAGAACAAGTACAAGTTGCCATTTGGTTTAAAAAAAACCAAAATGGGTTTGTTCCTTTATGGGAAGCACTCACTACATACTTCATTGCTGTTAGGCTATTGAAGTGTCATTAAAACAGCCAAACAGTGCCAGGTCACTGATACTGTGACCAAACTAACCTTCTCTGTGACATCTGTCACCCACAATGTGAATTTCAGCAGAAATGCTTCCATCATAGTAAGATTGAAAATAAGTGTAAACCCAAATTGCTTTCATGTCTTCATGATTTTCAAGGAAACAGAATCACTTTTACATTTTCTAAGAAAAGACATTCTGTAGAGAATGCTTTCCTTACATAAATATAAGTCACCACACATAAACAGTATTTAAAACCTTACTAACAGCCACAGCATGTCATTAAAAAGTTTCAGCAAGTTGGTATTACTGTTAACATTACTGCTGTATTTATAATCCCTTTTTGCTTTCCATTTTGTCTTCTGAGTAATTCAATTAGAAATCCTTCAAAGCAATAACAGTGGATTAAATGTTGTCAAACCACAATATAAAATTACAGAACAGTGTTCTGATGATGAATTTATTAAACTTTGCATTTCAATTCATTTCTCCTTGAGTGTATGAAAAGCAGAATTCTTTAGACAAAACACCAATTAACTGTCGTACCTCATTATTAAGTATTGTCTCCTTTTACATGTTACGAAAGACAGAATATATGAGGACATAAAGGACACATGCAAGAAATCCATTTAAATCACAACATTTAACCACACCTGAATCCTGCAATGGTAACAGAAAAGGAAGTGATTTCTCAGGTACTGGAGGAAGGTGAATGATGTCACCCAGGAATGACCAAAAAGCCAGCAAGCTTTTCCTGCTCAGATTTCAAGTGAAATAGCTCACGAGTCAATTTTTACTTTGAAAGCAACTCAGCACAGGTTTTAGTTTATGAGGAGAGTTTTGAAGAAGGAAGGAATAGAAAAAGAAAAGAAAGAGACAACAGAGAAGATGAAATAGGGAATCCAAAGAGGTTAAACAACAAAACTGGATTATCATAAAGGACCATGAACATAAGTCCACAAAACACATCTCCTGACCTGTGAAAAAGTGTGCTTAGGTCTACATTTGCAGGAGTTGAAGGAGGCAATCAGCAGCATCCCTTCTTCCTGCACATCCCAGACTGCCTCTCAGCAAAACAGTGCCCAGTGCAGCACACCCCTGCACACACAGAGTAACAGCATCACTGCCTCAAACAAGTAATCCTTGTTTCTGAGGAACTGAATTTCTTGCCTCCGCTGAGCTTTTCCCTCAGTTGAACTATCAAGGCTCTTCCTCATATCTATTTGCTTGGGCAGCAGGCAATTCTCTCCCCAGCCGCCCAGTTTTATGGAACTTACAGTGCCTCTGAAACAGTCTGGACTCTGAAAAACATGACTGAAAGAGGTCATTTGGTCAAGACATGCCCCAAAGCAACAGAGGCCAGTGGCAGACAAAAAGACACTGAGATCAGCTAGGACTTATATTCTTAAGAACCAGCCAGAATAGATGAAAGCAGCCAGTGCAAGAGAACGAGACATACAAATCCTGAAACTCCACCACAAACACCAACATGAACCTCACTCACACTGGTTCATACTGGATTTTGGGTGACAGTGTTCACACTGCTGTTACAGCCCAGTGTAGCACCACTCTGCTGTACTTTGCATTAATTTGTTGCAATAACTGATACAGAGGAGAAGAGCGAGAACTAATACTGCCTGCAGGACTCAATGAATTATACTTAACCAGCATATTATTGTAGGCTGATAGTAGAATGTCACATGAACACAGATATAATCAAATTCTGTTTGGGGCATCATTTATTTAAAATACTTCAAGCTCCTTGCTGGCAGAGAAACAGCGAATTAGCATGCTATGCTGTGCACCTCAATTAAAAGGCAGCCTCATCTTTCCTATTTCCAAGGTACAGCAGAGCAAATCTAATTGTGCCATGCAGTCAGCTCTCATCTTTGCAGAGTAACCAGGGCTTTGGGGTTTTTTTCTCTTTGTTTTTGACAGATTTGTCGTCTTCTGAATGAGGCAATGTAGGCTTTTATGAAACTTGCCTCCTAATTGCAGGCAATAAACATAAGCACAGCCAGCAGCAGAGGCTGTAGCAAGTACAGCTGAAGTAAAATGAAAATAAAGGTAAGAAAAGAACCACAAAGCAAGTTCATTTTACATATAATCTGTATAGTTAAACCACCAGGATCTGGATTTCAGTGCTCACAAGAGACATAGACACTACTTCAATATAAACTAAAAAAAATCAAACAATTCCCCAAACCTAGAGCTTAAATGCTGAGATAGGCAAAGATTTTTTTATATTTTGGAGGTTAGAAGGTATGACTAATTAATGAGAAATAGTTACATGCCAGGATGTTATTAACTTTTACAATATTTGCTTATAGCATGAAGAATCTCTGTTCTTGCACTTAGGCTGAGGTCTTTGAATATGAGATTTGTTGCTTTTGACTAGAGATGTCCTTGTTCATACTGATTATCTCACTCCACATGAACACCCAAGCCCTTATGCTTCCTTTTATCCAGTACTCATTTCCTACCCCTAGTACAAAGAATGCAGTGCCTTTGGTTCGGAATTGAACAGGGTGAATCCACAGAAATGGTTGTCTGAATGGACTCCAGGAGGGCAGGCACTGCAAGCTCCCACTCGGAGTGCGACTGCCACCAACACCAGTGAGGTTGGCCACAGCTATGGCTGCATGAGCCCTAAAAACTCCAGAAATGCAGAGTACACAGCCCCCCCAGACACCATGTTCCTGATCGGCATCACCTTGTTTGGGACTTTTTTCCTAACGTGCAATTTGAAACATCCAGCCTGCAATTCACCCCTTGCTGTATCATCTGACGTGACAGAGAATAATCTTCCCCTCGTTGTAGCTACTCTTGCAGCACCTTTGTCACATCCTCTCAGGTAGTTGTAGGCTGCTCTCTTCTTCCTTCTGTTGTTTTTCACTGCCCACTAAGTCAAGGAGACTCACTGATATTTTAGAAGACTTTGGGTATCATTTGTCCTAGTCGATCTTATTCTAATGTTTCTAGGGAGATGCACATTAAAGCTCTTAGACCCGGGGTTTCATCATAGCTGGAATGCAAAGTAAACCCAGATTACCGACTCAATTTAACTATTTATTCATTCTTGGCAGAGCAGCTGGAGAGACTTGTTGACCTTTAGACAAAAGTCAAAAAGGCAAATACTTAAATTTGTTGATTTCACATGACATTAATAATTCTGAATGAATTCAATGCCACTTTTTAGAAGGATAAGTAAGACAAAAAAAATTAAACCTCTTTGCACAGTTTCCAGTGAAGGGCAAAAATTGCACCATAAATACAACACCACAGTTTAAACATTGAAATGTGAGTGATACCATCTCACATGCTTGATTTATTATTTTCAGAATTTTATGCTAAAATTAGTACAGCAATGAAGTATAGTGGGAAAGGGATACCGTCATTTTTCAATTATCTGCTGTTCACCATGTTGTCTTTATGTTTAATGTTTTGTACACATAGCTTATCTGATTCAAAGAAAATCTGTGCATTTGTGCTGGTAAACTTAATGACAAATTCTATTACAGTTTTTAATGTTATCCACTTTTATAAAGTTGCAGATTGTTATGAAAGAATACGAACCTTAACTTTATTATCATTAATCAGCATTAGTAAATATAATTGACATCTTATACAGAACCAGCTTTAAGTAACTTATTGGCAGCAATACAGATGCCTCTTAATATTACCCTCTGGCTAGCTACGCTGTTTGGGCGCCAGAGTGTCTGCACTAATGACTTGGAATTAAAATCAAATAAAAGCTGAGAACTGTAATTCAGTATAAAACAAACAGCCATACTTAGTACCATTTTTTATATATATAATTTGGATACACCAGGACCTTTTTTAATTTGCAGTTGATACAAAACAGTGAAAGTGTTTGAGACTAGATAACAAAATAGGATAGAGAAAAACACATCTGATGTTCCTAGATTTCTACACTTACCCTGTAGGCACACCATAGGAATTAGAATGAGAAGAAAAAGTAGACAGTGTAATTAACCTTTCCTTTCCCTTCCCTGTTTTTTTTTTTAAATAACAATAAAAAGGCAGAACATGTTAGACATTATAAATAGTAAAAATACACATTTTTCTGTCATTATTTTTCATCTCAGCAATTTCTGTAGTTTCCTGAGGATTTAAATGTGCTTAGGCATGAAAGAGATCTAATCCTTGAAAAATTTCCTATGAAGACACGGATTATGTTATCAAAAAGATTTAAGAAAAACCTTCTTCACTGTACAACCAGGAAAGCTGCTCTGCCTCTCAAAGCCTCATGCCCTGACTTCCAGATATCGAGTGGCGTTTTTTTCCCAGAGCATATCTGAGCCCTGTCTTCCCTGCAGCACCCACATATGACCTATTTGACTTCAGCTCTGGGGGGAAAAAAAAATAATACTAAAATACCAAAATACTATCTACCACTTTTGTATCTTCTGATGGGGCCTCCAGGGGCCACCGTACATGGAAGCCCCCTGAAGGGCTACTGATAAATCTTGTTGCATATATCATTGCTTAATCCAGTTTATCCCCACCCTTTGCTTCAATACATTTAAAAACACTACGACTTAATTTTAGCCAACTCTGAGGAAGACCATCAGGATCTGGCTCTCTAAACACGGCTTGTTTTATTCCTTTATTCATCTAAAGAAGTTGATTCTTTTCTGAGCTCTCATTTTGATAAGACAGTTAAGAAAACACAAGAAAATGTTTAAGCAAAAGTAGCATATATTAAACATTCCAAAGAATATCCATATTGCATGGGGAAGACAGAAATTTTATTATTATAAAAACATATATGTATATATGAAGTAATCTTCTTTCCTTATGGATCTGATCTCCTCCACGGAGAGTCACAAATCCACACGATAGCCCTGAGTGCTCAGATTTTGCATTTGCTTCTCTGATTTTACAATAGCTGAAAGATATGGAAAAACTCATGTAGCCAGACAGCTCCCTACTGACAACACATCTAAGCAACTTCACATGCATATATTATTCCAACCACCGAAAGCTGGAAATAACACACACTTAAAAAAATAAAAAACTCTCATGCTTGAAAGGAGCCTGTTTTAGTTTCTATGTGGAACCTCCAGGGCTCTCCCTGACCAGGCTGCACCTTCCACAGTGTCCTGCCTTCCCAGGCAGGGACAAGCCAAACTACTGAGTTATGCTCTGCAGACTGAAGGATGGGAATTTCTTCAAAAATTTATAAAGATGGCTAAAATAGCAATTTGTTGTTGAATGCAATTCAGAGAAAAAAATATAGTAATAACTACTACTGTTGTGCTAGTGTCATCCTGGAGGGCTTTTATGATTCTCTCCCATTTTTAGACATGACTTCAGTAAACGACCACTGGCCATAAAAAGCATCCAGATTACTTTCATTAAAAATAATAATCTATGGCATGGACCAGATTGACATAATTTTGTTCACAGAAAACAATAAAATGCCCAGTTCACTGTGCCTGACAGCACTGCTATGATACAGCTATACTTGGAAGTGTGTCCACTTGAAGTGTTGCACTGATTACAGCTCCTATCGCCTGCCGGGTTTTAGAAAGTTAATGGTTTAGTTATCCAACCACCCCAGTTCTTAAAAGTTTTGTGTTTAACTGAGGAGGTGAGGATGAATTAAGATGCTTACTAGGCCTCTACAAAGGGGCCAAGTAAATAACAGTATCTCAATTTTAGGGTATATAATCATGACTCCCACTCTGCATCCCATTCCTCCTCTTCTTCCCCCGTCCTCAAAATGTATTAAGATGGGAAACCAAACAAGCTTCATAATTCTGAAACTTTGATGGTCAAACTCTAGAAAATCTCTCCTGGTAGACTGCGAACCAAGATTTTTCAGAGACTTTCAATTCACCACATTTGGGCATTTTTCAGAGCCAAACCAAATTTCAAACCATGACAAAAACATGCAGAAATCTAAAAAATTCAAAAGGATATTAATATGAGAATTAGGGTTGGTGTGTACGTATTTTCTTTTCACGGGCAAAACAAGACACGTTCTCCTAACTGAAGTCATGGGATGTATTGATAAGCTCTGCAACAGATTTCTACATGGCAGAGACATCAGGCATGGTAATTCCAATATAAATAGTATAAACCAACAAATCTATAGGTTGCAGAACACAGGCTCTTATTAGAGAAGATGTTAACTGTACATGGTACTACCAGAATGTATGGTCTCTTCTGTAATTCTGAAATACAGTTAGGTTCATTTGTTAAAAACTGTGAAATGAAATGTGTGTATATCTCATGTCCTTCAAAATCATTACTGATATACGCAGTAGTTACCAGGTTGTGATTTAAAAGATATCTACAGGGCACTGAAATGGAAATCAACAAATTCTGTCCAAGTGCTTTTTCAAAATTATTTGTTTTCATCACATTCCTTGTCAAATACATAATGCATTTTTGTTCTCAGCAAAACTAAGCATTTTGTACATTCTAGGTTTCCTTTTTTTTTTCCATCACTAAATATTTAAACATGTTCAACCTAAAAATCTCAAGCTGGTAATCTGCTGCTTGTGTCTTGGCCTCTGAGGTGTAAATACCAATGTGGCAGTGCAGGATAGCTGGAGAGACATGAATGAGATTGTGGTTACAGTCCTACCTGCCCACAGGCCAGTCCCATGCCTCGCTCCCCCATACCATGAGGACATGATAAATTTAACTCCAGCGCATCAGCACCAGCAACCTATGAAACATATAAAAGGAAAAAAATTGAAAAATTAATTTCAAGGCATGTACTCTTTCCTGTAGCACTTACTGTTCATGTTAAATAGATTTCTTTAGACATTTGATTTATTTTTCTTTTTTAAGAGAAAAAAGCTATGGTTATGATACCCTAAAAAACAAGCATGTTGATCATTAGTGATAAAAATTTCAAAAACTGATGTGGTTTCCAAAAATTATTAAGGAATTAGAGTAAAAAAAAAGGTAAAAAGATAGGAGCAGAATAAAGAGTTGGTTCTGGAAAAGGTTAAAAACTGAAATGTAATTACAGGGCCTAAGAGCAGCACTGAGAGAGAGGTTTGGCAGTCAGTGTTATGTAAGTGTTGCTGTGCTCTGAAGAACTGTAACTCAGTAGAAAATTTTTCCTTTTTTGCTTTAATGGATTTAGTCTCCAAATTTTCTGCAGGTGCTTGTACTGTGCCAAAGCTTTTGTCATTAAATAAATTTGTTTCTGAAGAACAAGAGAGTAATTAAAAAAAAAAGTCTACACAAACACATTATTCATGCTAATTCTGTTCATTGCCCTCAATTAGTTACAATTAAAAGGGGAAGGAGCCAAGCTGTCCGAGGGCAGCACACAGACACGCTCCTCTTCCTTTCTGCTGAACTGCTCCGGCCTGACACGAACATCTCTCCTGTTGCCTTACAGTGGCTCTAACTAGGGTTTTGTTTTGCATTTGCATTTTGTTTTTGCTTATTGAACTGGAGTAACTTTGCCTGCTGTGTGGCCATGGTTCAGCAACTCCCGAAGTGCGTGAGCAGGGGAGAAGCCATCCATCACTCCCAGGAACCCTCCCCGCTCCGGCCAGCTCCATGAGCCCGGCCACGCCGCGCTGCTGCCGGTGCTGTCGGCCGCCCTGACAAGCTGACCTTTTGGATGAATAGGTCGTCCTCCTGCTGAGACACTGTGGTACCTTCTGGGGCTTCTGCTCTGATGAAAGCCACATCTATTAGCTCCCAGGTAGGATCCTACGCATGCGGTTAAACATCCCTGCTCTTCAGCTGCGCATTCCGGGGTGCCCCAAACTACTGCGGCTCTCCACGGGGCAGACACCAACAACTACTTCCCAGAAGAATGTTGTATCACATAGGTTACACATCATTGCATTTAAAGAACCGCTTTTTTTTCTAAAGGAGTAACATAAATACAAGCACGGATTGGAAATATGTGTCTTAAAGTTGGACAGCAGTACCACTGGATTAAAGAAACAGGAGCAAATGGCACAATAAAGCCATTCATCTTAGTCAGTTTAAAAGTGGCACTGCCTCTGCCAAGGAGAGATTCCAAAATATGATTTCA
Organism: Falcunculus frontatus; assembly: GCA_013398115.1. Classification (NCBI taxonomy): domain Eukaryota; kingdom Metazoa; phylum Chordata; class Aves; order Passeriformes; genus Falcunculus; species Falcunculus frontatus. The sequence continues at coordinate 2,864,949 of VZRV01003482.1, forward strand.
TGGTCAATTAGGTAAATACAGGTATAAATTGAGATAGTGTTGAAGATCACCAAGCTAACTACTGATAATGTTTAATTTCACTTCTCTAAGTCCCCAAAGTGACTTTTTTCCTCATAGGTTTAAAACGCTCAAAGAAAATCAAGAAGTGTCATCCCACATAACCACAGGAGGGCTTAGAACACTGAATAAAGAAACAATGATGTCCAAACATTCTGCCATATGAAAACACAAATTCAAGATATCCACACCTCTATCCATACATATATAAAAGCATATTTAAAATTTAAACATTTAAATCTGAGCTAATGCTAGCAATAATGACAAGCTACTTTTTTCTTTGCTTAAATTTGTTAATACTGTGCTTTTAATTTCCTCTAGATACTTTGTGTGGAAAACACACTTTAATTTAAACATAACAGCTTTGCTTTCCATTCAGATATAGACAGCTTTCTGAATGAAATAAGTGCAGTCCTGATAAGTCTTTCTTATACTTCTCCCTATGGACACAGGTACATGTTATTAAATAGTTTTTTCCTCAAATTGAATAGAAATTTCAGGTGCATAGTCTGTTTGCATTTCTGTAAGATTGGATTTATATTATAGAAAGCCTGCTGACTGCTATTATATATGCTTTCTCAGCTATCATTTTTGAAAGTCTGTATTAAAACTAGAATAGCATTAAATGAGCCCTTTATACTTTAAATATTCAAGAGTTTTATATTCAAAATTTCTTCTGGTGCTGTCAAACTAGTGTGCCTGTAGGCAAGGTAAGATCAAGTTAGGCTCTCAAAGGCAGAATTAAATTTTATCAGGGCATCTGTCATAATATACAGTTTGCTTAAAATGCAAATAAAAAGTATATAGATTCAAAGACTAAAGGCTTTCCAGGTACTGCTTAAAAATCCAAGGGACCATTTTTATGGAACAGATTTCCTTTGAATTTACATTTCCATCATTTTAATGAAAACACAGAATAAACAAATTATAATGGACACGTTTTAAATTCTCATTTTTCACTTTGAATCTATTTCTTTCAAGAAATTCCTTACTGCAGGTCTTGTTTCTAAGGAGAATTTAAAAAAATACATAGAAACACATTTAGGAAACCATTACCTCAGCCATTTTTGAAAGTTCAGTCCAGTCCTCCCTGTTATAGCTGCACATGATGCTGGCAATCAGAACCTGGAAAGAGCATACATGCATTATAAATAATTTTAAGCACATTTTGTACTACTGTACATTACTGTGACTCTAGACATGGACTGCACAGCCTGCATATGGGAACTACCAGCTGTCTGCCAGGAGCTGTAGAGTGAAACACAGCTGCAGACTTCACTGGGGACAAGAAACAGTGAAGAAACTCATCTCTTGTATGCCTGGTCCGTAAAGAAGGTCCATCCACGTGCATTCTCTTTGCCGTGTGACACAGTGAGAACAAAGTCTGTCCTACACACAGAGCCAACCAGGGAACTGCCAGACATACTTGCTCCTGAGGTCGGAGGAACAAAGTCGTTATTTACCATAAATACAAATGAAAGAAGTATTTTGACTATTCAGAGGTAGCTGAGACACCAGTGCATGAATTGACACTCTAATGTGGCACCGCATGAACACAATATTCCAGCTGACTTCAGGAATCCAGGATACATCAAACCCTGACCCCTGGAATCTCATACCATGCAACTTTAGGACAGTGACAGCCAGCCAGAACTATTTTGTGTTCCAGAGGCAACTGAGGAGACTCACAGGATGTGGGGAAAATCTGGAGGACTGGGAGAGTGGCGCAGGGAACCCCCAGCTTTTGTTATTCCATGATGCACATTTCATTTCCTATTCACAGACTGACCCCAGTTCCCCAAGAGCTACTCAGTGTAATTGCCTTTCCTTCTCATTGCACTGAGCACCTTTTAGGTCCAGGTTCTGCCTCTAGCTGCTGCTCCCTCCAATATATTTCTTGAGGTTCATGTTTTAGGCAACTTATTAGGTAAAATAAGTTCTAACAGGATTCTTTGGGGTGTGGGGGACACCTAGACACACAACTTACCAGTTGCATACAGTGCTATCTACTGAATGTTAACTACTCCTCTGGTCAATGCCCAGTTCAAGTGACAGTGCTAATTTCTATTTAAGAAAAAAATAAAATCATGTATTTTAGACCCAAAGATTAGACATTGAAATTCTGAAGTCGATACATTTGAGGTAAGATCAGCAGAGAATTCAGCCCAGGAACTCCTGCACGAAGGACTTCTCGGAAGAATGATGTTTGGAAGAAAAAAACAACAGAGAACTATATTGCAGCAGCTAAAAGGTTAAATCGGAAAAGAAATCACAGAACTTAATAGAAGCCTATCCACTCAGTCTGTGTTCAAAGGAAACACGAGCAGAGGAGAACAGAGAAGCATCTGGCCACGTTCTCATTTATTTGGCCCTCTTACATGAAACTTTCACATGAAAGTTTGATTGACAGGTAACACAACATTTGATTTTAATGTTTTTGTTTTCCAAACAAGTTTCACTGTCATCATTAATATCGAGGGTGGGCTTAATCTGTCACTCCCTCATTTTAACACTTCTCTTGAACTTTCCCATAATGCTGAGGGTTAATGACTCATTCACTTCAAACAAATACTGAAAAGTATGATGTAGAAAAATTGTTCAACACACACAATTGCTGAAACTGTAAACTCCCAAATTATCCCCACTAGAAGGAGGAGATATTTAGTATCTGCAGAAGGGAGGGAAACGCACTTTGAAAAGTAAGGCAGGTATGGAGAAAATTGGACATGGTGAGGTTATATTCTATTCATTTAAAAGGACAATACCACTTATCATCATCATTATTTCCATTGTTTTGCTCTGATGAGTCTCTACAATCAACCCACATACCCGTAGANTTTGCAGGATGGGAGTCTGCTGAGAAGGGAGGCGTTCGATGAAGTGCCTGCCTTGCCTGCAGGTGCCCATTTGTGCTCACCTCTGGCAAAAAGATAAGACCAAACTTTTCATTAAGCACACGCAATCATCACTGCCCATGCTTTTATTCCCCTCATACAGGGAAAAAGAGTCTCTCTCCTATACCATAATTTTTTTAATTGGGAAAAACCTTATATAGCTGTATCGGTAAAATGTTAATGAAACAAAATCTGCTCTGTGTCATGTTTGAATATTCAAGATAAATTGTGTGCTCTGGAAATAAACAGAAATCTCTTTTAAAGGACTTTAATTTTTAAAAGCAAAAATTGTGAAAAATCTGTTGAAGAAATTATATATGAGAAAAATTTAAAGCAACTGGAATTTATCTAGAAACCATATCTTGTCAAATTCATGCTTTTCATAAACTAACTAAAGCAAAAAAACAACCCAGCAGCTCAGACGCTGACAACATGATAAGGATTTTCACAGCTGCAGTCACAATCCAAAGCACATCAGAAATCTGCACAATTGAGCTTTAAAACAAATCTAATTTTTCAGTGGGGAAAGTTGTAAGACAACAAGGGTGGCTGACTATATTCGTAAGTAGTTGAGTTAGGTTACCTCAGGTGTTACTCATGAAATTTGGAAATTCTGCTGGGAGTGTACAAAAGAGGAGGAACACGATCTGTGATGTTTCAAAGAGCTGTTAATTAAGACAACATGTTTATTTAATATTGATTAGTTTTAGGATTCATATTTAAAATTAAGCCCATACTTTTTGACAGAAGCAGCGGTTTACAATAACAAAAATAACTGAAAACAAAAATTACATTTCCGCTGTGACTGTTCACAGACTTTTTCACAAAATGCCATGCTCTCAGAGGGAATAATGAAAATTTAAATGTAGAAGGGATTTTATTCTTTTTTTTTCCTCCCAGTGTTCTCTTATAACCTGAAAACAAACTTATTTTCTAGGTGGAAAAATATCCCCCAGTACTCTGTGTTAACAAAACTGTCCTTCCTTGGGTGACTGTTCTTCCCCAAAACACCTTTACAGTCTTTTCATTTGGAATCAGTGCCCACGACAAAAAAATAATCACTGTCACGTGTGAACATTTAGGGGAACTATCTGAGATGCCTGAGGTTTGGATCTACTCCTAAAATCACACATGGACATTTATAAAGAAAATACAGACTATTATGTCCTACTACCTAAAAGAGGATAGCAAGAACAAAGTAAGGATTACAAGTGGCAAAATGCAGAGGTTTTATTGGAAAGTAATAAACAAGAATTGTATCACATTTTAGCTTCTTAGTCTCTTCTCACTCATTTTTTCAGTGCCTACAATGCCATGTAGCACACTGCCACCCCTGCAACTTTAATAGCCCCAAACAGTTGGTACCTCATGAAAGTCCAGCACATGGCCCAGCCCAGGAGCATCTGCAGAGAGCACATCCTTCCTTTTGATTCCTGAAATTTTCAGGGGCAACCTTACATGAGCTTAATCACAGTGGTTTGAGCCACAAGTGTGAGGCTGTACCACGCTTCCCAGCTTACAGAAGTAGACTCCTGACAGATCTTACAATGAAGCTGCTGCTAAAGTGTAGTAAGTGGTAAATGAAGGTTGACTAAATTGCAGCTTTGTCATAGCCGGAGTGTGGGCTGCCTGCAAACCGTGCATGATTGAAGCACAGTGGGACCCCTGGCCTGTTCCTTATTCCAGATCAAAATCATAGCTGGTATTGGCTGTTCCCTCTTCTCCTCCATCCAAGCTGCTATTTTGCCTGTTGGGGGAGATGCTGCTGCCCCGCCCTGCACCGGGGAGAGCAGCGGCCGTGCGGCCTCTGTCCCTCCCTGACCATCACTGTGACAGACGGCACCACACAAGGGCTTTTCACCCCAACACCACACAAGATGAGGGACATTTTCTCCAAATGCCTACAAAGGGACAAATGCATGTTTGCAACACCACACACTGTTCTGTGTTCAGAATTTTCCTGATCACTCGTGGAACAAAAAGGTCCACAATAAAACTTGTTTTTTGTTGGAGGGAAGGGAGGTGGAAGAGGGAGGGTATTTTATGTACCAGTTAGGACACCATTATAAGATAAATATACTGTAGCTAAAGCAGTAAAAAGCTACATTTCACACAATTCTGTGACTAATGCGTTAGTAGTTGTTCTACTTAAAAGTACACTGACAAGGTACTTCTCATAATCCTTAAAATATTTTTCTCCCTGTTTATAATAATCCCCGGGAAGCTTAAAGTACAATCTGTTTCCCTTGTGAATGTATTTTTTTTCTCTTCCATTATCTCTATGTGAAAGTCTCATGAATGCAATAGCATTAAAAGAAATAAAACGGTTGAGGTTTGCCACTGTGTATGTTTTCAAGCGATCTTTCTTTCCTAGCACATGGAAATCACTGCAAGAGGTTGCAAAACAAAAGGAAGGAGAAAAAAAAATAACTGGGCCTAGTTTGGGTCACATCTGCTTAAAGCCAGAGAGCAGTAAAACTCTATGTTGACAATTACCATTTGTCCTGCGCTGCTCTGCAGGGAGTAAGGGAGTTTCAGCACTCTCACATGGTCTGAAAAAAAAGTCTCAGGGGTCTGGATTTAAATGTGAACACTGTCAATTCCTGCAAATTTAAGAAAAATTCTCAACATACAGAATGGAATCACAATCCTCTACCCTCATGCCTATGATAACCATATTTATTTTGGTCATCTCACACAGGCCAGAGCCTATATCTGTTCCCAACTTACTCTTCCAGGCCTGTGCATATCTCCCAGCACTTTAGGAAATCCAGCCACCATATAGTTTCTGGTTTCTCTCCCCTACCTCTCCCTTCTCATTGCTGCACCAGACTTGAGGGCAGTTCTGCATCATGTCCATAGATGTTCTGTTCAGACTCTGCTGCTGGTCACAACATGCACCCCTCTTTGACTTCTCGAACACTGACAAAAATCCACAGTATTTTATTTTTTATGTGCATAGTCATTGCACATAAAAAATAGAAAGAGATTCTTAGCATCATCTTTAAAACACTGCTCCCCTGAAAGCTGTAAAATCAAGAGGAGCTTTCAAGAAGGCTGAAGGACTGGGTTTTTTAACAGCTACTTGTTTGGAAAGCAGAGATAAGGATCAGGATAATTGGTGTGTAAAGAGGAGGTGCAGAGATTGAAGACTTTAATAATAACCAGATTTCAATATCCAAAAAATTACTGTTGATCAAGCTAACTTCAAAAGGTATTTGTGTTTGGGTCAGATGGAAAGACCTCAATCTTCCTTTCAAGACACGTTTTTTCTTCAAAAACAACACAGTATAGCCTTACCACACGACCTGCTTAGTCTGAACAAACTCAAACATTTTAAATTGAAATTCCTCAGGGAGCATTTACTAAGAAGGAACTTGGCAGTGAAGATACAATCTTTCTAGAACAAGGGCAAAAATAAGATGTTCAGTTCACCATTCACCAGTGGAAAAGGTACCTACATCTATACAAACATGCAAGGAGAGGAGAACTTCTGGGCAGCTGAATCACTGTTTCACAGCATTGAAATCCCCCACCTGTCAGAATGAGGGGTACATACACTCAGTTGTGACCCATACCATCTCTCACCCACACATCAGAACAGGCTGATGCACTCAGAACCTTTCCTGAAGGTCTTGCAGAAGTGCAGCTACAAGAGCACATCATCCACCAGGTGCTTGGTGAGAAGTTAACAAAGAATGGTTTATAGGGCACTCCTTTGCTATTTCCATGACTCAATAAATAACCTTGTAAACATCTACATGGAAAAAACACCTGCTGCAGATGGAATCTCATAGTTCTTCACATGTGTAAGCCAAACATACGGGCCACAGGCCAGACTCTCCTCACAACAGCTCTTAAGATGCAGTCTCAACAGCAAAGAGCAGTGAGGGAATAACAACACCAGGGGATTTTTGGGTTGGTACAGATGTTCTACCTTCTCAAGGCTCACACCAAGAGCCTTCCTCTCTAACCCTGCCTCTTGCACAGCATCACGTTCGGGACAAGTCCCAGCTGTGCCACATCGTGCCAGCAGAAAAGTTCTTGGAGGCTTTGTGCTATGCAGTGCCACCTGTGGCTGCCCTCTGCTTTTCAAAATGGCCACTGGCTGATAAAATGATCACCCTCAAAAAAATAGAGCCGGAAGCACCAATGTACAGAACACTTTTAACACCCACTGTACAAGATAAGAGTACAAGCACAGCAAACATTCTGTACTGCACAAATATGCTCAAATGTGCAGTATTGAAAACAACAGGAGCGCAAACATTTGCTGCTGTAAAAATAACCCTCTGGAAACCAGCCTGATTTTGATGCCTTGTACGCTCAGCCTGGTTTCTCTTTTTCTGTACATTCTTGTAAATTTTGATTTGTTGCAGAACTGAAATAAAAATAAGCTTCTTATTAAAAACTACCTAGAACATCAAATCCCATGCAATAAGAAAGTTAACAATTGTAAAACCTGTCATGTCTCTGAGAAGCAGAGGAATTATCTTGTTATCAATTTAATAATGGAACACTGAAGTAAATGATGCCATCCACTGACACCAGTAACACTGTCTCTCCTGGGAAATTCATGTTGGTAGGAACTGTCAATCTAGATGGATATGGACATATGAAACATTGTACCTTCAGTCCATAAATCTATTCTTCCTGCGCTGCCTTAATAAAAAGATTCTGCATGATGATAAAGACAAGCAATGCAGAATGTCTTGACACTGCTGACCTGCAATTCTCCTTCTCTTCTCTCTTCTTTTTTCAGGGAATTTACTCTCCGGTAAATAATTTAACAATCTCTAACCATCCATTGTTTTCCTCCTTCACTTGCACTTAAAAGACATATATTTGAGTTAATGAAAATAAGACAGGCAGGGGATATTAGTATGTTTGTTATTCAGCTGTAACAAACCCTTGTTACTTTATACTGAGATCTCCGATTTGTTTCTTAAAGTGAAGGGGAAGTTAGATACAACAGAGCAACACAAAACCAGGCCAAACATTCTCAGCACACAACTAAGTCTAGTTGATAAAAGTTTGAAAATACTATGTTTTGTTCTATGTATCACATAAAAAAGACAGCATGAGCAGAAAAGAGCAAAGATTCTATTCTCAGGCTAAATGGAGATGCTTATTTTTAAAGGCAATTATTTTCATATGATGACTCTGCTTCTATCAATGACATCCACCTATTTAATGAGATTATTTGATGGATTTCAGTGAGTACACTGGGCTACGACTTCAAAATCAGGCCTAGAGTTGTTAAGTTCTAACACTCTCAGACAAAAATAACCCAAAGGGTATGAACAAACATTTTTCTTTGCAAAAATAACACAACATTGTGTCTTTGATGGGAGCAAAAGGCTAAACAGGTTGCTCTTTAGAACTTGCTGTACCTGTAGAGAAACAAGGCCAGTACTTGGTTTCCCAAGTGCTCCTCCACCACGTCAGACTCAGCACCAGATGAGCGCTATCAGGGCAGCACTTGAACTACCGTGCCCTTGGCCCTGCTTACACAGAAATGTACAGGCACTGATCACAGACATGGAAAGTGTGGAGAGATGAAAAGCTCACCTAATGAGAGTCCTACTAATTTGCAATGCAACTGAAAAAAAGTGAATGGTCTAGAAAAAAAAAAAAAAGATCTGGTGCATCTCTCATGACTCAGGGTGCTCTAATTAAGATGTGGTAACTTCTGAAGAGTGAAAAAGGAACCATGGAATAAGAGCTCCCCAAAACATATGTACAGTGAAAGGGAATATAGCACCTGTACGGAGCACTTCAGGGAAACTCAAATATTTAACATGATTAGAAGAAGTATGTCCATTTTATGACAGACTATTGAAAATTTCAGTACTTCAGGTAAACCCTTCAAATTACATTGAAAATTACCTATGTGGCTAAAGACTTCCCTGGAAATTTGATAGAATCTCTGGGATTTTATTTTTCATAGGAAACCTATCCTAATTCAACCTTTAGTCATTTTGTAATGAGCAAAACCAAATACATAAATGAATGGAAATAAAGGCTCAATCCAAGAGAGGAGTGAAGACGGATACTAATTTTTGGCAGTACCTCTTTCTAACAATGCCTTCAAGTCTTTGTGGAATTGGCCTGCCCCTGCTGCATTTCTGTACTTTCCACACTGATTTAATATAAAGAGAAAGCAGAGGAGGCCAATACAATATTGGCGAAGCTAACAGAAAAAGGATATATCTAATTCTATGATATTTCAGACACATGCTATGACCTGTAGCAAAAGCTTTACACCAGGCTGCTGACACATTATTGATTCTCAAGATCACGTAAGGAAAACAAGGCTGGCAAAAGGCTACACAAATTTGTGAATTTTTTCCTTCACCTTTAGAAATTTTTCTCTTATCAAATTCTCTGCCCAGATACACACAGCCCTTTTTACCACAGTTCTTTGAGCACCTCGCTAATTGTTGCTCTTTATTCTCACAATAGCACAGGCAACTCTCTGCAGGGTGCCCCTCTGAGAGGGGAAGCCAACTGGAGACAAAGATGTTTAAGGCATGTAGGCTGTTCCCACAGAAGGAACGAGCAGCTGTTGACTGAAAGGAACCCTAAGATCCCTTCTGGACCTTGGCTGCTTATAGATACACACAGATATATTTCCCCTATTACTTAGCAGCAAAACTGCTTAACTTATTAGAAAACAAATTCTGCAGAAAATATAAAGAGACAAAATACAGAATGAATAACTTTATCACAGTTTCCTAACCCCTGCACTCTGTCAGCTAGCAATTCCCCAGGTCAAATCTGTCTCTTTGCATCTCTGAGAAGTCCATCCTATTTCTTCTCTTGTTCCATCACCCCCAGGGCTTCTTTTAATTCACTTTTTTGGATTTTGAAGGTTCAAGAAAGCTAGCAGCATCAGTGCCAGTAGAGGAGAAAATTGTGACTCAGAGAGCAGAGAGAAAAACCCCTCCCTTTTTACACTTCAGAGCCCTGTGATCTACTTCATCATGTGACATTGCTGGTGCCAGAGCGATGCTTGGAAGGAGTAAATGATTTTGTCAGCCAGGTTGCATCCTCCACAACTCACCCACTCTCTTTCTCTGTGCACCATTATCCTCATAGTGATGCACTGAAAAGCACTGATAATGCACCTGATTTTGCACAACCACTTCAGTTAGGCTGTTCTGGGAGGTGAGGGTATGGTATTTAAGAAGATGTGCAGGAGCAGGCTATAAAGCTCATCCTATCTTCAGGAAATTATCTGATGGCTTTAAATTCCAGCTGCATGGGGGAGACCTATCAGTCACTAAATACTATTTGTATTTAAATACTATATATAAATAGTATACAAATACTATTTCCCTAGGTATCGGTCTAGGTATGGGACTTCCCAAAGAAAAGAGGTTCTTCACAGCCCCAAACCTGCCTGATCAACGGGGCAGGATCGCCTCATGACTGGACACAATCTGCAAATACCCACATGGCTAAAACATGGGATCTTTTCAATGGCCAAAGCAAGACCAGCAGGACCTATCCCCACCAGAACCTTTCATTTGGAAAAAAATGTTTCTTGTGTAAATATTTCTACAGTGAAAATTACAGTAAAATAGTCCATTAGCAAAGAAAGAAACTCTACTTTCTGTCAGGCACAGAACGTTTCAAGAAGTTAAGATGAAAATCCATGTTTTCTGTTGAACTTGATCTTTTCATATATCTTTCCTATCATTCCCTGGTATTTCCCAGCCGGGCCAAAAATTCAGTGAACAAGAGTGCCACTATGAAACCTCCTGATGGCAGGTCTGCAGTGCTCCCATCTGTGATATGATCAGAAAAACCTCATGAGTGGGTAGCTTTTTTTTTCTGTGCAGACATTAGAATTTACTTAAGTAGCTAGCTGTTATGTCTGATGACCCAAGTCGTTTTTTGGCTACACTCCAGCAGCAAAGAAGATACAAAATTAAGGGCTCTAAGTTGGCAGTTACCTTCTGACTAATCTTTCCTCCTCAACTGTGAGTTCGACCCACCTCTTCATATTTTAGGGAAGCTCATGTGAAGATGCTGAGAAACTGAAAGAGGCCTTACTATTTTCACTGTAAATGTGGAAGTTTAATAGAATTGTTACCTAACTTGTTCAGCATACTGCTATGTGATTGGACATTTTAAAATTAAAATGCACTGAATTTTGTACAGGCTTACAGCCTCATTCAAATGATCATTCAAGTGAAAGCACTGAAAGACCTAATGTTGGTGAGATTTTTATCAATGACCCAGCTCTGAGTATGTGTGTTCCCAAAAAGATAAACTGAAAATAAATCACGTGAAGCGTGGATGCCTTTGGCAGAATCAAAGGCAAAAGTCCTTCTAGGAATCAGAGGCGTGCTGACAGTACATTGAGAGAATCCAAATATAACATACATGCATTTTTAATGCCCACCCTTTGCTTTAAGATGCACATACTGCACACAGGTAGGAATCTGAGGTACCTATAAAATTGCACAATCTTTAGATACTCTCATCTGAGCTAGATATAACTTAAATGAAACATTCTGTAAGCATATTCAGATTTTAATACAGTTAGAGAGAGCATAAATGGCTAGGTGGCAAGAATGGTGTGCCTAAGTCTATCACATTATACTGCAAGAAAAGCGAAGCAGATTTTTAGAAATGCTACCCTGAAATTTAGGAATAGAGCTTCAATATATATTTTTTTCCAAACATAAGACTTCAATTAGTTATTATTTATAGACAGAAAAATTAACATAACTACAATTTTATAAGAAAGATATTAAACATAAAAAGGAGTAAAAGAAAATTAAACTTGAAATAGATTAGGAACCCTGCACTTAAAAATTAGAGAAAGATGAAAAAATAAAGCAGTGAAAAAGCATTCTTCCTGAGATTTGTGAGACTGGGAAGTGTAGTTGCAGGAAATAGGAGAGAAAAGCACTCTGTTGGTTTCTTAGTCTACATTTAATCTACATGGCTCACAACAAAGGATGTATTTAAGTGTCCTTTAAACAAGCCTTTAAAATATTTATTTGAATTTAAGTGTTCAGTAAATAAGTACTTACTGTCACACACTTCCTTCAACACTTAAAAGACCATCTCTACTAGCTCTGCATACCAGGTTTCAACAGACAAACAGGTTACTGCTGATTTATGAGTTACCACCCATGGGCACACCTGCAGCCAGTGGCTGCTCCAGTGCTCTTTCAAACCCCATAAAATAGGAGGTAAGGCTGGTTTGCTACATCCAAAATGGAAGAAATTAATATTAACTTGAATCACCCTGTGTTTGCTGCAAGTTCCCAACAGGGGTAGTTACCACACTGACACACTGCAGTTTGCTATCCCATGGTAATTGGTTGGCATGTCCGTGCTCTCTATATTAGACTAAGACTATATAAAGAGAGCAAGATTGCCTTAAAAAAAAAAAAAAAAAATTAAAATATAAACCAGGGTGAATTGAGATCTAGAATATGGAAATGTGACAGATGTGACAGAAGTTTAATGATGAAGACTATGTAAAAGTTCATGGTCATAGTTCTCAAACACAATGTGCATAAAAAGTTTAGAAGCTACCAGCAGTATTGAGGGTGTAGATTAAGATCAGTTCAGAGCCCACTAAGAATTCTGCTAATCTACATGTTCCTCTTGGTAGATGAAGAAAAAAAAAACATCTTGGAACACTTTATTCCCACATCTCGCTCAGAATTTGAGATCTTTCCCTAGCCCCCCTCCCCAGAAAGCACAGGAGGCTGGGATATAGTCCAGCTGCTGTCAATCATACTGAAGAGCTGGCTCTAATTGTGATAGATTCAAGCATGTGCCTCTGCCTTTCTTGTCTGAGCTAGAACATGTCTGCAGAGAGCCAGCTCTCCTACTACTGCCACAGTTCAGAGCAGCAAACGCCGCACTTGCTTCTGAACAAAAATAAACAGTTTGATGGTATAACTGCATCTACACTAGGTTCTGCCAGGACAGCAGTTAGATGCCATTTTATTTTTAGTATTCCTAGCCTACATAAGTATGTGAGCAAGCCTTTTAAATATAGACCTAGCCTTCATATTTTTCTTCATTAGAGCTCTAGCAGAATGCCTAAAATGTAAACCACATCACAGAATATGGGCCATAGGATCAGCATACACTTATTACTTCGATCAGGTATACATTTGCTTCCCTATTATTATTGTAATATACATTCCATAAAAGAGAAAAAAGCAGAATTATCTAAATCACATATGTTCAGTGCTTCATAAAAGACTAAAATTGTATCACAGACAGTAAAATGAATGTCAAAGGTACTGTGCATTTTAGAAGATCAAATTCTATAATTTAGCCAATTTCCTATGACAAACATGAAATGGAAATTAGGAAGATGTATTTAGGGGATATATATTTTACACAGGTAACCAGACGAGCAGAATGTTGCAATTTTTACAAACTTTAGATTGTAATTTTGATGGATTGTTGACCGTTAATAATTTTTAAATTTTGCCATGATTTTATTTTTAACCTTTATTTTGTAACATTGTCACAAGGTCATTTTATCTCCATCCAATGGCATCTATATCTTAATATTAAAACAGTAACTACCCAGAAAAGGGCATTTCCCAGGGAGTAATGACTGGCTGGGAGGAGTTGATGGCCTGAGGCGCTGCTGAGGGCCATTAACCCTGGCCAGTCATTAATCGCCAGGAAATGCCCTGCACCAAGGTTGTTATTGCTATTTTAAGCACAGATTGAAGGGGGTGAAATGGACATCTGAGCATACAGGGGGTCTAACGCATGATGCCATTTCCTTTGCTGCCGTTTATGGAGGACATTTTTACAATCTACAATCCTGATTCCCATCCAGATCACACAGATCATTTTGGAGCACTCTGTTACACACACAGTAACTCACCAAACTGAGAAAACAGGATTTTTAAGAGATTGTCTTTTCCCTCTAAATAATAGTCTGCATATTCACACTTTAATAAGATGGAAAGAAATATGCAACTCTTCATGTCACTGTCAGCAGAATTGCATTCTAGAAATATCTTTTTAATCACACTGTCTTTATGTTTAGGGCATTTCCTTTGTCAATACTCCTACTTAATGACCGCTCACAGATCTCTGCAGAAAAGGAGTTTTTAGCAGCAACTGCCAAAGCACATCCTGAAGCAGCTTCAGCTGATGCTAGCCATTAAGGAGTTTGTCTTTTCCAATAATCAAGCAGATTGGGTCATTTTCTAGGAGACGGTTGGTGAAGTATTTCAGAAACTGCTTTAATTTTGTCCTACTTCTTGCCCTAAGGCTAAAGTTTTAAAGATGGTTCATAATCCTCACAGAACTGTGAAAATTGTTCTTTTTTTTTCCAGGGATCAATAAATCACTTTTTTAAAGCAAAAGGATATTCTTAGCATATGTACAAATAGTCTTCTGCCTTACTGAACTCAGTATTACTCACTATTTTTCAAATCTTAGCTGTGAAAGTAAAACAAACAAGTCACGGCTTTATAACACGCATAGGAAAAAAGTACAGTTCTGCACTAAACTAGTTCGACAGGTTTCTCAACAAAGCAGTAGTTTCCAGGTGCGAAACATAAAAGACCTCCTCACATTTTTCCTCAAGGTCCTAATTTGTCACCACAAACATGTACATCTGAATCATAAATTGATTGTAAAAATCTCACTAAACTTACCATGCTGTCCTATTTTCAGTTACAAATTGCAGTTTCCAGCAACAGATAATGTGCTTTCTTAAAATAAAATTCTCTCAAATTGATGGCTGGAGTATGTGTTTCCACTTCTTTGCCCAGATTAATAACCGTTTTTTGAAAAATTTTGAAAAAAAAACCAAACCCAGTGGGAATATTGTGCAGTTGGGATCAAACATTATGACATGTACTGCATGGTCATTTGAACACGCATGATCAGACATTGTCTCTCGGTAAATTTTTAGCAGATTTTCTTGTATTACTGAATTGTCTGAGGTGACCCTCTGGAAATGCAGCAAATCTTAGTATATTAAAAGCAGCATTTGAATTACAAACCCCTTAGCACATCATTTCAGACTAGTACAAAATATAGATATATCTCAGTTTCAGTTCAAGTAATGTAGTTACATGCTAATCAGGTTGTCAAAATGTAATACAGGAGCAGTGGTCCAAAGGTTGAGACAGGACTGGGAGGCAGAGAGGGCTTCTGATCCTGGGTGCCAACCCAACAGCTCCTCTTTGTGCACTGACAGTGTAAATCCACAGGAGTGGGTTACACAGCTCAGTCCCCCTTCTCCCACATGCACCAGCAGCAGCTCCCTAGGGCAAGCTCACAGTGGTATTTCCCTAGAAAACTTGCCCAGCTTTTAAGAAATCTGTGGCACAGGAATTCCCTGAGTCAGAGGTGATGCTTTCAAATAGTTTTTCCAGTAGGTTTTTCTCAACCTGTATGTACCTCTGGGACTGGCAATGCCCCGTAGGAATGAGCTCCACAGCTGCTGAGCCATGTGGTGAAGAATCTCCTATCACTCATTTCCACCTATCACCCTTCTGGTTCCAATCCAGAAAGATGTGAACCACACAGTGTATTCAGAATGTGAAGGGAAAAAAAGAAAAAAAGAATCAACATGCTGGCATAGTGATGGGTTTTGCTATGTCTTCTTCCTTTCCTAGAAATTCTGTGTTTGATAAGCTTTATTTCAATGTTATTCAGCATTAAGCTGAGATTTTCATAGTGCTCTCTTACTGTAACCCCAGTATATTTAGCTTACAATCACTCACTGTACATATAAATTTATCACTGGTTTATCCCATGTGCATACTACTTTCATTTTTTTTCTGGCAGTTCATTGGCCAGTTACTCAGTAATGCAAGATTCTTCACAACCCTTTTATGTCAGCTCTCATGTTCACCTCCCTACATTACACACTATTATCAGCAAAGTTTACATTCTTAAAATTCTCTTTTTCAGATTGTTAATAAACATTTTAAATAGAACAGAACACAGCACAGATCCCTAATGAATTTTCCTGCAGCTCTCTATCCACTGTGAAAATTGACTATTTATTCCTTAACACTGTTTCCTATGTTTAACTGGTTATTTATTCATGTAGGTTTCTTTCTCTAATCTTATGATAACTTAATTTCTTTCAATTTCTTCAGTGAAGGACCCTATCAAATACTTTTGGAAACCCAAGCTCACTTTATCATCCGAGTTTTCCTTGATGTCCTCAAAGAACTTTTTTTTTTTTTAAGGCATAACCTACTACAAAGGGGGTTCTTTACTCTTCCTTTTCTTTTTACTAGTTCTATTTTTTAGAACAGCTTTTACCAATTTGCATACAAGGATAAATGATTTTAAGCCTGTAGTTCCCCAGATCTCTCCCAGAAAAGAGATTTTACATTGACTCCATGTCACTTCTTTGCTGGTTTTCAAGCCTGAAGCAGATCTGCTGCAGCCAACATGACTATCAAAACATTCTGGTGATAGATAAGAATTCTCCTGTATTTTCTCATTTTTTTACTAACACCTAAGCCTCAAGGAGTGAAAATTTACACCACCATATTTTTAGCTCAGACCCATCTCTATTAATATTCAGGTCATGTGAGACTTAAGCATTTTTTATGTGCTGTAGAAGAGCCTTTCCAGAAAAATTTCCTTCCTTATAAGCAAATGTGATCTCAAAGACACAATACATCAACATTTTTTGTTACCAGACTGCTTTGTTCACTGTGTAAATTGGACTTCTTGCTGAATTCCTCCTTTGACTGAACATGGGAAAAATGCATCCTGCTGGCTCACAAAGAGCTGAACCAGGATCAGGAGCAATGAGGACACCCTCAGGATGGGGGAACAGTGGAAGCTTCCCTGGAACATGCAGAGGTATGCTGTCAACATTCCTGCTGTTCTTTTGGGTCAGCTTTTTTCCTTCTCTTTTCTAGGAAGCGTTTTTCTTTACTGTTTTTCATCTTCCCTTTTTCTGATGGTGAATGACAAAGAGAAAAAGGGAATGTGGTCATATGCTCTGAGATCTCTTCCTTTCCACCCACCACAGCAGTCACTGGAAATGGAGGAGTTACGGCCATTCTTGTGCTCCACACTCTCTAGGGGCAAGGGATTTAGTTCCTGGACAAGGCAATCAGTGTGAGTGCCTTATTCCAACCTCACCTTCCCTCTTCAGCTAGGATTTCCTCTGATGCTAAGGGAATGGGCCTGCTGCCAGTTTTCTGTAGTGAAAGGGATCTTTTCCATATGGTGAATTTAACAACTGCTGTGTGGGTTTTTTCACCTCCTACCAAGCATCCATGACGGCTGGCTTTGGGAAGTTTAAGCTGCAGCAATAACAACTTCTGGAGCTCTTTTAATGCGATTTGTGGGCCTGAAATTCAGATAAAGCAACCCAGGTAGCTGTTCTGCACTTCTGGGAGTGTGCAGGCTTCTAGGCAGCCCAGCTTGTGGTTCCCTCTCCTCATGCTCTGCCCTTTTTAGTTCACGTGTAGAAGCATCTGGACTTTCAGCAAGGGGCCTCTGATAAGCCTGAGAATGCACAGCACGTACCCTCCCCATGCAGGTGACTCTACACCGGCACCAAGTGAGGTCCACATGGGCATGGCCCTACTTGATTGTTTAGAAATGTTTTATTCCAAGTTTGTAGATATTGAGCTTGTCAAGATGCATGCGATTTATTACATGGAGGTACAGCTTAGTAGGTATTTGAAGTACAAAGTATAATTTCTCTGTGATGGAAAGGTAAAGCTATCTATATTAGCCCTAGGAAGAGAAAACAATACATTTTATAAACTGAAGCAAGTCCGTGACTGGTATCTCCAAATGCAAATACTATGTACAGCCTCCCACGGGCCTCTAAATATCCATTAAAAGCAAAAGCTATAATAATACCTGCAAAAAGAAACAAATTATTCCTAATACCTCTAGTGAGAAATCCAACTTGAACCTTCTCACAGTAAAGCTGTAAGTCTATGATTCCTCTGTATCTTAAAAAATTTTCCACCTAATGTCCCTTAATTTTAAGTCTCGAAGGAGATCTACAGCAATTTTACATATTCTGGTCAATTCCTCTCAGTAACCAGATTACGGGGTCTACTATTAGTGCAGACTTAGCAAGGAAAAAGGTTTATATAAATAGATAAATGTTGTTCCCAGTCAATAGACAAAACCCATTTCTAAAACCCGAGCTGGTCCAACACATAAGATTGAAACGTAGGACACCACTTCGGGGATCACACTGGCAAACCAAATAAACCTCCCCATGTAAACTATCCAAATAACTGTTGCAAGTCTATTTCTATTCACCTTATAACTTCATCTTTTTGAACACTGCATGTTTCTGCACCAAAATTTATTTATAGGAGTAATGTACTCATATACGCCTGTTAAGATTGTGTTTTTCTTCCTCTGTAGCCCTTTATCTTCTCCTATCCTCACAGGGTAGAATTAAACCAAATTTGGGTTTGTTACTTTAATTAAAAAAAAAAAAAATTCAAACCAAGAACACACAAATGCCAAATCCAAACAAAACCAGCAGCCTTATTTCATATTTCCGTGGTAGAAAAAAAAATCATAATAGAAAAACTAATTACACCATTCCAAGAGGTTAAAAAACCCCCCAAACTAATCCAAAAAATCAAAACCCAACAAAACCCCCACAATACTACAAAGAAGTTGGTTACCAGCCTGGGATCCAGTGATCTGTTCTCACACACTCTCTAGCACGGCTACTCCCAACAGGTGTTCCTGGGACATTCTGAACAAAATGTTGAACAAAAATACATCTTTAACAGTTTCAGCCTTGAAAAGCTGCTCTCTGCTGAGTAACTGTCAGAGAGACTGTCAGCAACATTCCGCAAGCAGCAGAACAAACATTAAGACAAGAGTTTTCAGCTTAGTTTGGGGGTCCACGAGTACTAATGTTTCTAGCAGAAGAGGTTTCTCAATTCAACGCATCATGACACTGATATCTGAATCACAGATTCAGTGTCACAGCTGACAATCTGGTATCCTATGTACATTCCCTAGAGTCATGCAGAAGATCAAACTAATTTGTGTTGAGCTAGGAGGCCAAAAACTTACTTTTAAGACTTCAGTATACTAACATAGCAATATTAAAAAAATACTCAATTTAGCATCTTCTTCCAAGATCCCAGTTCTTTCTCGTGGTACAAAGTTCTCAGACATTTGCTTGTTTGTGATGGACTTCTCTTAGTCTGGTAGGGAATGACACTTCCCCCTGCAATCTATTTCATGAAGTGTCCTGTCAAAGCCCTTATTTGTATTGCTGTGACCTCCTGCACATACTCAGACCCAAACTAATTTGCATACTGAGGTTTTTAATTGATTTCCTTACGTTATTACCATCTACAGGGCATCAGTTATAGGAAGGTGTAGCAAGACTATTTGGCAACTGCATTCAACACCTTCTTAGTGAAACCTTGGTACACATATTTCTGCAGAGAAGTATTTTACTATTTTCAAACCTTGCTCTTCTCAAGCTCGTTCTCCTCAGTGCAAATGCTAAAGAGATTACAGCTCCTTGCTTTACCAGCTCACCAAGACATACTGCCACCACCAGTATTCACAGTTCCCAGCACAGATAATGGCCAGATTGTAGCTATTGTCAAGTATGTGAATATAAAATTTTAGCAATAAGTTCTCCCCCCAGGCTTTTAAACTTTTTTTTAACTTCCTCAGCCACTTCCCAATGATCCAATTTTGTAGACATTTGTTAATGTAAAAGTGATTGTTTTTTTCTGCACAGTTTTCATTCCTGTTCATATCATTAGATGAGTTCTAATCGGCTAAAATCATATTTCCTAGGTAAATTAATTTCTTGAATATACCATAAACTGTCATTTTTCCAGCCACATTTTGGCTGAAAAGTACACCAACACACCACATAATCAGGTATCTCCTTGGTGAATACAGTATGAAAGTGGGACTTGTTGTGACATTAGTGCTAGTTCTTTTACCCCACTAACTAAAGCACTTTACCCACTGCACATCCCAATTATGGCCTAGTCATGAACTGACAACTTTATGCATTTCCCTTCTGTGGTAGGTTGACCTCAGTAAGCAGCTTTTGATAATACTTCACCAGCTAACATACCAAATCCAGGCACCTTCTGCTTTCTCCTCTGCTTGGACCCTTAAAATATTTCATTCGCTGCCAGCGGCACTGAAGCAAGTTCCTGGTGATGGCAGCTTTTCCCTCATCCACTTCAAGTGGATTTGAGGTTGAAGGAAGAAGCTAATAGAGGAGGAGACCCGGAAGACTGCCAATCAGAATATTTGCAAGCTACAAGCAAGAATCAGGAGACAGAAGAGACAAAGAATGAGGCCACCCACTACATGGGTGAAGACAGCACAAGGGAGATGTTAGGTCCCGATTTATAGAGGCAACATGTCACAGCTAACTGACATTGCCCACTCAGCTGTGACTGGTGGTCCTCTTCTGCATAACCCATTGCAAAATTCAGTTTACATCCTAGCCTCTGTTTGGGGGAATTTAGCTGGCCTTTATGGTTTGCTTCTTCCCAATGGTACAAGATAGAATGCTGTTGTGGGATCATCTTCTAGTGAGATGGCTATTTTGCTCTTATCCTTTTCATCTGTAACATAAATCTTACTCTAACTAACTTGTATTTCACAGCAAAAGTAATTATGTGTAAGTTTTGATTTGCTTTTAAAATTTGCCTTAGTAAGATAAGTTTTTTTTACTGTAATCACTTGTATCCTCATCTGTTTGGCCTTCATTTGAGCAGAAAAATGTCATTCTTCGCTTGTTAATTAAGTTCACGCAAACAGTTCTCAGAAACTGGTTTTGGTTTTAACAAAACACACAAAGTTGAGAAAAGCCTTTCTAGAGGAGTGAACAGCAATTGGGTGAAGAAAATTCTGCAAGCTGTAATTATACAGAATATCCCAAAATAAGCACCAAGAGACTTCTCAGTGAACAAAATTCTGTTTTCAGTTAGCAACAAATTTACCATTATAATTATATGACAGTTCTTAGATGAGTTCACAGGCGTGTTTTAAAAATCCCTGTAAGCAATGCCAAGGTCTACTGCTGGGTGCTGCTTCCCCCATGCCCACGCAGGCGTTACCAGCCTCAAAGATGCCACAGTAGCAGCCATAGCCAACATGCAGAAACTAAATTCAATTCTCAAAGTAATAACTCACATATAATGAGGGATGATCAGAAGATGTTCACCCCAGGAACTCTGGAAGAGTGGGACTTCTTCATCCCACACACAACGCTAGGTCTCAGAAAATTCAAATCTTCCTTTTGAAATGCTGCTAGTGCTTTTCCTCACAGAAGAGAGTGATTTGATCTCAAGCACAAAGTGCTGTGAGGGATTTTTGGTGAAGACTGCAGTGGGATAGCATTCCCACAGTAGAAATGGCCAACAGTCTGCCTGCATGCAATATCCAGGACTTTGACAAAGGATGTTAAAATCAAAATCAGGGAATAGGATATTATCTTTTGGTTCATGCTTTCATTATGATGAAGCTCAGTCACAGTAAATAAAGTGACAAGAATCTCAGCAAAGAAACACACAGTCCATCCATAGTGAAGTAGGATATTAAACATGCAGCACTTTTACTGTCAATATGAAATGTTTAAACACTTTTATACTTGCTGATGTGCACATTTAAACACCAGGAATAAGAAAAAAACCCTTGATTACCTTTCATATAATAATATATTCAGGAACGTTCACTTATTTTGCTCATAGCTGAGCCACAGAGGTAATAACTTCAACACAGAAGATATGCAGGCTCTGGGATTTCTAGTTCTATCCATTCAAGATAACGATTGAGGAGGATTTTTCTTTCTACCTCGTTGTCCTTATTCACAAGAACAGTAGTTGAAAACCATTTATGCCAGCTAGCTGGTGTCATTGCTCCCAACCGTGATTATTACCTTTGAGACACATATTCCCCAGAGCCAAACAAGCTCTAACAAAACCCTATCCTTGTAGTGAAGCTAACTTTAAGTACTGGGTTTTTTCACCTAGAGCACTCGATTGCTTGAATGAAAGAATGAAAAGTCCACATATTCGTTTTATGATCAAATTCAATTCACAGTAACAACTCTTATTATAAATTACAGATGATCTTAAACACAAAATTATTCACAACAGAACTGCCAAGCATCCACACTGGATCAACTCTTTCCCTTGATTTTATCCATTTGAAACTAAACATCAGCCTAACTAAAAAATCATGATTGTCCTCTGCATAACAGCAATTTCACAGAATTTTCTGTCATAAATATTATCTGGATGGGCTTTTCTGGTTTTTAACAATGTACCTGTATGTCAATAAAGCAATTTGCATTCTATTGAATAAATATGTGTTTCCACAGATCTGCAAACTAGAGACTCCAAGTAAGTACGTTGCATCCTTATGATTGAGTGGCACTTACGTGGTTTGGAAAGTCAGCCTTCAGTTCAGTAATGCTTTTACACCAATATGCTGCTGTTTTCTCGCTGATCAGTTCAATGTTTAGGAAAGAGCCTTGGCCTGGGCCGTACAGAGGACCTGAAGTAGTTCCACGCACAATCCTTGGAGAAACATTGGTCACAATATCCTGCAAAACAGCAAATTCTTTCAGAGGGATTTTGCAAAGTGAGGCATATGTCGATGATGTATATTATATAACAGAAGCTAAAATGTACCAGGTGCGTTAAAAATCTACTGCTATTATGAGTAAAAGCTACAACTATAGGGCAGTTATCTAAATTAGCAGATTCTCCAATTAAATGCTTTACATCAGGGGAGAAAAATGCTTGCTCCGTGTGTGAAATGGTATGATAATTATAAAGAAAATGCCAATATGGGATACCTAAGAACAGCCATACAAAATATCATTCAAACAGTGCTTCTATGTTGGGCATACAAGACCTTGTGTAGAAACCTGTGTGGGCCCCAGCCATGTCCCAGCAGACATGGGAACTATTCCCCCCAAAGGTGACCAAAGTCCATGTCCTACACTCACAGGTGAAGCTCACAGAGGTGCAGCTCACCAGCCTCTCTGCTGCAAAAGCATGGGCCAGGCACACACAAAAGTACACCAACAGATCAAACTTCACAAATAAAACAATATGATTAAAAGAGATAAAAATCAAAACATAAACCACAAAAACAGTGAAAATAAAGATTAATACTGTAAAGTATGACATTTCTGAAGGTCAGTGTGAGGTTAGCAAACAATTTTGAAACATACAGTAAACACACAAAATGTTGACTTGTTTAGTAGTCTTAATTAAGCTGCGATGTCACCAGATCTATATTAACAAAGAATTGTAAATTCTGACATTATTTAAAACTAAAGAGAAACATAGATGGCAAAATGTTCCTTTTGCCAATTTCCAATTAAAAATAATTTTGAGTAAAGGTCATTTATTTACAAACGTATCAGAATTATTTGTTTAAGTACCCCTCCTAACCATCTTGTCATTTTTAGTGAGATAACATGAACCTCTATTAGTATATAGCAATTAAGGTAAATTTACATATTTTAATTAAGAAGCATCCCATATAAAACAATTAGGGTAATAGGCATACTAACTGGATTTCATAACATTTGGACGTTTTTCCAGCTAGATAGACAGGAAACCTTAATTAGCATTAATTAGCACTGATCTGCATATGTTTGATAAGGCATACCCTTGCCACAAAAGATTATTTATTCCTGAATCTGCCAAATGCTGCAGTTACAGAGGATAAAGGGACTTTTCTTCACATTGTATGTAAATTTGAGGCAATCTCAATTTGCTTATAAAGTTGAATTAATAAAGTTGAATTATTATACAGTAAATATGCACTAATATTTTATATTGATAGATAATTATATGTCCATTTTCATATGTAAAAATCATACAAGGTAATCTCACCAGTTCTTCTCTTTTCAGACCTAATAAGTCTGGAACATGGACACCACATTAATCTCCATTTTTCCTATTATATTTTACCTTCATCACAAAAGCCTCCCCTCCCTCTCAACAGTTAAGTTGTATTTTCAGAAAAAAATAATTCAGAACACTTTCTGAATTTATGCAAGCCAAAACCATACAGCAAAATGCACTCCCCTCACTCCCTAAACAAATTACAAAAATTGAAGTTTATGCAGAAGAACCATTTACATCAGTTTGCTCCACATTATCCTCTTGAGCATTTCGCTCCTTTTAAATTGCCTCAGAGGAGCTTGTGCTTTGACTTCATCCTAGAAGGCTGTTCACACACACTGGCCACCATCCCCTGTGAGGAAACACGCAGCCAGGGACTGGCAGTGCCACCCGAGTCCTTGAGGCACGGGGTGCACACGGGCACGTGCAGCTGCGAGTTACCTTGACCACCTTGACCGTGCTGCAAGCAACCACAGGCTGCCTTCTCCCCTGCTCCAAAGCAGTCAGCAGCTATGGAGCTACTGTAGCATGGCACTAAGCCTGAGCTAACAGCCTGCCTGCTGGTGGGAATAAACTCCTGAGTTTAGTGCAAATTATGATGATGTGCGTGGTCTGACTTCCATTTTGCGGCTCGCTTGCGTGCATATGTTTGCCAGATAATGCTTGGAGCCACCGATGGCACCGTTTGTTATCTCACTCTGTGCAAGCCCTGGTGTTCTTCCACTCACTTTTATTTTACTACAGGTAAGAATTCAAAGACTGAGATATTACGGCCTAGATTATACCTCTTGTGGGCCTCTCTCAAAGCCTCTGTCTGCTTCCATGCAAAAACACTCTGAAGTTTTCCTATCTGCCTTGGGTCTCCATGCAATCTCTTCTCCCTTCTATAAAGAGAGACCCCTGCTTAGACCCTGCAACTGCTGCTGAAGCCCCACAGTTTTGACACCCTCTTTCCCAGAGCTCAGTTATAGTCAACATCTGAGTGACAATTTCCCTCTCCAGGATCCCACAAAGTTGAATCAGGGCATGCAAACACTTCACAAACTGTCTCAAAAGCAGCCATTCCTCACTTTAATGACCACAAGAGATACACAGAGCCATGTGAAATAGTAAACACACATACATATCTCTGCCTACATTTCCTCACTGTTGAATTTTCCTTGAGATTTTGTGAGATTCCTTTTGGTGCTCAGGGACCTTCCCCTCCCATTCCCCAGCAGCACAGACACTGGTTTCTTCCAAAGAAGAAGAGACTTCACTGCCCCCCCTACTACTGCCTCTGTGTCACAAGACCTCTTTGGTGTGTCCGTGCATCACTTTATCTTTCCTGACCAAGCTGTTTCTGCTTCCAAAAATCCCTCCTGGCTTTGAAATCCAAACATTACCACCTGGCTGCTTTGTCTTGGTTCCTCCCGGGAGGGATATGCCGTCCTTATTGAAGATCTTGTTCCTCATTTGCCCCTTGTAGTTAAGAGTAAACTAGATGGAAAGAGTCTGTAATGACTGACACTCTGGCACTCCTCCTGTCTCTTGTTAGCACATGACAGCCCCAGACACTGGGAGACTCACAGTTCATGGAAACAAAATGGAATTTATAACTTATGTGATGATTCAAGGAATCTGTCTATGTACATACGAAATAAAATCACACAAGTGACAGAAGAAAAAATTGTCTCTTTGAGATGAGTGTGAAATACCTACACAGAACTTGCCTTACCAACTTCATCTTTTGTCTCCTGCCACGGCTATGAGAAAGCCAAACAAGGAAAGAGTTGGGCAAAGGATCTATTGGATGGGCTTAGCTAACTTCATGACCCTTGGTCTTAGGAATGAATTTTACACGGTACCACAGGTTGTTTCACTAAAACAGGAAATTCTGGTGGCTGGCCAATCACTATCGCTGTGTCCAAAACCAGCAGATAAGGGCAGAGCAGCCGAAGTAGCCCTTGTGCTCCAGTCCATGGGGTTTGTGACAAACCATCTTCTGGTGTTTTAATTTAACACTGACTTTTCCTGTTTGCAGGAATTGTGAGGCCAAATGTTGGCACTGATAATTTCCTTTCTTTTCTGAAACACCAGTTTTTTCCTTTTATCTCAACTATGTACACAACCCTTTTATTGTTAATAAAAATTACTGTGTGCCTAAAAAGCCACAACAGAACTGACATAAGCCTGACAGGAAGCACTTCAGGGTTTGAACCTAAAAACTTTATTGGTTCTAAACAAAGAGATGATCTGAGCAATGAGTTGGTCTGGTTCCTGCATGCAGGTGAGAGAGGTCCACATAGAGGAATAGAAGAATGTCTCCAATGTCCAAAACAAATCAAGTATCTAACTCCCCCATTCAATGGAGACAATATATGGTCCTTGAGAAAAACAGCACAGCACTTTCATGTACTCTGAAGACCAAGGACAGGAGACTTTTAACAAAGAGCTATGGGAGAACAAAGCTTCTATCTTTTCACACTAAACGACAAAGCCATGGGGAAAAAAAAAAAACAACTTGAAAAAATAAATGGCAAAGATAACAGAAAATACCACATAAAATTACTCTGTTTCATGGGAAATATTGAAATTCAATGTGAATTTGGGGATTAAGGAAACTGTGTTGAGTACTAGATTACAGCAAAACAACCTGGTTTGGGGTTAATGTAAATGAAGAGAAACAGTGACAACAAATAGAATCAAGGGCCAACTGTGAATCATGAATATTTCAGTTACTGAATTTCTTCCATTGCCTCAAGAGCTTATTCATTTCTCCAGGAGAGCACAGCAGAAACAATCATACTAATCCTGCAAATATCTGTAGTTCAGGACATCACCAAAGAAAGTAGTGGTGATAAAAGCACTAATATCCTGCTGCTTTTGGATATCCCTCTTCTGTATATGACCAATTCTGGTATTCCAGTAACTTGAGACTGAGTTAATTTGCATTACACATATATTTCTGTTCCTGTTGATTAATTAATTAACACACTGAAAAGACGACCCAAGGCATTGATCAGGCCCCATTTGCTCTAATAATCTCTGAACTCTGCAATCAGATCATTGAATTCTAAACTACTTAAGTCTAATGGGCTGGGAGATTTGAGGCAACATTTTAAAGATAAAGTCCAGACACTCATCAGCTTTCAGTCAGCTAAATTTAAATAAAGGCATGTATCAATATATCAGTCCATACCTTACTAGTCATTCTGAAATTTGTTTTGCTTCACAATGTCCACATTTGCAGTTGGTAATTGCCACGGATTTTTGTATTGTAAAATTGCAACCATGCTGCCTATAATGACCGATGAAAGCAGGACAGCAGGGGCATTTCAAGTTTTAGGGCATCCAAAGGGTTGTTGGGCACAGTGCTAGATCATGCCATAAGTACATCCATTTTGTGTTTGTCCTAAACCAATCAGCAGAGAAATAATTCACATTGTGAATATCAACTTTGTCATCTGAGGGCATGGAAGTTAATGACACGTAGAAATTAATCAAGCCATTCATCTCTCTCTCTCAAAGTTATTGTTTTAGGGGAACCAAGAAGAAAGCACTTCATTAACTGAGTTCACTTTTTATTTCATAATCATGTCTCCCAGAAACTAAAAAAAAAGGGGAAAAAAAAAAGTATCTGGAGAAAAACATGTTAAGAGGCCAGTTGCAGAAAAGCAGTCTCCCAAGAGGTATGCCACCTCATGCCTATTCAATTGGTGTAGTTATACTAGGCAAATACAATAAAAGATATATAACAATATAAAAAGAACCAAGAGAATAAATCTGTACGATTTTTCCTATCAAAGCTCTGATGTGTTTCTACGGATTTGCAGAACTCAAAACATTCTTTTTCTACCCAATTTTTTTCAAAATATTTCATCTAACAGTATGCTAATGAACACTTGAAATAACAGGGTTGCTGTGGGGAAAAGAGGGGTAAAATTAAAGAAAACCGGAAAGATACAAAAATTGCAGTTAATGTACATGCTAAGGGGGGATGAAAAAGAATATGGAGAGGAGTGGAAAGTTACAGACACAGTTATAACAGTATGGAAAATTACAGGGAGAGAATGTGGTTGCTACTCCCTGGATGGAATGCAGTCAACATACCCAACTTCCCATACACAATACCTGCTCCACCCAAACATAAAAATTAGTATAAAAGTAAGTTACATATGGGGAGAAGATAGGGAAGACTCCATCCCAGCTTCTGGGATCAGCTGAAGGGAGCCATCTTCTCACCCATAGGGATGCCTGCTGGGTAAGAACTGTTCTTTTATGTACACTGATTATCTCAAGCTAGCTTTTGTTAGGAAATAGAGCTTATCCATACATTGCTTTGAATACAATCTTGCAGCCAGATACTATCAGCAGCAATCTTTGAACTTTAACCTGTCACAATCTTCTATTACATTAATAAAGAATGCTATTCCGTAAACTGTTAGTGGGAGTTCTTCGAGGGCGCTGGCAGCTGCTGGCAGTGGGTCATATACTCAATTGTGGAGCTGCAGGAAGGGCTGTCTCTTATGCTGTCAGTGTGTGACCCTGAACATGTCAGTGGAGCTGCCCTCTGATCCAGTGAATGCTCAGTGGAGGGTCCCTGTAAAGTGACACTGACAGACTGGTCAGGCACAAGGGTGCCAGCTTTCCTGGGACACTGACAGACTAATCAAACACAAAGGGGTTGAGAAAATCACTCCTTTCACATGACAGTTGTTTAAGAGAACACCTGGGCATTTTTATTCTGGATATGGAAAGAAAATAAATTAATTGTAGCTTTAATTAATATATTAAGCAATTGCACAACTATTCACTCCTGAAGTACAGCTGTTCTGCAATGTAAATGGCTGAAGCACAATTAAGGTTTTAAATAAGATTTTTGGATTTTAAAAATACATTTAATCATGCTATAACAAGTGTTAACATGAGTTTTCTTCATTCTGAGAGACTTCTAAGAGACACAGAGAACTTGCCTTGCAGCGTTGGCCCCCAAAGTCAATGAAAGTCACTTCATACTTCAAATTAAGCTTTTCTCAGCTTTAACATACGAAACCAGATAGGAATTAGTGACCATTGTCAGGTTTTTTTCATTAATATGAGAAAAAAGATTAAACACAATGAGCAGATTACTATTTCTAACGAAGTCAATTTATTTGACCTTTCTTTCTTCTAGGACAGGACGGCATTATATTTGCCAAGTGAAGTATGTATCTGTACATTCCTGGGGTTGCTGCTCACTAAACCTCAATGAGAGCACCAAAGCAGCCAGAATGGCCTCTTTGTGAAGCAGAGATCTAAATAAATACCTTATTTATTTATTAATTTTAGTAAGGTATGTCAAATTTCAGGTAATTTTAGTCCAGTATGTCAAAACAGCATACCTGAAGTTAGCACACAGTAAACTGCAAGGTAAAAAACCAGCTCAAATGTAAGTTTCTACCTTGCTATGTTCAATACACCACCTTCTTTAACTGAGTAACAAAGTACAGTAGCTGAAAAATGCAGTTATTTAACCAAATTATGATGTGCTTTTCTCCCCAACATCAAAAATACATCGAAAAGGTTGTATAGACTTCAAAATCTAGTATGTGTGAAATGTTATTAGAGGTTATTTTCTAAATGCTTTCATCAACCCCCCAATATCAAGATTCAGTTTTCCCTAATTACAGTAGAACTTCATTACAATTTCACCTATGTGAAAATATGGAGGAGACATTGCCTTTTTCTGCCTAATATCACAGTAGTTAAAGCATTCTGGAAATCTGGCTCACTGCTGTTTGCACACCCTCATAGAACGGCATCACAGACTTATGTCCTCGTAATTCCCTGCCAACTCTCACTCAAGGTCTTGCGATGATTTGCCTCTTCTGTGACTCAGCTGTCTAGCCAGACTGTGTCTAGTATCACCCCTTCTGGAGTTTTAACCATCCACAAAAGGCAAGTGGAACCTGAAGCAACAATACCACTGCACACAGAACTGTTCCTATACAACCTTTCTGAGTGGTTCCTCCCCTCCTCTCCATCAGAACTGAGACATCCTACATCTCGGCAGGGTTTCTTTCATGAGGCCCAAAGCACCGACTTGCTCTCCTGAATTTCCCCAAGTCAGAATTTTTTCCAGTTGAACTGGAAGAAAAATGCGCAGCAAGGACCTCTACAAACACAAAACCATTCCAACAGTTACAATCGTGAAGACCTTATCTTGTGGAGTAGGATTTTTGCAAAACATGGGAAGATTTACCGGCTCATGGAGAAAAGCAAGAAAATTTGCTTATGATTTCTGCCCAGGGAGGTTTGATGCAGCCACTGGCCGGCACCTTCCAGTGCATAAACCACTGCTATGTTGCACTCAATGCTGCCTTGAATTTGTAACACCTGCATTTAGCATTTTTTTTTTAGTGAGGGAATAGGCCAGACTTTATTCTTCCCATATGAGCACAAAACCTCATGCATGTCACTTCCTCACTCTCCCTCTCTTTCCCTCAGTGCACACAGAGGCGTTTTTTAAAAATGAAAACCACCTTGACAGAAAAACTTATCTCAGAACTTCCCA
The DNA here is from genome assembly GCA_013398115.1 of Falcunculus frontatus. Taxonomy (NCBI): domain Eukaryota; kingdom Metazoa; phylum Chordata; class Aves; order Passeriformes; genus Falcunculus; species Falcunculus frontatus. The sequence continues at coordinate 2,895,326 of VZRV01003482.1, forward strand.
CCATGCAGAAACCGCTCTAATCTCTCCACCACCAGGTATGAGAAATAAAGTACCATAAAGACACCCCTTTTTTTTCCACTACTTTTGTGAATGAAAAGTTCTGTTCCCTCTTCATTGCTCTCCTTTTCTTGAAGAAAGATAGCATATCATGATAATATGAAGTAAAATAATTATTTTTAAGTTACTTCACCAAAATAAGAACTGAATTTAAAAATATATTACTTCCTCAGCCTTCCAGCATTTTTTACATTAGTGATTTAAAGCATAAGTGTTCTGATCTCTCCACTAGTACAGAACATATCTTGAAAAGGAACCTTGCTGTAACTTACAAATTGTGCTTCTGCAGCTTTTACATACAAAATCTACTATGCTAAGAGGGGAAAAGGCTAGCTTAAAAATATTCTTATCTGTCTTTTGATGTCTGTTTGTCCTGTGTTTGCAAAGATGAAAGTACCCAAATCTGTACTTATATTCCAGAAATCTGGAACACAAATAGTGCTTGTAAATCTTCCTTAATATCCTGTTCTATTTCTTGACTGAATAAGCTGAGTTATGCACATTATTTTTTTTAAAAAAATAGACCATTACCTCATAAATGCTTTTACAACGTTACACTATCACATTTGTGTTTATTAAACCAATTTAACACTACAGCTTCAGCGAGTAAGCTGGCTTTCCAAATCACTAAGTTAGCACAGAAAACCGCAGCCCCATAAGGGAAAAAGCAATGCGTCAGGACTTTGGAGAAAAACTGCTGAACCATTCATATTGTGTGAAAGACAAATGACAAGTAAGAGGTTTAGTTACCACATATTTGATGTTTTTCTATATTGTCTCATTAGTGCTTTAAGATTTAACCATGAGAACGCATGAGAAACTCCCAATTTTACAGACACCGAACTTCATTTCCACCTAAGCTGTTGTCATTGCTGCTTGCTCAGCACACCTTCCTTACTAATGCAATTCCCAGACAGAAGGCCATCAGTACTGATAACTTGTGATAATCTCTCTTCAGATAATCTTACTAGATCAGTGTATTTAAAAAAAAACAACCAACCAACCAAACTCTCTTTACCTGAGAACAATTGTGGAACAATCCCATCCCCAACTGTAAGTCAAACAGAAATGGTTTGCTGCCCCTGCTTAAAACGACAGCCATCCCCCAAACTTTGCTCATTCAGGCATGACAGTTTGTCTAGAAGTGGCAATATTATAAACTTAAGCTTCCTAAAACAACAAATTAGGAGGTTCAAATACAATGCAAATTATGAGTAAAAGTACAGAAAATCAGAATAGGAACTATAATGTTTATGTCAAATCTACAAATATTTTCTATTTGAGTTGTATATTTCATAAGAAAATGAAGTATTTGACCTTTGTTGAAAATTACATTTGCTTGAGCGGTTTAAAAAAACCTCACTTTTTACAATACAAGGCCATATTGCTTTAAAATTAAAACATTTAATTTTTTTCTCTTTTTTTACATATTTGCTTGTTTTCTAGGTGTTAGAATATAAGGGCACTTCTACTGTAATTCCGAAAGATAATTATTAAAATGTATTATGTCCTACAGCACTTTGTCTTGACAAACAATTACTAGATATCACATTCAACAGAATACAAAAAGCAATTTCTATCACAAGGTTAAAATTGGTCTTTGAACAAAAGATGCTTTCAAAGCAAATCCAAATTCTCATCAGCTTTATATCAGTTTCTCTGTGAGAGACAGGAAAGTGAGGGATGGAAAGGAGAGAAAGAAAAAAAAACCTGAAGGACATTTGAAAAATTTCCTGCTAATGTTCAGTGTAAGCACACATTTTATCAGCTTTCTGATAAAGGTCTAAGCAGAAGGACATGATTAAATTTCTGCTGTCAAACTGTATTGTGGTCAAAAACTACACCCATCAAAAGAAGAGAGAAGTAGAACTCACAGTTCTCAAAAGAAAGTTATATCTGTATGCAGACATTCACTTTTGGATCTGTTTTTGCAGTTCAGGGTTTTTGGTTGGACTTGATGATCCTAAGAGTCTTTGCCAACCTAAATGACTCTATGATTGTTGGGTCTTGGTGTTTTGATACAGTAAACTACCTAATCAACGAATGGTTGCTTTAGCTGACTGATGAGAAAAATGTTCAGTAATTGACTTAAAACATTAATTAATTTTCAGTAAGAGGTCACAAGAACAGAAAACCACGATGCAAATGATGCAATGCTAATGATTTGAGGAGAAGAGAATGGAATAAAATAGCAGTACATGGGTAAATAAAACATCTGCACTGATTGCAACTTTTGATCTGTATCCTAAACTGAAGTTTCTGTGCCATGGCTTCTAAGGACCTGTGTACCTTCACAAAGGTGGAAAATTAATGCATAATAACTGAAATACAGTACTTCAGTCTATAATGCTTACCCTTGGGATTACACTGGCTTCAGATCATAAAAACTTAGCTGGCCTTAACAGATTACTTATTTTACAGACATCTAAAATTATTAGTCCATTTTCAACTGTTAGGGAATATCATCCTCTAATCACTGATCAAAACTTGTTGTGATGTAAATGTATTTAATTGACCAAATAAAGGAGCAGCAATTCTTAAGAGTTCTTTCTAGATGAGTGCTATTGAATGGTCCCAGGAAATGCGAATGAAAAGGCACTTTTAAAAGTGTGAATCTAAGAAAATCAGGGAGGAGCCAACATAGGGAAGACTCTTAAAAAAAAAAAAATCCAGGAAAGAGAAGGAAGAATTACATGACATATTTGGAGCAGCAAGTTTGAAAGAGTCACTTAAGGGAGTCATGCTTACAAGGAGAATAAGAATTCTCTTCTTGTAGTTGATGGGGAGACTAAATTAATATAATTTTTTCAAACATCATCATTAGACAAAACTCAATGTTAGTTTCTAGAATACTTTTTTCTAATTGCTTAACAAAAGAAGGCAATAGGGCAACATCCGTATTGGGAGGTTCCTAACAGGATGACCTAGAAGATAAGACACACAAGGCCACAGAATGAGCTCCTCTGGAAGAAAAATAGAAGAGAATTGCAGCTCATCTCATAATTCTAACACAACAATACTAATGGCTGCTAATTAGGTATGTAACTTCACACTGGAAAAAAGCAAAGAGGTAACTTCATTTAAGAGACAATACTACATGGATTAAAAAAGCTCCTGTCAACAACTCTGGACACCTGTACCAAGCTCATTTATTGCCTAATTAAATATTAACATGTCCTAAAAGAATCTGTGGTATAATTTTAATTACTGTTTTCTCACAGGGAAGCCATATAATCAATGTATTTCTAGCTGTTCCTAGAGGCTGTTTTGTAAAACTCCATTAGTAAATTGTGAACCATCACTAAAATATTTTCCTCCTGATTTCTATAAGTAAATCAAGACTATTATATTCTCCTAGGAGGAGGGGAGACTAGATGCCTACCTTCAGGGGAAAAAGATACGATTTCTTCAATAATCAAGAATAAAAATCTTTTAACTACAATCCTATTTAAAGACTTGTTAAAATTCTGCACAAAGAATCAACATCAGGGAGTTACAGATCGCCAAAGTTATATTTAAATTTATGTATAATCCAAAATATTTTTATTGCTGGATTGAGTAATTAGGATGAGAGTCACATTACTTCCTTCAAGCATGTATTTAAATTTTCTGCTGGGGATGAATTGCAAATATTGAGGTACGTCTTGAACCTACTTACGTATTTTCTTTTTCCATTAGGATTAAGAATGCTAAATACTATAAGCATTGATTAAAATTTGTATGTATTTAGGGGTGAGAAATGCAAGGAAACAATATCAATTCTATTTGGGATGCTATTTAAATAGCTAGGTGTGTAACTTTCAAAGTATCATTTCTCCAGGTAGCACTAAACAATTTCAAGTCGTAGAAAAAGAGGTACAGGGAAGATGGAAGTATCTAAAGGAATATATTGCTTTATATTCCAATGATAATCTAGCCATAGATTACTACTTTGATAACTGAGCTCTTAAACATTAAGTTTGTTTTGAACATACTCCTTTTATCTTTTTCCATGTAAAAGTCCTCTGGAAGCCAAAGGGTCTTTTGTAAGATCAGGGATTTCAAGGCTAAGCCACATTCTCAGAGCCTGATTATACAGAGATCTGGATAACATAATCACGGGGATAAACAAACCGTGAAAATACCAGCCCCTGTGAATTTTAACTCAGCATTTGAACATCTTGTAAGAGATTCAAACCAATTTTAATTCAGCACTACATTTTAGACAGGATCTTTAAAACAGATTTTGATTTTTGGTGGAGGCCTCATCTACCTTAAGATTCGTGAAAAAACCCTAGCAATTTCCTCTTTGTATTGGCTACCAGAGTAAGGACCCACATAAGAGTATTGCATGCAAACTGTTAGATTTCATATTCACAGACATAAAAGTAGTTGAACTACTTTTCAGAATAGGTTTAAGCTAAATAAAGAAAAATCAAATAATTGGCAACATTCTTTCCAAATTACTTTTCTATGAATCAACTTGCCAGGAATCTCAAATCTTGCACTGCAAATTAAACTATCATCCTGAATTTGTTACCATTTTTGTAATGACTAATAAGTTTTCTCAGACCCCCTGAATCATGGAACAAACTCTGCTGGCATATTTTGATTGATAAGGATGCTGTACTTCTGCTGTACTTCTGATCATAAACACACACAGAACTTGGGATAGGACGCAAACATCCCAGGGAGAGCATTTGGAAATGCAAACGCTGGGTGGACTGAGCTCAGGAAGGGTAGAACCAGTCTGTCACTGGGAGACCTGAGCTCCTCTGAGAGCACTGTGTGATCATCCATCAGTCATCATGAGGGCACCACACATGGGCTCAATAATCTAGACAGAGATGGCTTTTTCCACTTGAGAGCTTCAAAGTGGAGATTTCCTGACTGATGGGCTGATTCTGCTTTTCCAGACTGAGCTCTTAATAAATAAACATTCAGTGTTTGCAGATGTTATACCCTCTCTGACAGGCAGAAATCCATGTAGAGAAGTGCTGAAGTGCACATAGAATTTTTATGCCAAAGGACAAGCTCTGTTTCCCATCTGCTTGTGGCAGACACAGAGGCCCCATCTCAAGTCTGGTTTTCCTCTACATTCACCTGAAGTTTTCATAGCAGTAGCTTAGTCAATGCTTATTAACTTTTTTAAATGCCCATGAAAAATGACACATCCTATTGGCTTTTAAAAATCCACCCTGTGGGACATAAACCACAAATTTAATAAAGCAAAAAGATCAAAGCTCATTAAAATATTCTTGTAAGACCTGAAAGCAGCCATGATACATGGAAATTCCTAGCAGGACCATTCTCCTGTTTACCAATGAGGAAAAACATTATTCTAAGCTAAGCATGTCCTTTTTCATTAAATGTATAACAGGTCCCAAATCCCAGCCCTCTCTGGAGTCATTGCTCAGGTCTGTCAGTTAAGTAAATATGCTCATCAGAGGATCTAGCAGGCACACACAGATAAGGTAGATATGAAGTCCATTGCCCTTGAAATCAATAGGAAGGTGGTTGTTAGACACTATAATTGAGTCAGGGTTTCATTTGGGAACCTGTGGTAAATGTTCCCACTATTCCTGCCACAGGGGTGCAAGAAAGTATACAACAGCTGTGGCTGGATCTCTGGCACCATTAATGGCACAGCCAGCTGAGACCTGCTACAAAAGGCTTATGCATGCTCAAAACTGGCATTCTAAGAGTAAGTCTGTCCTGAGCTAGAGAGAGCAGAACACAGGGATTGTCTTTGCCTCCTTTCTTCCTGCCATGGAACCGTGGAGTTTAAAGCACAGCTCACCGCAAAATGTCGCTAAGAAACAGGATATACCCATTACTTCCACAAGCCAGATCCCAGGAGCAATCTCACTCCAAGGGCAGTGAAGCCAAGTTTGCATCAGGGCCAGGAAGAGCTCCACAGCACCGACACCCAGAGTTACCTCATACACCCAGGAATTACCGAGACTCTTCTCGGCCCAAAGCTTATCCCCATGCATGCAGACTAATCTATACAGCACAGTCAATGCTCACTTAATGTGCAAAACAGTTAAATATATAGGCAGGTACAGACTGCATGTTTCTGGTTTTGGAGGCATTAGGGGTCTGGAATTTTACACCTCTGCAGTTATAGACAACCTTCCCCTACTGCAGCCAGCATAGGGCAGGGCAGACTTCTTTGCTGCACACCTAGAACAGGATGGATAAAACTATTTTGTGCACACACCAGTACAGCAAGAACTCATGGGATTTAAATGGGATTTTGTAAACTACAATGCAAAACACCGTAGTGCAGATCCCAAGAGGATCAATGAAATCTGACAAATTCTTAAACTACACTCACAGAAACTAGTTGTTGTAGGATTGTATTGTAGTTGTAGCGTTATTTAAAGATGGAAACCAATTGGGCATTATATAAACTCTTCATGCCACACATCTTTTCACAACTTATATTCATATATTTTAATTTTATTTAAACGTATATGTCATATATATGCATATTTGCAAAAAAAAAAAGCATACATTTTAAATTTGCATAATCCATACTTTAGTGAAGTTTTTTTTTTTAGTTTTGGTACTCTTTAACCCATAGCCTCCTTAAGGGAAAAAACCTGTTTAAAATCTGACTCACACCATTATTCTGATATATTTAGTGTCATAAGTGGCAATAACCCTTCTTAACTGGGCCCATTCCTGCAATTAATTTAGTTTTCACAGTTCCCATCAACTCCAATATTAATTTCAACATGGCTTCACTGCCAGATCTGCGCCTTATTAAAGTAATACCATTTTTACTTTTTTTTCCCTGTGACTAGAAGGGTTCTGAGAATGGCTAATTTCCTAAACACTGTACATGTACAACCACCACCAACCCAACAAGCCTTTGTGAAAGAGAGTGAGTGCTGCTTCTACTGCAGCTGTTTAAAAGCGACTTCTCCTTCACTACAGCCATTCTGTTCTGCAGTAATGTAGCAATCTATTTGTGAAAATACATGCACCTACTTTTTATTTACATATACTAGATCTTATACCATGAATTCACCTAATTTTAATTATGCATTATTGCCAAGAGATACAGGAAACAGAGCTCCCCCATCTTGATTGTGAACACTAGCATCTCAAAAGATTTTTTCTTTTTTAAGTGAAGATAAGTTACTGCATTAAAAATAAATGAGGTATTTTTTGTCAGTTGATTGGACACTGAGTACACATAATAAATCACCAAGAGCATTGTATGCTGGTCTACGTGCTAACCTTGAGCTGCAGTTTATCTATTGCCTGCAATTCAGGAGACAATAAGGTATTTTACCCAATCAGCTGATCAGCTGAAGGAACTCAAAAGACTGAAATGGCTTTGAAATACACAGGCTTTTAGATATCAAATTACCTCTGGAACCCTCTACCCTGAAGTAACTCAAACAAAACCCATTTGAAATACTGCTTCAATATTCAAAAAAATCAATAATTTAAACCACAGGTTGAACATTTTTACTGCTTCCACTGCAGACTGTCGTTTTTTGAAATGAAAATGCTAACGGCACCAAAGGGGAAAGCTCTGGCCAGCAGAGAAATGTGTGTGCAGGCGTGGATTGGCTGGAAACATCGGCTTACTTTTCCTCCCCCAGTTACTTTTACATAAGATCTCTCAAAATAAACAACTCTCATTTCCACCACTTGGAAAAAAAATGTTTTTCTTTGTTGCACTTGATGTTTCTGTCCCTGAGAGCTCAGCTACATCAAGACACTTCACTGTAAACACACGTGCTGAATGCAAATACTACATCCTCAATTATGCTATTAAGTAATATTATTTTGTATGTAACAGGCACTAACATCATGGTTTTGAATACCAGCAAGCACACTGTGAACTCTCGATCAATTGATAGAAAAGCAGGAATTTGGCTGATGTTGTGTTCCAACATTTACAGTTGGAACAGGAAGCAGTCCGGCACACGTTGCAAAAGCCAAACAAGTGTGGATGGTCCCCTGCCCATGATACCAGCACAGGTAGGCAGAGAAAAGGCTGGCTGGAAAAGGTTTTCTTAGAAGACAAGGAAAACACATGAGGAGGAGACCTGCTAGGAATGTGAACCCTTGAATATAATTGAAGCAAGCTAGACATGGAGGATGTTGGACACAGAATCGAGTCTCTCCTCTGCATAAATTTGACCACCAGATTAAATTTTAACAGAGTTTGAAATATGTCACTCTCTTTCTGTAGAAACTGTTATTTTTTGGTCATTTAAAACCTCATTAAATCCTTGCACTCTCTGGAACTAATTTTTTTAAATTGTGTTAAAGGAGGAATGCAAGAAATACAAAAAACACCACCCAAAAAGCAAGGAAATAAACATCACAAGACAGAGCTTATGTATCTACAGGTATACAACTCCCAACACACAATAAGAACAATTTTTGTAACGGTAGCAAAGCATCACTTTTAGTATTGTAGAGAGGGGCATAAGAAAGAAGTCATAAGATTGATGGTCCTTGGTTTATCATTTTAATACTTTACTCTCAGATATATTCTTACTCTCCCTCTCATACATTTTAAGAGCCTTCTCTAACCATAGTGTTAAAATCAAAATGAAATTATAAATTATATTATGAGAGTAAAGTTGCTCAAGTAAAGAAAACTATGTATTTGGACACATAGAGTATTATTGTAAAGTGAAGATTAAATTTGCATTGCTGTTTCTAGAAAAAGAAATTATAATTTACTATTATGAATTTTCTAGCTGATAGATTTGTTCAAGTTTAACCAAGATAAATGCAGAGTTTTAGCCTAGAATAAGAAATGACGAAAGTATAACCATTTAAGAAATGTGACACTCAAAAATACATACTCCAAAAATTTGGACATGGACTCCAATATTCTGTTCTTAAAGGCACAAAACGTTTCTGGATATCAAACAAAAAAATCCATAAATGTCAACAGAGAAATTAATCTGAGTTTGACTATATCCAGAATATAGGAAAATAAGATTTTGCTTATTTATGTGTTTGAGACATGCATTACGTCCATGTGAAATCACCTATTTCAGGTACTCCTGTCAGTCTTCAAAATATGCCTCCTACACAAGAGCAGCAATCAACTGACCTTCTGAGAACACTGCTCTTGGCAGCAGTATAAACTTAAACAGAATAATAAAAAACCACTAGCAGCTAGAAACCCAATATTCATCCTTTCCTCAATTCTTGCAAAGTTAGGGAGGAAAAACAAGCTTTTCAAGTTAGTGCTGCAGTTCAGGGATTTGGGCTGTTACAGATCACCCCGGGCAGGAGCTCCAAGCACGTGCTCCAACACTGTTCTGTGAACTGCCGGCATCTCCTCCCGCTCCATCCCAGTGCACCCAACACAGGCAGCACGGGCTGCGGGCAGTTTTGATTTCGGTTACAGAATTCAAGCCATGAAGTTTGTTACTACTGACAATATTTGGATAGATTTAAGAGCCAGTCCAACATAGTATGGGCTGGCAGTAGGTTAATCTTGAAATACAAAGCATGGATACTCATTGCAGAGCTTGTATTCAGAAAATAAAAGGGGTGTAGGCTTCTGGCTCTTATCTGTTGTTGCAGCTACAGCCTGGAATGGAACTACATCCCTCAGCCGGAAGGACTGATAATTCTCTTGCTGTAGCCTCTGGATGTTTCCTCTAACGATCCCAGCATCACTCCTATCTTGTCTGGATTGACTTTTGCTCAGCATGCTTTCAACTATGCCCCAGTCTCCCACAAACACTGAACAATGCAATCAGCTGCTCCAGCTAAATCAGCTGAGAGTTATAAAGCTGAGTTTCGACATATTGAAAACACTTCAATCAATGTCACTTTACTAAACCTTCTCTATGGCTTGATATACACATTAAATAAAGGGGTGCAAACAGGGACCCTCCTGTACTGCACAGGGAGAGAACCATCACAGGCAATAAAGCTGAAAACAACGCCGACACCACGCCGACAGCGCGCTCCTCTCACTCCATTGTTTAAGCACGAGGCTTGAAAACGGACAAGGAAGATGCTTTGGGACAGACTGCATTAGGGACATTTGGGAAATGTTCCCAATTTTGATAGATTCCACAGTCATATAAGATAGAGCAATAACTGCATATGAAAAAAATTGATACATTTAAAAAAATTATTTCTAAAATAAGTTGGCTATTGATGCTGTTTAACAGCAGCATTATTGCCGTACAATAATTATTACAGATTGTGATGTTGCAATAGGGCTTTACACACATACATTTACTATAGCATGTGAATTACTAGAAAAATGCTTTTCTATGTTTGTGTGATTTATTAAAACATAAGTCATAATAGGATGTGCCAGAAATTCCTTTTGAAGGATATAATAGGGTAACAATTATCCTCTGAACTCCTTTATCTTCAGAGAATAAAATGCATTTTCTGCCCCATGACAGAAAATGAAAGCAACTGTGATGGTTGCAGCGTATGCTTTCAGTTCCTGCAGTTGGCTGGTGAAGTGAGCTTTGCTCCTGAATATGCGGTCAGAAGCAAAAACAATAGTTTCTCCAATACTTTTAAAGAATAATCCTTAAGAATAGTAAGGAAAAAGTAATCGAGGGAGTTTTTTTCATATGTGGAGATGAATGTGGAAAAACTATACATTTAAATATTAAATGCAAATTTAAAGTGTATTTTATTTGAAAGGAAATTATGTACACAGGGCCTCCCTGTATGGTTTTGACTTGAACCAATGTACTTCACCTTTTTCATTTTATGCAACTATTCACAGGATCTGATGCAGGGGAATTTTAGCATTTTCTTCTGTGGAAATAAACACAGAGGAGCAACATTACAGGTATTGTTATAATCCCCCCCAGAGCAGGTTTGAGGCCTTCTAGATCAGCCTGTGAGTGTTTGGAGTCCTGTGTCTGGTGACTGGCGCAGTGAGAACACTCTCTGTGTACCACGATTTTACTCAATTCTTTTTGAAGGAAAAAATCATAAACAAACATTCACAACATAGAGGGTGCTATGTAAAGGCATTATTAACTGCGCCAGTAAGTAGAAGCAGCAAGATCGCAGGATAAAGTTGGCTTTATTAATTCAAAGAAAGTATAATTTAATCTCTCCAATTTTGATTGTTTTAAAATTCTGTTTCTATGGGAGAAGAAACATATATGTGGTTTAAATTTAAAAGAAAAAAATAAAAATCAACAGTTTCAGCAGCATACCAGATCTGGAATTCACTTAATTTTTCTTTTTGTTCCAGAAAGATACTGTGTCCAAACCACATACTTCAAATGCTTAGTAGTAAAACGATGGGGACCACTGAAACAAATGGGATTTCCAAGAATCAAAGTGGATATTAAGTTTCACTTTGCTCAAGTGACATAAAAACATTCTTAACAAATAAGCACATATATAGATGCACACTTTCTTTGGTTTAACTCATGATGTACAAAGAGCTATATTTTTCAGAGATTTTGCAGATAAGTAACTCAAAATTAAATCACAACATCATGTGAAGACCCAATCCTGTGTTGTGCAATTCTGATTCTGCAGGATACTTACATTTGTAATTAACTTTAAGGAAGTCCACATACCATGTCATTTTACTGAACGAAAAATTTAAGTCACAGCAAACTGATGCTTGGCAGAATTTGGTGTCTGCACTCCTGTGCTGTCCAGGTTCTCTCTGCCTAATATTGCTGACCATTTCCATTGGCTTTGGGTCAGAATCTGGAATCTAGATTTTCATTAATGTTATTATAGTTATGCATAGTGCACACATATTTTATTCAGAGCACCACTGTGACCTGCTCATACTCTGTCACATTTAGGGACAGACACAATGCTAAGTGAAGTGCATTCAGAATGCCACACATGATGGTTATGATGGCTGCCAAGCATCCTTATTAACAGCTATACTTTTTCAACAATAACACACATACAGCATGTCCCTGGAAACAGGATCACTTTGGGACTCCACTAAATAGATCACAATACCATAATTACTGCCATGGTCAAGTCACACAGTTTGGTGAAGTTCTGCACATGAGAATTTTGATACCTCGTGTTTAGATAAAGTTCAAACTGACTAAAATATAGGAGCACATGTCACTGCTTTTCTAATATTACATGCTTAAGCCTTATTTTATTTACAGCTTCCAGCAGCTTTCAGCTCGATTCCTCGTTGTGCTGGCTGCCACGTAGCTGGAGAAGGCTAACAAACCCCTGCGTGTTCACATGACAACCTTTGTGCAAACGCATCCTTATTCTGTCATCTACTGGCAGTGTGCTTCCCAGTCATGTTCTCTGCCAGTCCTTACCAGTTTGCCAATTACACAAGCTGCTTCCCAGACATCAGACAAAAATTCCATAAGACTGCTGTGCGAGCGTACCCTAATTAACCATCAGCTTAATTAGACAATTTACTGTGTAATTAGCAGGCAATTAGTCAACACCTCTCAGATCTTATTGACTGCTGTGACAGCCTTCCTTAGTCTACACATTCCCATACGCTTCCACGACCATGATCCCAGCCCTATCCTGTACAACAGCAACCCTTTCAAGGGAAGGGAAATCATATTACATAACAAGGGAAGAGGGAGAAAAATCAATATATAGCCTGTTCATTTATTGAACTGTCTTCTAGCCAAGACTTTCTTTTCTCTAGGAAAAGAAGGTCAGCTGCTAACAAAGAAATGCTCAGCAATAACATTAGCTTCTGTCTTTTTCATTTGTAATGTGGTTTAGGAATTTAATTTTTTTTAACTCTTATACTGCACTATATTATGAGAGAAGTCAGGCAAGTAGAAGTTAAGGACAAAAATAATTTTTAAACTTAATAACGTATTGTAGGTTTAAAGATATGTTCTAGAACAGTAAAAAGGTGGTGATAGTTGCTTTCAAGACCTATAGCTTGCATTGTAATTAACTGCTTCATAGTCCAAAATGCACCACAAAAGCCAAAATAGATTAAAGTATAAAATGTCAATACTCAATAATAATTCAACAGCATTAGTGTAATTCAGTAGAAATAATTTTTGAAGTAGTATCAAGTCCTCCACACAAACCTAAAGTTATGTCCTTATAATACATGATATGAGAAATTACAATTAAAGACTAATATAACATGGATATCAAGGGATTATTGAAAATGTGTGTTCCTATTTCCTTCTTCTATAGACCAAAAATTGGATTTTGCAATTAGCAATGACAAAAGCTTTTTGGATAATTCTTAAAGTAGTAATTCCAAAGTTCACAGGATGGATACACTTGTCTCCTCCTTGAATGAACTCTAGAGGATTTATTCACAAAAAATCCTACACTTCCTGACTAAAGGACAGAGTCCCACAATCGCAATTGTAGTAAAAAAAATTAGGTAATTATGTATCTCAAATAATGATAAGAAATGTTATTTAGAATACACTCACATACGTATTTGGACTAGTAATAGGTATTTTAACATAAGAACCTGTCAGGTTTTTTAAACATATGGGACTTCATTCTGCTTTTGCAACAACGTCAGTCAGGAGTAAATGCAATTTTATCACCACGAGATTCAAAAATCAGCTCTTTGCTTTCTTAACTTCTTGTGTGGGCAAATTAGACTTTAAGCACAGCCTTACCCCTTTTCATTTACCAAGTGGGAACTCAAGACCTGAGATAACTCGAACACTTAGGAGAAGTGTGTTGCCTTTACATAGAAGCTACACCGGTATAACCAAAAATTCCTCGAGAAGTGATCAAGCTAAACCCTATAAAACCGTGTGTGGAAACATATGCCAGTTCAGAAATAGTTACATCATTTCAGCTAATGCCTGCAAAATTCTTAACACGAGCTGTACACCACCACATACACACCTGACACCGCTCTAAGAGTGTCTCTGCAGAGTCACTTTGGGACCACATTTCTGCAAACATGCTGCAAGAGTCCATGGTCCAACCAGGAATCTTGGGGCAATAGCTGCTGCATGAGATCATTCAGGTCTCCTCAGCCCGCCATGGTGCAGAACAGAGCAGCAGCCACCCAACAGCACGGCTGCCTTGTGACGTGCCCAGCTGAAGCAGGAGCAACCAGCTGGTGCCAGGGGTGGAGGCCCAGCACTGGAAGGTCTTCCCCAGGGCATCTGCAGCCTTGAAATGTCAGGGGGCAGAGGTGGGGTCCCAAAGTGTCACCCAGGCTTTTGCAGAAGCCAGCATTTGACCACAGCAATGAATGCAGACTTCAGCAAAGAGGCTGAACTATAAATCAGAGCAAATGAATCATGACAACCACTTTTCCTTGATTCCACTTCAGTATCTCAGTCGGCCTACTGAAGTCTAGACAGTGTTCTGGATTTTTTTTATAATTAGAATGTAGAGATGAGGGAAAGAAACCCAAACTCTGACACATGTCCTTAACCAAATGGGAAGAGTCAAAAAGTCAATGACTTGACAGAAGGGAAACTTTGAATTCTATAGTGACAAAATAAAGATTTCATTTTTTCCTGAATATCTATGGTTAGCTATTAAAGTGCATCATAACGATTTCAAAAAATAGGGAAGTTATTAACTTACGCTAAGAGACCAAAAAATGTTAAATATGTCCCTACGCTGTGATTGTCTTAGGTGCATTTTAAATATAATTATTAAAAACAATATCATACAACCTTTTCTAATAAATTATAAAATATATGCCACTTAAGAAAGTTAGATGCAGTTGGTTAAATGCAACCAATACAATGCAACAACACTAAAAGGCTTGCAACAAATCTGAATTGAGAATGGAACAAATGAGAAAATTCTAAATTTCAGAATTACACTTGCTAATTTCTAGCTTACATTCAAACTGCCTTTTCAGCTGAATTCCTTTCAGACAAAATATTATATAAGTCATTGTCAAGATCACCATCAACCTTCCAAGGACATACAAAACAACTACAGAATAATATAGCTGAATGATATTTTACACAAGTACATTACATATTTGCTTTTTAGAATCCTGTTTATACAGGATGCGACGCTCAAAAATGTTGAGTACTTCAGACACAGTCAACAGGACTTGCAGATTCTCAGCAGTTTTGGTTGGAAAATCATGCATGTGAGCTCTCCTTGGCTCTCTCTTGATAAATATTTGCAGGTATTTTCAGAAGAATGAGGTAAATAAAGCAAAATTAGTAAAGAGCAAAGCAGCTTCTTCAGTACCAAAGAAATAATGTTCTGATTTTTAACTAGTGTAAAATTTGCATCCATTTTGTTTGACTGACTGGGTAACAGTTGCACTATGAATAGAAACTATATCCTCTCTTAAGTTCTGGTCATTACCAGAACAGCACCTATTATGCTGAGCAGGATTGAACGCTCCTACTTCTGGAAACTATTTTTATATAAAGGCTAATGTAGCAAAATACTCAGTGTTGAAGTCTGCATGGTCCTTCAGAATTACAGTGGAACTGCTTCTCAATTATGCCAATCTAAGTGCACTATAAGTTTCATTACATTACAGCATTTCATTACAGCACCCAACAGTTTTCAGATTAAAAAATACCTTAAAGATTGATTTACAAGTCTTTTACACATAAGCTGCCTAAAATATTCAAGCTCAAGATTAATGTTCAAACTTACACTTCGTATATGTATATGAACTTGGCTACACTGTTCTGAACCACTGACTCCAGAAGAAAAAGAAAGGAAAAAGAAACAATCTCTAAATACCGTGTAAAAAATTCCCAGATGAACAGAACCCAAATCCTTTAGATGTAAATGAGAATCTTGCAGCCTACCAAGAACCAGTTTTGGACATGTATGTGGTTTTACCTCTGCTGGCCAGCTTCGTGTGCAGCTCTGAGGAAGGTAAGCCACTGTCAGGTTAGACTCTGTGGCATAAAAGTTACAGCCATGCTCACTCTGCTCCAAGAGGAATGGCAGAAAAAGTGATAATAGGGGAAGAAAATTGCTGATCCTCAGGTTGTAAAAATCTGTCCTTTAGCACAGATGAGGTTTACGGACTCAGTGTTCAACACCCCTGCATAACAGATCCCTGTCTTCCACTGATGAATTGTCACATTGTGCTCCACACTTTGAGATAACAGACTTCCCCATGAGAAGAAGTCTGTGTGCAGAAGACAGACTCTCAATGCAGAAGAAATGCAGCATTTCCGGATATTTAATGGTACAGGAAGAGTGGGACTAAACATTTCCCTAGAGGTTTAATTTTTATCAACTTGTAACAAGTTTTTTCATTTCTGAAGTAGTAAATACAAAGAGAGAGAGAGAGAGACTTTTTACTGATTGTTGTTAAACTCTAGCTTTAAAAATGCCGTTTGTTATCATCAGCATTAGAAATATTAATTGGCCAAAATAATCAGAATTATTGATGGAAAAACCAGATTTTTAAATGGCCCAAAGTGCCTCATTTGCAAATTCACTTGATGTCAAGATGCACACCTGCAACAATTTAAGGTGTGCATCTACCTGGTGCACACTTCAGCTGTGGTAGGAAAGGCCTTGGCTTATCAATAATGACTCTGTTAAAGCTCTCAGTCCTGGAATCTTTGGTCTCTCTTTCACTATGTTCAAGCTGTGCTACACCTCTCCAGACAGATTCTTCCAAACCCATTCCAGAAGATTTGCCAAACCCCTACATCACCAGGTACATGGACTGACGAAAAAGAATGGCAAAACGCAGTCCTTTCCAGTTCCTCAGACAGCAATTTGGAAGCTTTTGAAGTTATTTGCATGTAAAAAAGTCTCCAGCCTTCTTTACACTGGGTCAGAGATAGGGTAAAACTAAGGAGAAAGATGAGATCTGGTCCTTAAGTTGAACACATCAGAGAAATACTTTTTCTCAGGCAAAAAGGAGGAAAATCTGTTTTCCTGCTACTTACTCAGATTCACAGAATTATTTGTTCCTTTTTTGTAGCTAAATAACATATTCTCTGTATAAAAATAAAATGACATAACTACAGGATTTTAAAAGATAATAATTACATTCTATAGCATTTCCGTCTTTTACATCTCCTGTTAAACTTCGCCGATTTTATGCACTGATCTAAAACCACAAAAATTGTGAAACAATAAAGATGGTATTTCTTATTAAAATTCTTTCAGAAACATGGAACAAAATGAAGGATAAAGAACTCCTAAGAATACTAAAACCAGTAATAATAATTTTAAAACTTGTAAAACAAGAAAATAATTTAACTTAAGAGTGTTGTCTGCTAAGGAATCCCATAAAATGCTCATTTTTCTGTTCAAAAAATGTAGTTAATAAAAGTTGTCTAATGCTATTTAGTAGAAAGGCAAACAGTCCCTTTTATATTTGACATTAACAATCTGATCATTTGTCTCCCCAAAGAAAGCCCATACAGCTTTCATACAGACCACACAATAAAGAATAGTAATATTTCTGTTTACTGAGATATCAAGTGGCATTTCGTTGCAAGTCAATGGTCTATCTTTGCTACAGCATACTAGACCTCAATCTGGCATCTACAAATGTCAAGAGTATAAAAAAAAATTATAGGATGGAAATCAAAAGCATGTTCTAAATTCCTAAAAACCAAACAAAGTTCACCTAGACATATTTGCTGCAGAAATCAGTACAATATTCAGCTGTCAATCTTGAAAAACAATGAGGGAGCGATGCTGTCAGTAGGACAGGATAATAACGTTTCAAGCAGATGTTCAGGCGGGGCTCTAATTCTCACTGAACTCCCTTGGTAAGCATTTAATTTCTTTATCATATGCAAGCTAGGCAAATTGTACTTCATCAAAACTGTATTGTGAAATATTAATATTTCATATTATAGCAAAACTCCATAGAATAACCTTTGTCATATTAAGAACATCAGAATTTCAAATGTCATGGTTCTGCATTTTAATGCATCTTAAATAGCTTTTTGGCTTGGCACCATAAATTATAACTAGTTTAATCTAAATTACTACGCTGTAATATCATACAAAAATATACATTTTGTAATACAGATTCACTTCTGTGAAATACTAATGTTATGGAAAACAATGCATCATTGTACCATGATTTTTTTACCACCTCCAATTATGAAGCGAGGTGCACACAGTGCAAATGTACAGAGAGAGAACTAGTTGGAGCCTGAATATGTATATTGTAATAACAGCACACAGAGATGCGATATATACTGGGCAAATCAATTAATTCTCTGCCAGCAACGGTTTTTATTCAGAAATGGTTCTGAAAATGTATTGTAAAATCTACATCTGTGAGCTGCATAAACATATGGCTAGAAACTTTCCTCTGCTCTGGTTTACTTCAAATATAATCTAGTTTTAATTGTAGCTCTGTTTTTAAAATCATCCACGCAACTTGCTCCACATATAATGAAAAAAAATTAAAGATTAAAAATGAAGTTAGTCTGCATGTTGATTTCTGCTGGTTCTCATAATAAAGGCAACTGTTTCTGCATTATTGAAAGCGACAGCATCACAAATCAATGCATGTCACAACAAAATAAAGACAGATGTATCTGATTAATCAGAATTAAATTTTAGAAGTGAAGGAAGCATCTAAAAATCAAAGCAAACATTTCTGCTAACCCAGTTGTTTTTTCATCTTTCTAAACAGCCTGTACAATGCAGTGAGAGAGCAACCAAACCTGAATTCAGCTGATAAAACCCTAATTTCTGCTATAAACTCCTCACTGTGGTAGTGAATATGGCATAGGGATGTACACACTTCATACAACCTTTGACTTATTTTGATACTCTGTTTATACAAACTTCCTGATTACAGATTTTTATGCAAATTTCATGTTCTAAGCAATACTCACTAATAAATTATTAGTAAATAAACCAGCTCAGTGTAACACTTCTAAAACCCTCCCACTCACAGTTATGTGTTTAATTAATGCAGTATCTGTCATTCTGCGTGTAGTGTTCTGTTCATCTAAGCTCTAAAAGAGGTAATAATTGGTATCCATTTATTGTGGACTCTGTGATATGCAGCTTCCCCATTTCCCTTCAATACCTTGCAAACAGAATTTACAAATAATATGTTGCTGCATACAGTTATCTGAACAAGACAGGAACACTATTTGAACCAACAGAGCAATAAGCTATTGATCCTGCAGTCAAAAAGGGAAGACATAAATGTACAAAAAGGTGTGTGAAGGGACACTTCTATTCTGCTTCCATTTGTCTTTCCTAGTGATTGTCCATTTTAAAAGCACTTATTCCCTTTTCTGGAAGAAATCAAATCTAGCTGATACCAATGCAGCTGCGCAAAGATGTTTAATTTAGTAAATAAAACTGTACAAGTCACTATCTGCCTCACAGATTCCAACAGCCACATACAGGTACAGTCCCCTAGGATTAACATTTGCACTACACTATAATATCCAGCACCTTCTAAAGTATTTAGAGCGCAGTATATTTACAAGTATAAATACTCTGAAGGAATTTCAGCTATTGCTCATGCTAGCTTTTTTGTGTCAACAGTAGTACAGTAGTATGCAAGAACAAACTTTGCTGAATCACTTGAAGCTGAAATGCTCACCCTACAACCAGAAAATGCTACAAAGGTTGTCATGAAGACAATTATGAGCAAGGTACGTGGGTGTTTAAAAAGGGAGCGAGCATGGCACAAAACAGTGCGCTCTGTGCTAACTCCCTCGGTGGCAGCATGTGAAGCTTTCAAGGTGAGGCCATGACATGTGAGGATTAGAAAGACTAGGGGAGTAAATTATGGTCCAGAGGCTCAACTCCAGCACTGTCGCCCAACAGTTCCTCTGTACAAGGTAGTAGGGCCACTCACAGGCTGCAGGGATCCCTAGCCTTGTGTTTTAGAAGAGCTTTCTGTGCTAGATGATGAAAGAGACAAGAGGAGAAGCAATTCCTATGAAATAAATCCTGTGTCTTATGAGAATCTAGTCTGAGTCCTTTTAATCTCTGTGCTTGGAACCCCTTCTTCCAAGATTGATCATGCTTTTCTCTCTGACCTTATTCCATCACACCGCAGTTAATATATGGAAATTTGTGATTGGGCTGTATATGCTTTTCACCACCTATATGTCACTCAAATTTAGCCTGCATCAGTCACTTTTGCTAAAGTGCCAAAGGATGCCCATGTTAAACAGGGAAGTCACTGGTTTCCCCTGTCAGTGTCTGAACACAGTGGCAAATTCAGTCATTGGGTCTGGAGAAGGGAGAATTTCTCCTGCTGCTAAGCTCCCCACGGCCACAGAGGCAGTTTACAGTAGGAAAACCAGAAGGAAGCCCACCAGTAAAGCCTTACCAGGACAGATAACATGAAGAGAGACAAGGGAAGAGCACAGAATTCTACTTGTATCACATACAACCAAGGCTGAAGTGGAAAAGCTTCAGCTGCCAAAAACTGTGTCTAGCAAACTCTCTTCCCTCCCAGAAGCTCTTTCACTCTTGGGAACTGTACTGTCTGGGGAGCTGTTCCTCCTCCTCCCACCAACTCTGCAGCCTTAGATCAGGAAATCTTCACTCCTGATCCTCCTGTCTATTGCTTTGACTAGCTGGGCAGGACAGCTCAGTCTGAAATCCCTACCATCGGTACCACAGCCTAAGAGAACATTCTGCTCCCTGCTGAACACTGCACGGGATTCATGTCTATATAATCAGAAGCTAAGTTTAAAAAAGTTAGTACACTTTGCCAACCTATAATACTTCACACTCTCTACCAACAACTTGTTCTAGCATTAAGTCAACAAGAGAGTCTTTCTGTAATGCTCTGTTCACATAAGAACTGTTGTACCTAACTGAGCTTTTCTCCCCATTTGAAAAAGTTTTTTGTAGCACTAAGTACCATGTTACTCTGATAAAGAAAAGCAATTTTGCTTCTGCAGCACCACTCAGCCACACATCTCAAATCATGTCGCAAATACTAAGGCTTAACACCTGAGGGAAGTGCAGTACTAGGAGGAATACAGTAATAGTAATCTAGGCAGCACTTGGGTGGGACACAGTTCTGCTAGACACAACACGTGATTCAAGGGTTTAGGCACAGAGAAAGAGTACTCTCTCCTGCTGAACACTAGAAGGAAGCTTAGGTACAAATAACAATCACTGAACTAGAATTCACTGGATAGCACTTTTCTGAACTTACTAACTTTAAAACAAGTAATACCTGCAATATTTTGCATCTTATTGCAACAAATACTTAAAAAACCCCTTGAAATATCTCCATCTGAGTCACACCTCCAGAGCATGGCATCCAGTGGAACACTTTGCAGTCGCCATTTCAGAAATGACTCAGAGTCTGCTGCTTAGTATAGCACCAACATCACTTCCTACAACATGCGTGTCTTTCCTCCTGAACTCCCACCCAAGCTGGAACTCAGCCTGTGTCTGTTTAGCTCTCAAGATGCACAGTAATCAACGTGCAGTCTGGCAGGACTGCCAGCATACCAGCAATAAAATTGATAAAAAAAATAAATCTCAGTACTTGCTATGGGTTGCCTGTAGCCTAGGCACTGAATAACTACAGCTGATGGCGTGTTATACACGAGTCAGTTGTAAACATACTTGAGAGACATTTATGTCCTAAAAAGTGTTTTAATAAGAAGCCCTGTGAAGTAGATTGGAATCTCCACTGCAATCCAGAGGAACACTTACTTCCTCAGGGCTACTTCAGGCGTCAGCAACAGCAGAATCCAGCCTGACATATTTTACAGTATTCTGTAGCAATACAGCATTTTGTCCTTAGACCTTCCTCATACTAGAGGGGCACCCACTATAGTTAATTCACCTGTGGTACTTACCCATGGAAAGGTGGTGGAGGAAAAAATCCACCTTTTCTCTTCTGCTCCATCCATGATCACACTCGTATATCCCCTCTCTGAACCAAAAATAAAAGGCCCTTGTATCCAAATTAAACTGAAAAGCTTTCTTCAGCCCACACTACTGTTTGTTTCTGGTTGACAATAAGTTGCTTTTATTCACACTGTTACTCAGGCCTATGTCCAAGGATTCACCTTTGCTTTTCCTCTCTCCACAAGCTAAACCATATCTACATCCCAGCCCAAAACCTGTTTCTTTTCTCTGTGATATGTTTATCAAAGCTGTTATTTTCTTTCACTGTCTAAACTTCTTGCTCAGTCTCATTTTGCCATTTTGAATGGAGCAACAAGAAGTTGCAATTCTCCTGAATTCCAACAAGCAATTACACACTTAAAACTACACAAAATGCTTTATTTAAGGTGCCACACTGAGCCATAGTCTTCAAGACTTAATTCTAACTCGTTCCTCCTCCACTACAAGTTACTGAAGGTTGATGCCACTGTGCTCTTCTTTCCATAGGCTTGTTTTATATTGCCTCCATCCTTCTCTTCCACTACCCACCCAGCCTCCTCCTTGCAGCCACATTATCACATTGCAACTGCACCTCCAGTTCAATGGCTTATCTTGGCAGCCTCTGGCACGGAATCCGCCTTTCATGAGTTATGTGACAAAGCTGTTACTCATTCCCTTTGCATTCTGATCCTTCACTGAAAACATTTTCACTGCAGTATCTTAAAAAAAAGGATTTTTTCACTTAATAGTTGGCTAGTATTAAAGGTTGGGGCAATAAAATGGAAGAATGCAACAACAAACAAAACCAGAAACTGTGTCACTGCACTGTGGAAACCCCAGACTAGTTGAACTACACAATGTATCATACCCCTCCCTGCTATCTTTATGCTAGTTGGATATAACAGAGCCATTCCCCAAAGATTCAGATTTTCCAAATATACAAAGAAATGGTTATATGCAAAATATACATTAAAATATTTCCTCACCTTATCCAGGGAGAATGTTTTAGTGACAGCGAAGCCCCATCCAGCTTCAAATGCTCTTCGAATCATTGAAGAACTAGTAGCAGGGGTTGCACTGGCAAGGCCAAAAGGATTTGGAAACTTCAGTCCAGCCATTTCTATGCTGATATCCACTAAATCAATAGGAGTATAGAAGAGTGGGAGTTCTGGAACTGTAGAAACTGCAACACCGTATAAGGACTGTAAAAAAAACCAACAGAAAACCACAGATTTTTTTTTTCTGATCTGTTTTAATACAATTTATTATTAATCCTGATAAGGGAATAATTAATACATAACAACCCAAAGTTTAAGTATTCTATTTTGTGTTCAGACTTGCAAATCAGCAAAACAAGCAAACACTTGCCTATGTAACATCTTCTGCACAAATAGTATTCGTGCTGAAATACTGTTCTATGCTGAAAATAACTGAATGACGGTAACAACAATAATGAAGAAACAGTTATTTTACATCCTGTACTGATAAGCCTGGTTCAGTCCAAAGGTTTGTTCAGCCATTCTGAAGAGCCACCTCTATTCCCTACAGCAGCCAGTAACAGCAAGATTGAAAATACCCAGGGTATGCAGACAGATCCTTTCTAGTTTTCTTCTCAGGTGCCAATCTATAAAAAGTGTAGGAAATTGTGAAAAATGAGGGAAAGCATCATGTGGAGGATCACTCAGCCCTAACTCCATGTATTGTGAACCTCTAAACCTTCTTCTCCCACTTTTAAAGATTTTATATAACCTACAAAACAGCATATCTATGCAAAACTAATATTGGGTTTATATTTATTTGTATTAGTATGAATATACTTGAAGACTGAAAAAAGTTAGACTCTGATTTGCCATCAAAGAACATCATACACGTTATGGCTATGCCACCACAGTGACTTTTGTTTTCATTTGAAAGGGTCTTTTCTCTGAAGAGTCAGTGAGAAGCATTCAATGTATGTGTTGCATCTATTATAAAAATTGTAAAGAGAAAAGCTTTTTCCATGTATGGATACTGAACAGCATCCTAATCAGGCTGTGGTGGGTAGAATTTAAATCTTTGCTCATTCAAATGGTTGCCTCAATAAAATTACAAAGAAATAAAGCAGGAACTTCCAACACAGAGAAGCCCTACACTGCCTGTGTTCTTAATAAGTCACAGCTAAGAGCACAGCAGTTTCTTCTATCTTTAAAAAGAAGATTTTTTCAGCAGGACAAAAAGAACCAGTACTTGAAGTTTGGAGATTTTCTGTAGCAGAGTAAAAACTTTAGCCACTTAAAAAATGCTGCCTTTTGGGTTTTTAGATTTTTTTTTTTAAGGAACTTGTTTAATCAATTTTTACCTATGAAAACAGATAAGCACAGATGGGATGAGGAGTTTTTTGTCTGTTTTAGTGCCTTTTGTTTCCTAGGCTGGTTTAAAACCTGAGAGTTTACACCTGTTTGGTTTTGGGATTGTGTGGATTCCCATCACACTATTCTGACCCCAAATCTTTGAACCTACAGACAAAGAGGATACATTTTGGGGCCAAATTTTCTGATGGCTTAAAAGCACTGAAAGTAGTGGAATTGTCCTAGCCTGAATGATGTGAATGGATCCTTAATGGTGGACATTTCAAGAAAAGCTAAGTTCTAAAGATCCCTAACACTTGGGACCAAACCCGCTTCAGTATCACAACCTCTCTCAGCTAGAGGCCAATGCATTTACACTTTATAAAAAGCCAAACATGCCCCATTTTTTCCTTCTTGAGTGTTCACTGCTTCCTCCATGTCATACTCCACAGGGCTATTTTTCTACACCAGGAGAATCTGAGTTCTCCAAAAACCAAACAGCCTGGCATTCTACATCTCAAAAGCTTTTGTTGACTGGCAAATAAAAAAAGGGGAGGGGGGAAATGAAAGAACGTATTTTCTTTTTATCTTTTTTTTACTTTGAATTTGATTTAATCTTTTTAACTTTTTTTTTTCTTAACTAATATTTCAACTGCAAAATGTTGTTTGCAATGCCAAACCAGAAAATCCTGGATCACACAATTCAAATTAAAGCATTTTGAAAATGCTAGCACTTTTTGTCTCCCACACATCTGAAAGTGGGGAAATCTGCTGAAATTATATACTGAAATCTTATAAAAAACACTTTGATTTTCATTCTGTAAGAATGACATAAAAAAAAAACAAACTTCAGGAAAAGGATTTGGTCAACTCCAACCTTTGAGCACATGTGAGCAATAAACCTAATTTTCTAGCTTGAATAATTTGCTATTCAGGATTGTTCAAATGTTCTCTGTGACTACATTTCAGTCTGAGCATTGTCCATGAACTATTCATAGCTTGTACAACTGTAAATATTGTTTGCTATAGACAAATAGGCAGTGTTCAATATGGAGCTGAAGTTCCATTGTAGTGTTTCTTTTCCGAAGAAGGAATATTAAATCTCTAAAAGTTGTTCTCACCTAAAATAAATGTTGTTTAAATGAGATTCTTAGTGACCTGTGGTAAAATAGAAAGAAATCCTATACAAGACCAAAAACAAAAAAAAAAAAATCCACCAAAGCGGTGAAAGACTTTTGAAGCACATGGTTGAAAATAACCCATGCAGGAATAAGCCTTGCCTCCTGCATGCCATCATTCAAACCATTCTAAAGCCCCTTCCCAAACCATATACAGGGGCCCAGTTTTCCTTCCTTACTTTCCTCCCAAAGAGCAGAACCACAAAGAATTCCACCCACATGCACTCAGGCCCCACAAAATGTACCTAATGGTTTGTTAATGGTGAAGTGACCCAAGCAGAGGTGGCAGGGGGAGAATTACAAAAGGCTTGAATGGAATAAACCAAGTATCTAAAACCACACAGGGGCAGGATGCAGCTGAAGGTTCAGTAGTCAGTGGCAATGCATCTTTGGAGATTTATCTCCCTCCTTCCTATCACTTCCTTTTTTGCTCTATTTTTTTGCTGTTTTTTTCCTTTCAGCACACTGCTTATAAAATAAATGTATTTTATAAGCCTTGATGCATTGTTTTCTACAAAGCAAAATTTTTGGCAAACAAAAACGTTATATAGCTTCCTGAAAGTGAAATCATCTTTATAATGAAGGATTTCCCTGACATTGCACAAACAAATTAGAAAAGAAAGCCTGCAGGCAAGAGTTTATCTATAATAACTCTTCCCTTGATTTTTAGAAGTAGAGGACAAAAAGCGTGGCCCACTCTTCCTCTTAGTTTGATGCCAACCAGCTGAGCTAACAATACTGCAGGTACTTGTTGCAATCATGACAATTTTTTTGGAGACTGGAACAGGGTGGTGAAAAATCCCCCACGTGTTGCAAGCAGTGGGTCTACTTTACCCTAAACAGGATTCGCCTGAAGGCAAAAGCACACGGGCTGCAGTGCAGGGCTGAGAGACAGGAACTCAGCTTTAGACCTGATACAATTTTTGACATTAATTTTCTTTAGATGGAGAAAATTCTTAACCAGAGTGATATGGTCTAACTGCATTTTCTGGCCTTTAACAAAGATAGACTGTGAAAATGAGTAGTTGTATTACTGTTATTTTTCACTGAGAGCCTTCTACACAAACCCTACTGCCTGGAAGAGTTTTCCTGAACACTTCCTCTGGCTTTCTTAAAGTCTGATCCTAAAACATGTCTTTTCTCCCTTGCCTCTGCTATCCTCTCTCCAATTATTCATTATTTAACTTTGTGGTAAATATGCTTATGTTATTTCATACAATCTCTGAATGGTTATGGTTGGAAGGGATGCCTGGGGACTCTCTCATCCAACATCCTTGCTCAAAGCAGAGTCAGCTACAGCAGGTTTGCTCAGGGCTGTGTCCACTTTGACAGAGGTTTTCTAAGCTCCTTCCTGGCTTTCTCTGTCTGTAAAAGACATATTGCTTACTCAGAGGCAAGCAACTAATTTACCAGGCTTCCTGAACTTGCCTTTAATTCACCTTTTTTGCAAACGGTGCTTTACTGCTGCATGCTGTTGTTTCATATGTTGTTCTAGCTAAACAAAGGGACATTCATTTCTTTCCTGCAGTAATCCTGAAAAGAAACAGACAACAAAACTAATGGCTGCAAATTCAAGCTTCCTGGGAACCTCCCAGTTCTAGTATTGATTATGAAATAATGCATATTTGTGCATGCCCAAGGAATATATGAGAATGGCCAATCTTCATAAAGAATCAACACTATACTTTTCAGATAAAAAGCTCATATATTTTCTGACAGCATAGGTAAAGAAAAAATAGAAAATATACAATAGTAGTTCAAAATAATGCTGTGATGTGCTCAAAATTCATCTTGAATAATGTCTTAGTGAAGTGCAATTTATATCAGTTGAGATCCAGAACTCTATTCTCTAAATGTATCATGTACATTTCAGTCTAGGAAAAGTATAAAAGAAACTTCCACACTGGAAGATTACAGTAAAGAAAATTAGATTAAAATAAAAGAAAAGTTACTGTGAACCAAAGCAAAAAAGTTGCTTTTAAAGAAGGATTTTAGTGAGAAGAAGATGGAAGCTTGACTGTCATATATGGGAAAACAGTCCACAGGTAAGTGTATGAATAGAGCAGAAGTGAGGCATTAAGAATGGCACAGTCATCCAAGAAGAAAATACTGGAGCGTCTTTGCTCTCAAGATAGGCATAGAAAATTGAAAGTCAGTCCTGCAGTAATTGTGAGTTACCTTGAATATAACTATTATACTATTAAATCCATTCACTGAAGAAAAAGAAATGAATGGTAACTGAGGCACAGAAGGGAACAGCAGCCTACACTGCTTCTGCACAAGATCAGAAAGTCATTATTGGACAAAAGCGAAAGACTACAATCCCCAAACTAAATAAATCACTAAGATTGTTTAATTGAAAATTTTACATCATTCATGGAATAACACAAGAAGGTCGAATTGTGAGACGATGTGAGTAGTGGATAGTTGCATGAATTGGGCTGATTCTGTTTGGATCTCCAAAGACTTGCAAGGAAGGGTTCTAGGAAGACTGACTGCATTTCCTACCAGGTTCTACTACAACTATCCTTAGTTAGGCTTTGACCGGTCATGTTTATAGAAACTAACCTGACACAGCTGCAGGCAACAATTTCCGAGATGAACCTATGCCTCATATAGTGGGAGGAATATGTTAAGAGGCAGGAGATATTTAGGCAACTAATGATGGAAAGTTTCCAGCATAAGAGCAGCCAAGAAGCTTCTGTAAATAACTCTCAGTACTGAACATAAGGCATTTCTGCTGAAGAGTCCTTGAGTCTGGATCTCACGCCTGACTTGACCATGTGCCAGAGCTTGCAATGACTGGAGTTTCAGGGCACATATCAGGCCCATCTGTTCGCTTAGCCTTTTGCCTGGAGTAGGCTGGGATACAAGCAGCGTGCTGTTCAAACAGTGCATTCTGCAAGTAGTCAGGATGGTGGGTTTGAGTTACACTCTTTGACATGGTCTTGGATTAGCTGAGAAATCCTATGGAATAGTTTTATTTTGATGAAGACTGACTGCATCATTTATAGAAGCTGGTGCTGAGATGGTCGGTGCTTTTGGAAATGGCTACCTACACCTCAACTGAAACACAGACAGTATCAATGCATTTATTTAAAATTTAATGTGTACTTGATTCAGACACTCAGATCACAGGATGGTTGCCCGCTTTAGAATCTCACACCAGAGAGAGAATAAGGTGGTATGTAAGGGTGTTTTTTCACTTGCATTTGGAAGTTTCCAGAATATAGTTCAGCCGTGAACTGAGTGCATGCACACACGTGTGCAGGCACATAAAGGCAGGGACATGTGCCTGTCCCTGTAAACAGTAGGGTAATACAATCCTTCTCTTATCCTTCTCTAAACAACTTCTTTAAAACCAAAATCTCCTTCAGTCACTAAAATTTCTACCAGGTCCAAACACTGGTGAAGTAAATTGCCAAATTACAGCATTTTGCACCACAGCAACCAGATTTTACAAGGGCTGCACATCCAAATAAATGCCCTTGGGCAACCCATTCATCTAACAGCTGGAAAGGTGACACTTGACATTTGGAAACTTTCCTGTGAAGATTGCTGTAAGGCTTTCCCATTAGCTTCCTGGTGAGACTGTAAGGTTGAATAAGCTGCCTTGAAACCTGCAAAGGGTAACAGAAATGCTCTAATATCACAAGTCTGCTTGATTTAAAATTCTAATTCTCAAGCCATGACTATTCGGATTTTTTCCAAAGTATTAAATACATTCCAAAGAGGGGAAAAAAAAGCTTTGAGAAGGAAGCAACATGATAAAGGAGGGTTTTAAAAGTGATGCTTGTATTTCTAAGAGGTTGAATAAGGAGACAAAAGAGACACCCTCTCTCCCTTACCACAGTTACCCAAAATCATTGTGCACTGAGAAATTAAGCAAGCAGGTCAGGGATTAAAGATGTTTCACACTCAGCATTTTTATAGGGTCTAAGAAGGCAGGACACAAACAGTGCTTTAGAACAAGTGAGAAAAAATATGCACAGATACTAACAACAAGCTTTCAGTTGAAGTATTTTTAGGAAGTGAAATCAGACCCCAACAGCATGAAATTGCACAAACATGCAATCAGAGAGGCTTTGAGCAGATGGATGGGGGAGAAAGACATTGAGCTGTTACAGTCCCAACTTCAGTTGTTCAAATCTCTTTATGTGGGAGAATGAATCATGTCTCATGTTTCTTAAAAGTTCCCTGCACTACAAACACACTTTTTGTCAGCTGGTTCTCCAGGCTGTGTCTCTGTCTCGGGAGGTTCCTTTGCAGCTTCTCTACTAGAGGAGTGCTCTTTTACCAGAAAAATCAGGACAGAGGCACTCAGTCAGCAACATGAAAGGAGAACCAAAGGGAGACTTGTAGTTACCAGGTTTCCTCAAGTCTATAATGCCTTACAAATGTCAGGTAAATTCTCCATTGAGTTATTTGCCTCTGTGCATTCCGTGTTTAGTATTTGTCAAGCTCCTGTATCCAGTTTATCAGTCTCATCAGAGCAAACTTGGGTTGTGTAGACAACCTGAGAGTTCTGTAAACTGTTAGTAAACTAAAAATGTCTTCCCCAGGTAACAACATTGGCTGCAGTTAATTTTTACTTTATGCGCTACTGGAAGATCTTACTTTTTAATACTTATGGAGCTCAGTAGTTTTCCCCAATTACCCAATTAGGGCTTCTGCTCGCAGTGTCTGTTGTGCAGGGAGGCTTACTACCCTTGAGTGGAATTCAGAGCTGGGGCCAAGAAAATGTTGCTTGAATTCTAGCGTTAAGATAATGTAAGAAAGCTGAGTTCATCTACCCAAACTCTAATATGTGATCCAAGCTGAATGAATCTGTAATGTTCTAATCACCAGATAATCTAGGTATTAGTTTCTCAAAATTTGTATAATTAATAAAAACCATAATGAAATTATTTTTAGAAATATCTAAAAGCAGATAAAAATGGGAAAGAGAAAAACACTTTTGACAACGTCACCTGTATGTATCTGTGCATGTACCAGGAAGCTTGTTTTCCATCGTTTACGGATTCTACTGTAGTGTTAGCAACACCACCAATGTCACCCCCTGCAAACACCCAGGGTTCACTTGTTTGCATAGTTTCTGGGTCTACTTCAGGGAGACCCCATCTGTTAAACTTGATAGGTGCCATGGCCTCTCTGACTGTAATTAAATAAATGACAAATATGTTAATAAAAGAAAGAAAAGGCTGTTCTTAAAATCTCTCAAATACATGCCTATAACAATAAGAAAATTTAATGCTGAAAAAGATACCTCTCATAAAAGTCAAAACCATCCTGACTTAATATTCAAACTCAGAACATCCTGGAAGAAAGGCTCACTTCAAAACTTGTTACACATATTAAGAATAAAACCATAAAACCACAATCAAAATTAAATGCTTACGTGAAGACAATATATTTTTGTATCTTCTTCATTACAATTTCTGGTTTTTTTTAAAGCGTGCATTAGGAGATCTTAGTATTTTTCATGTTATTAGTAAACAGCACATATAGGCATTTTGCACGTGAAATATTATTGTCCTTCAAAATAAAGTAGATGTGAAAATAAAGAAAACACTTTTATACTGCATGGCATTATATAAATGTAATTAAATACACATAAATGTTCATAAAAATATTCTCTTAATATTTTTTGAATTATTATATTCACAAGGCACTTCAAAGGAGCTTCATTAACAGAATCATGTTTTCAATAAATATTTTTAGCAAATTTTGATTGCATCTATCAAAATAGAGGGGGCTATATAGCTTTGTTTGCTGTAACCAAAGGTTCTGCAATAAAACGCAGCTTAAAATTGCAATGTCCCTCAGGGACATACCACTGGCAGATGCAGATTGCCAAGGCCAATTAAACTGATGTAGTTGCACTGTCATAAAAGTAAAAGAGAAATCTGCCAGTTTAAGACAAAGATTTCTCCAATACAAAGGGCAAAGTCAGGGTATTGTCCCAGCGCACGCCCCAGTACAGAGCAAGCTTCAAACACAGCTTTCCTGCACATTGCAGTGATGGGATTTTCCTCCAAGGCTCTGTGTCTCTTCTCAACTCCAAATCATATATTAGAAGTGCATTTCAAAGTGGAGGCTGTGTGTAATCAGAGGCAAAATTATTAAACCAGAAGCAAGGCACAAAAATTGTCACCTACGTGTCCCACCTAGGTTCTCCTCCTCACCCTCTGGCATTTACAAACATATCAAGAGGATTCAAATTCAAAAAAATTTTTTGCAACTTGTTCAGAAGCCCGAGTCACAGAAGACAGTTTTAAGCCGCAAGACTGTAGCAGATTTTCTACCAGAAGTATTTAATCTACCTGCAAGACCTATTGCTTGCACAGTCTCTCTCACCTCGCATATACATGTGCCTAAGGTTGACAAAAAATATTTGGGTAGCAACAAACACAAAAACTTAAGAAATTATTTCCTACAGAAATATCTAAATTACTGAAAGATCACATGAAACTCAACCTTCAGAGTGAGACATTTTTTGTCTGGAAAATGAGGGGTTTGGTTTGTTTGGGTTTGGGCTTTTTCTGTTAGTGTGGGGTTTTTTAAGGGAAAGAGTTGGCTGATAGCAGTTTTATTAAAAATCCTTCGGAAATCAATACATTAACTTTCTCTTTGTGCCTCAGGCTGTCTGTACTTCAAGAAAGCTTTTGATCATCTTATATTTGTCATATATAGGATAACTTATTGCATGCAGTGGTACCATCTCAGCATGTGGTCTAGACAGCTCTCACAACTTAAATATGTACAGGCTTGTAAGGACATGTTAGGAAAAAACCAGAGGAAAACTTGGTACTGCAGGATTTGGTACTGGGGATTTAACAGACGACTTCTGTCTCTCTGAGACAGGACTGAAGCACAGTAAAGGTGTCTGAGGACAACATGCTGTCGAAAAGGTAGTTTTTCAAAAGAAATGATGTAAAACTGGAAGTTCTGACTACTTATTTCATCTTGTGGAAAAATAGGGTATTACCTCTGTTATCCTGGATCTATTACATTTCTCAAATCTCTTTGAATTGCTTTGTTCTAAAATAGCTGTCTGGACATAATTATATCAAAAGCTTTTTGAGTGTGAAGAATGCCCAACATATCTTCATCTGAAACATCTCTCCAGGCCTGGGGATTTGTCTGCCTGATCGGTATTTTTAAAATTGAGAAAGAACATTTCCCTGGTGGCAGGGTTGACATGGCATCCAACTGCTATTTCTTTCTGTCTTTCTTGTAATCTCCAAGATTTAGGTTTATAAAAAAAAGGGCATGGTTCAAAAGCATTTTATATAAGAGTTCCTAACATCCTCACAATTTGGATCTGACAGCTGGGGCAACTGGGAGGCTGAAGGGACCACCTCCTAGACCACCTGCACAAAGAAGGAGAACTTTGGTCTTCACAAAGGCAAGTCCCTTCTCTGGCCCTGCAAGGTGGAGACAGAGCCCAAGAGCCAAACATGAGCTTGAACTATTGGTTCTCTGAACTGGTCTTTGACACTGAACAACAAGCAAACCAGATATTTAATGTTTGGTGCATGATTTGGGACAGAGGTAAAGAGCATCTTTTAAAACCTCCACCCTCACAGTTTCAGTCTTCAAAGTTTAAAACTAACATGGCTTTTCTCTTGAAAATCTAAACTACAATCCTGTGTTTGTGCTGCCTTCTCCTCCACAGCCTAGTGAGATATTATATATCATTTGAAAAGATCCTTCTGGTTGAAAGACATCATACAATTTAATTATTCTACTGCTATCAAGTGATGCTAACACAAATAACACCAAACAAAAGGACAGTGCTGAATATATTTTCCAAATTTGCTATATTCACAGAGCAAACAAACACAAATGGAAACACAGCAGCAAATTATAGCATTTGCAAAAACAATATTAAAATATAAGTGAATACAGAAAAAATATTTTAATTAACAAAACAAATCAAATGGAAAAGATTCCTCAAATAAAGCTTTAAAAGTGAGTCTCTGTGTGACTGCCATGACTAATTATGCATCCATGTAATGTGTGTTCAATTTGGGCTTATTTAAATAGCAGAAATGCTCATTAGCTGCAGTATATCTGTGAAGCTTCAATAAACAGTTTAATGGTTTTTATGTTTAACCAATTTCGTAAGTTCCTATAATTTTAGCTTTAGTAGCTCATTAATGTTACTTTTGATATCCATCTTACAGAATTCCTTTAAAGTGAATAGTAGCATTACTTCTGGAAAAATACAACTATACTGTAACTTTCTTAATCTAAAATGCATAATTACAGCTGTCACATGCACTAACAGATTAACTGCTGACACTGCCCAGTCTAAATGCCCAGCAAATAAAGAAAGGCACGGTCATGCTTCCAACATTCTCTACCCCACTAGTGTACAGAACAGGATTAAAAAGTGGTTTGACTGGACAAAGCTGGGCCCAGTTATGCTGGGAAAGGGTTCTACTGCAAGCTGCTATTGACTTTGTTTTCTGTCACCAGCAAGCAAAAGTGTCTGATGTCTATTAGAATTTCTGCCCTAAGTAAAAAGGGCTTTAGAAATCATCATGAAGTCACTTCTGGATATTGGAAATGGGTAATCATTTCAGAGTGTGGAACTGCTGCACCCAAACTCCTTCAGTAAACCTATTTGTGGAGAAAAATCCTGTTCCAAATGACTCAGCAGGAAAACTCCTACCTATTTCAATACCAATTTCTGGAATGTATATAAACTTCATTTTTATATAACAATTTTTTTACAAATCTGGTGACTAAAAGCCTGTTGGTGCGAGGCAGATGCTGTGCTACCAGGGAGATGCCAGGGCATTCCCAGCCTCTCTTCCTCCCCTTTACTCTGTCATTAAATAGCCAAGGCTTCAGTGCTCTGAGGTCAAAGTTTCCCAGTGGTCTGAGCAGGCTGTGTGAAGAAACTCAACACTCCTTCCAAGTTCTGGAACTCCTGGTTTCTGTGCCATTTGAAGTTCTATATTTGTTCAAAGAAAAACTAAACTCTTTTTCACTTACGAGGTCAGAGCTCTGCAAACCTTTTTTCCTTTGTTTCCTAGCATATGATTCTCAAACTGTAGGAATAAAAATTAATTATGAGTGGGTTAAAGAACAAAATTGTAAACAACTTGGGAAAAGTTACCTTTATTGTATGTTGAACTATTCTAGGGGAACAGTAAGCCTGGGGTTTGCTGCTGCAGTTTCCAAGCAAGATGAGAGTTGTACTAAAAGTAAAAGCAAAATATCTGAAAGTTGTGACTGATTCCTAAATTAAGAAATAAAGTTTTGCCCTTCAGCCATGATGCAACAGTTAGCTACTACCAATATTTTCATAAATCATATTTTGGTTCACAAATAACTTACTATTTCTGGGTTTTTTGATTTTTTTTGGTTTTTTTTGTTTTTTTTTTGGTTTTTTTTAAACAGAGGCAATACTTGGAGTTTTCGTGGATATTTTTGCATTTCTCTTTTTTACCTCTCCAGGAAAATCAGATAGACATTATCATGCTAAGATTTAGTGTTCTGGTTACACGGGAATCCTTCCTCTTTACTGCTGCCTGATAAACGGAGCGTCAAACTAAACTTAGGTTGCCAGTTCCCTATTCTGGCTTAGTCCCTCGTTCTGCACTGAATTTTGTAGTGCATTTTGAGCACTATTTTCCATATTTTCTCCACGGTTCTCCTTGGAAATTCATGAAAATAAATCAGAACAAGGGCATTTGTTCCAAAATTTTGCAGTCCAAAAGTACTGTTCCCTTTGCTTACCAGAAGGAAATAGATTAGAAAAGGGTTATTCAAAGTTCAGACTTTAAAACCAAGTGGACTGGTGTTAAGTAGGATGTAGAGGATGAACACAGTGTGAGGGAGTACACAGAATTGCAACTGTATATGTTGAGTTGCAATTTGGAATGGTGACAGAAGGCATTTCAGTAATTCACTAATACATTTTAGGTCTCAAAAATAACAAACTAAGCAAACAAGCAGGAACCAGAGGAAAACTACAAAATTCCTCTCACAGCTCTTTGTTTAGAGGAAAAGTAAAAAATTCTTCTCACAGCTCTTTATTTTTGTGGGTCAGTTACGATGGCTCGAAGGCTCTGGTAAGCTTTGCAGTTAAAATAAAGCAGCTTGTACTTGCAAAAAAAATTTTTTTTCAAGAAGAAAAACATTTTTCTTACTCCATCTGCAGTAGTTGGATTTGAACAATTTGCTGGGCTCTTTTACTGGTTTTAGTAAAATGGTAACTTTCTTAAAACAGTCTAGAAGGCAACTCGCCTGTTTCATCTATAAGCAACTTCAGGAGCATAAAATGAACCTACAAGTCAATTTTTTTAAGTAAGTGATGCATTTATATGATTCCCAATGGGAGGATGAATACCCACTAAAACTGTTGCTCAAAAAAACAATCAGCATTTTATTTTAGAGAAACAAAAAAGACTAAATACCTATTGTGAATGCATGGAATCTCATTTGCAAATTTAATCGTTACCATGTAAGAACAGGAAACATCTTGTTGAGGATAATAGATAAAACTTTCTAACCTTTGAGCTATTTCTGCTCAGTCACCCACACCCTTATGGCTTCTCATAAAACTTTCCAACATGAACATCAAAGCTGCCCTGAACACTTTGTTGAACTGGGGATAAGTCTAATTTTAATCGCTCTGGTTTTGACAGTATTTTCTTTATTCCTGTATCAGTAAACCAGCATTTATAAGATATAACCTGCTGTCTTAGCCCATACCAATACTGCATCTGCAGCTCCCTGAGGTGCCTTAGAATTAGGTCAATTGATAGAGCTCTTTGTATGAGCAGCAATTAACATGTTTATTCAACCTGCACCTGAGTCACCCAGTCACAGAATAATTGAGACTAGAAGGGCCCTCTGGAGGTTGCCTAGTCCATTCCATTCAAAGTTAGATCAAGATCCAAGTCAAATCAGTTTGCTCATGGCATTGTCCAGTTTTGAGTACCTCCAGTATTTTCATCTCCATCTTTTGATGGGGAATACTTGAATATTTTCATCTCTTGAATACAGAAGTGTGCTTCATTTAGAAAAACCAATCAACCATACAAACAAAAAACCACAATTAAGCACTAAGAAGATAAGATGTTTTGGTGTTGGTTTTTTTTTTTTTTTCTTTTTCATTTTTGTTATGTACACAGAGGTAGTCTGGAGTTTTGGTTGTAATCCAGCTCAATGGTGAAAAGCAAATTTGACTTTCATTAAGACAGCTTAAAAAAAAAAAAGACTTAAAAGCAACTGAAATAGTATGCTCAAAATAAGCACTTTATGCACTCAAGTCTTAGTTTCTTTTCACTTTCACAGCATCCAAAACAAATGACTTGCATTTTTCCTTTTTATTTGATCGCTCTTCTAACAGCAGTTTCACCCAAAATACAGTGTGAAACTGAGGTGTTTTGCTCACCCCCAAAGTAAATGACTCTCTTCTCTCATGATCAGCTCACTGCATGACTTTGCTCCCCTCCCATTTTGTGTTCCTATTTAAAAACCCCTCAACAATTAATTTAGACTGTGAATGCACCCTAGGAAATACAAGACTGGCACAGTATTATGGCTAAGCAACACAGTAAAGTTCAGTCTTTAAACTGAGGTAATTTTTAATGTGGGAGAAAACAGAATCACTCTTGTATCATAGGGTCTATGAATCACAACAAAATATACTGATTGCATAGGTTAATATTGATTTACCACATAAGGTTCTAGAAAACCTTCCAAAATCCCTAAACACGGGGTTTTAAAAACACCAAAAAAATTTTCCAAAATTCGCAGTCGATCAACACCATTATCACAGTAGTTAATGAATCTCTTAAAAAAATCTTAAATCATCTTCTCCTTGCTTCCTGGAGGTTAGACTGAGCCCTCAAGTATGACCCACACAAATGCCAGAGTCTCTCCACAGCAATACAGCTCCAAGAGGAATGGGAGTCTGTTCTCTCAAAGAGACACAGCCTGCACCTCCTGTGCCCTGCAGAGCAGGAGGCAGCAGCAGGGCGGGAGGCAGCCCTGAGTAATCAGCACTGTACATAGCTGGGTGCAGCTGCTGTCTAGAAACAGCCTAGGATGCAAGAAACCATCCCAAAGCAATAGTAGCACACACAAGATAGGACTGCTCCTGGAATTCACTTCACATGTTCCTCAAAATACCAGGCTGATCCTTCTTTTTACTGTAGGAGAGTGTTTAGACTCTTCTCATTGGTTGCACGATGGTTTAGCCTTCTGTACGACTGGGTGTGGAGCAGGGAGTGCTGAGTACATCATTCAGGTTTAGAGTCTGCTGAGATCACTTCAGATTTACGTTTTTCCTTTACTGCAAGGATTCACAAAAGCACATTTGGCTAAGAAATTTCGAAAACCAAATTTTTTGGTCTTGTGCAATCTGACGCCCTTGCCAAGTCCTCTTGTCAGAGCATTTATACCCAAAGGACCATGACAACGTGTCATGGGTTAATTGGCTGGCATGACCATGCCCTGGAGAGGCAGGCACATTGATCACTAAGACCTTCAGAACCTGCTAACCTACATGACTATTTCCAAGCTGAAGACCTATTCATTTTATCAATGTGTCTTCTGCTGAGTCAGTGTTTTTATCTTTTGAGGCACATTCAATGTATGTGCCTGAACTCTTTACGTCTAACCTAGTGTCAGAAGAGAACAGTCTATAAACGCCGTTCAGTTCCCATGTTCTTAGCTGTATTTCATGTTCATCTCTCTGTTTAATGCAGACGATTAATCCAGTCTCTGAAATGTCATCAATGTGCCAATTTCTATACCTTTAATACAGAACTAAGTAATTGCTAATTTTTAAGACTAAACCTTGTAAAGTGCAACTAAGAAATACTGTGTAAGAGAGAAGTCACAGTTCTCTTGTATATGCACAAGAAATAAGTAATATCCAGACCAGTTGAACCAGAATAATGAATGTTTGAATTCCTGTTTAATTTGCTAGGTTAAAAAAAAAAAAAAAAAAGAGATTTCAGAGATCAGTTCGGCTTAAAGATGTAATATAATGAGTTTCTCCAGAGTTAATTAATGAGACCAGAAGAAATTCCCAAGAGTTTCTTTGAGATCCCACTTGCACTGAGAAGAAAAATATATGCTGGAATTGTATTTCTATGCTGAGTTCCAGCTCTATGCAGCAATATGCAGAGAACTGC
Source organism: Falcunculus frontatus (assembly GCA_013398115.1). Lineage (NCBI taxonomy): Eukaryota > Metazoa > Chordata > Aves > Passeriformes > Falcunculus > Falcunculus frontatus. The sequence goes on from VZRV01003482.1 coordinate 2,933,777, forward strand.
CTAGTTACCAGACCCTCAAGCTTTTTTTCTAAAAGGTGTACCTGAAGGACAGATTCCTGTAAGAGGACCAGCAGTCACAAGCTGCATAACCTCCAGAAGACCCATTTCACAAAACTGTCAAAGGACAGGACATGGCTGCATCTAAAATAATCAGCATTTGCATTAGTCAGGGTTACCTTTATTGTCACTTAAAGCGGAGCCAAAGGCACTGATCACCACGTCGGCTTTGAGACGGACAACCTGATCCTCATCTTCTTTCCAGTTTCCATCACTGTCTTGTTCAGTTCGAACAAATTCCATAGCAACAATTTGTCCACCTTTAAGAACAACTTTCCGAGGCGAGAGGAAAGGCAGAAATTCACACTTCTCTTCTTTGGCAAGTTCCATCTGTAGAGTAGAAGCAATAAAACATATAACTTTAACTATGCTGTGTTTTCATTAAAAAAAACCCCAAACAAACCAACCAGAAAACATTTTTTGACCCAAGATGTTACCATGGATTCCTCTATAGTAGAAATCAGCAGTGTCCAGTTTTCAGACAGTCATCTTACTGCCAGCTTCAGAGCCTCTCATGCTATTAAATCAAGCAGTGGCAGTAGGTAAATTTTCAAGGCAAATATTTCTCCAATATATTTTCTTATTGTTCCATTACCTTGAATATGTTTAGCTCCTTTGAGGGCAAAAGGCTTCACTTATGTAATTATCTGTGTCTTTTAAGAAGTGGTCTAGTATTAACTTAGTCCATGCCCTGATTTGTGTTTTACTATGATTTGAAAATTTTTTTAAATGCTGACTACCATGTACAAGCAACAGTTTTCTGAGTGACAATCCAGACTTAAGATCTTCTGAATCCCTGCCATGGTAAAACTGCTTAAGTCAATTGTCTTCAGAATTTGACTGTCTCTGTTTACACAACAACTTTTTTGAATATGTAATATCCCACCTGATACGATTCTAGCATGGCTGTTACTAAATGAATCTGCTTTTATTTTACTGTTTTCAAGGCCCACTGCATGACTGGATGAGTACGAACACTGACAACTCTTAGAAATTTACCCAGGCTTCTACCTAAGATTTTGGTTCAGAATGACAACTGATTAGAGTAAGAATCTGAATAGCACATGAGTCTGTGCAATGGCTTCAGTAATCCCATTGTCTACAACTCTTGACTGAAGTGCAACAGAAGTAAATCATGCACCAAGAAGCCCTCTGTTCCTTTCTTTGCAGCTCCATTCCCCTTCTGGGAGGTCTAAGGTGCCCACGTTCTTGAAACAGATGACCAACTACCATAAATCTCATGAAAAAGATGCATTAGATGGCCTGCTATCCTATGCATATAAAAGTGTAATGTACCAAATAAATGAAAACAGAAAAAGACCACCAAAATAAGAAAATATAATCTGAAAAAAACCTCCTGTAGTACACATAAATTGAGGAAGCAGAATCAGTTTCAAAATGTCCAGATGACCTGATAAATGCCAAAGTGCAAAGCCAAACTAAAAATCAAGCTGAATGCTGAAATACATGATGAATAACATTGCTTCACTGTCACTGGCAGTGATTCAAAGCCAAAATCACTGTAAGCAATTTTCTTATCCGAAAGAAAGGGAAGAAAAGAAAGAAAGCCCTTTATAGGCTCAAAAAGCAATGTCAGAATCACTGAGATTCCTTAAACAACAGCCAGAAGGTATCATTCTAGGATCTAACCATGATCTGAAAAGCCACCTACAATACTCTAAAGGCTGTTTAACTCCAAGATTAAAAATTTTAGTTCATTTTCCAATTGACAAGAAATTCTATCCCCTGCTTGCAAATACATCCCTCTGACTTGTCAGGAAACAGAAACAACAGTGGAAAATTATATTTAAATAGAGAGTATACAAAGTGAGCCTCAGATCTTTAATAAATATTCATACATTTTAAGAGCATTTTTATAAACAAAACCTTTAGGAGATGTCTGTTAAGTACCTAGAGTACACTTTCAGGCCACATAGAAATAACCAAGATGCCTTCTCAGAAATGCTGCTATTCAATTTTACCTCTTCTGGGACAGCCCTGATATGAGTGAATCCCTTCCTGAAGACCACAAACACGCGACGAGCTCCACAGCGCAGAGCAGATGTTGCACAGTCAAAAGCAGTGTCTCCTGCCCCGAGTACAATCACAGTTCCATGTATTGATGGCAACGGAGAGTGACAGGCACACATCCCTGAAAGATAAAAGGAAAACCCCATTTTCAAGTAGAGAAACCATTTCTGCATGACAGCTCAAAAGGTACTTGTACTCAAAGCAGTGTAAAATTGCATCTTACAGTTTCCAAGCATGGAGTGTCACTATCAAATTATTCTGCTCCACTGAAAGACAGTTTTATTCCCCCTTTTAAGATATGCTCATATACATAATTTCATAGTCAGTACTCTAAGCAGCTGCATCTTTCTATTGAGGAAGAATTCAAATGACAACATGTTTGTAGGATTGTGGGTCCTGTCAGGTTGAAACTTGAACTGTGAGACCTTTTTATTCAAGAAGTAAGTTTCTCTCTCATCAGATTCATTATCCTCCCAGTTAATAAAAAAACCAAAACCAAATAACAAAAAAAAAGATGACCAGTTGTTGATAGTTTTGCGTAATAGTGTACCAACATCAGTCCCCTCAGTCAGATTTCTATAAAGCACTGACACTGTTCTGGCTGTGACATGATTCTCAGAGGCTATTTAGCAGCTGAATATGAAGAGAAAGAATATTGTTACAGTAATTCCTAGTTCTTCCATTGGAAGAATATGTTTAATCTACAGTAGCTTTGTACAAATCATTTGTAAAAAGTTACACTGAGAAAACGACAACATTATGTGTTTATCATCTACAGCTTGTATTTGATGATTCAATTAAACAAGAAATACTTAAGTAAAACTGAACTGTGTCTGTTCTTCGGATGAAACTGCACTTTATCACATGTTTAAGTACAACTAACTGTTGATTAAGCAAATGGTCGTAACTTGAATAATAATGACATAAATAATACAAAGCTGTATTCCCAATGAGCCCAGGACAGTTCCAGCCAGGAGACACTAAGCTGGCCATTTACCTACTGTACTTTAACTCAAGTATCCCACTATAGCAGATTTTCACACGTAATTGTGGAACACAAGTATTATTGAAGTAAACAATGCTTTTAATTTAGACATATAAGCAGAGTGAGAAACAACATCCTAATACATCTATTCTCTCTCCATTTGAAAAATGGTTAATGTATGACAAATGCTATAATTGCCCCCCCCCGCCCCCCCCAATGGATATGGTGTTTATTTAATAGGATGCTTAGCCTAAAATTCTCTCTAAACTTTTCTCATTTATTTTTAATGAGCTTAGTACTTCATACAAATTGAGCAGTGGAAAAAGCACAAGTGAAGCAGGGGACTGGCAGCTCAGAGCGCCTTTAGAGTACGAGTCTAGAAGGGATCAGTCAGAGCAGCCCTCTTTGCTCTTGGGAACACACTCCCAAGGTAAATTCACATCTATGTATTTGCAAGGGGAACCCCATTTGGAGGAAAGCATATTAACAAGTGGCATTCAGAATTAATAAGCAGGCAGAATATGTATTTTACCATGAATAAGTCTATTATGTCTATTATTTAGATAACTGTCATGGTGAAAAAAGTAGGATAGAGTAGGATGTAGTACTTGTATATTTTATTTTAAAATCCCATGGCTTAGAGAGCAAAAGGTGGCTATAGCTACAGACAGACACTAGGAAAATTAAGTAAAAGAGACCATGTTAATTAACAGACAACACCAAAGAGCTATCTATTACTGTCAATCAGAAAAGGTTAGTTCTTCCAAGTTCATCCTTTTTCCCACTGTAGACTTAACACAATAAAACCATATCATCACATATGCTAGCAGATCAAGAGTGCTACTTTGCAATATTTTGAAAGATGTGGATCACATTACATAGACCCTCATGCAGGCAGGTGACTTACAGTACACAAGTGCTATGTATCTTCACAGAATTCTACAAAGTATTTTTAGTCAAATTGTTTCAAGAGAGGATTGTTTTGAGGAATTTACTTTTCCTCTGTTAATCTGTGAATGTGTTGCACTGAATATTCTCAATCTGTTTTATTTTTAAACATCTCTGTCTTCAAAAAGAAAGCACAAAAACTCACCCTTTTCTCCCAAATCATTTAAGATTACTTTGAGCTTAAGAAAACAGACAGAAATAAGCATTTGATGAAAACAGCAGAGAGATGGGACAGATGGGACGCGGAATTTCACTTCTGAAATATTTTGCATAAAATGGAGTAATAAACTTTACTTTTATAAGTGGAATAATCTGACACAGAACATATATTCCTCAAAAGTTTAAGAAAAGTCTACTAAATAAGTGGGCAATCCTATATGATGCTAAAAGAAATTTCTGAATGCTCAAATGAAAACCAGTTTGTAGATAAAACAAGTTATATTAAGTCATATGTATAATACCACACTGTCCTAAGCAAGAAGAAAAACTGCACATTAATTTCTTTTTTGCCTAAGGAATCTAGACCATGAAGAACTGTGGCATAGAAATCACGTATTTGGGGCTTATGAGTTCAAATTCAGGGACACTGAAAGCATCTGTACTCCTTGGTAGGCAAATGCAACCATCTCTGTGCTCAAAGAAAGATGTAAAGCCATAAAACAAGACTGCATTTGGTACCTATGAACTGAGCACTTTCTTATTAACTCCTGTCCTACTCCTGTTGTCCTGAGTCTTAGACTCTAAGTTCATTGGGTAAGGAACTAGTGCTGATTTAAATGTGTCTGTAAAACCTGCAGCACATGACTTGGGATCAAGTAAAAGAATTTATCAACAATCTACGTATCAGCTGCTTATATAGGTCATAAACACCTTCTTTAATATCAGATTTTTTGAAGACTGTCTCATATATGCTATTTTTATCAAGATACTTTATATAAATGTGAAGCTTATGTCATCTTTCAAATATAATTCAAAATAACAAATATAACTTATTAGGGGAAATTATTTGCCGTATGTTTACATTTGTACATATGATTATTTAGTTTATAATCTCTGGGACTAACTTTCCTGACCTTGCTCCTGAGGTTGCCACTCACCAAGAGAAACCCCTGTCCCAGACACACTCAGTGGAAGGTACTTTGTAACTGGATGTGCTGCTGTGTAGACGGCTGAATGTATTAATAACTGCCAATGACTTATTGAATGTGATTACAACAAGAACAGAGTACCACACACCTGGTTTACTTGCCATTGCTACCAGAGGTAAGAAGTCTTTAGATGTGTAGAATCCTTGATTCATTCTCAGTCCTTGGAATATACTGTCTCTGTTTGGTTCTGGCAAACCTGAAATAGATATTTTATGGCACATCAGAATTACACAGGAAATTTTAACGACCCATATATTTTTGAATTACACACACATTCTCAAAAACATCATCAATACAAGCATTTTTACAAACCCTTGGATGTTTCCAAAAGAATATCGCAAATGATCACATTTGTAGTCTGCAGCTTATATAACTGGTGATTGTTTAATAGTACAGGCACTTGAAAATCAGGTTGCTTGATAATGTGTGTACTCATATAACTCATAAAAAAACAAATGCAGAGGAAAGGATTAGAGAGAACAGGTTGCAAAAGCAGATAATACAAATGAGGCAGTAACGAACAGCTTAGCTGATGAGGGGAGAAGGACAAATGGCAGTGCTGTAGATCTGATCTGTGCCATCATTTTTTGCCATTCTTGATTATTTTCTCAAAACCTCAAAGTCCTGATTGGCTGACATTTATTCCTAGTAATTAAAAGCACACATTTAGACAGAATCCGTAGGATACAGACAAGGATTTACTTCACGACTATTAATAGCAACAAACACCTTTCAGTTAAAGGAAAGTAGCAAAAAAGCATCTTCCAATTACCAAAGAACATCTTCTCATTTCTGTGTGAAGGGCTGGACAGCACAAAAAGCCAGCCCAGCTGACACACCAGTTAAACCATTTTATTCATGCAAATGCAATCAGGGTATTTTCAACAGTCTCAACTTTCATATTTACATCTAAAACCCCACAATATTATCAAAAGTATGCTAATTAATAATTACATACTGAAATGGAGTAAATGTCAACAATTTTTCTAGGAAAATACACTAGAACTGAGGAATCCTCAGAGCAAGCATGAAGAACTGGAGCATAGAAGGCAATCTGTGTTCCCTCCATTCTCTGGCATGGGTGCCAGCAGAATAGTATTTCTCCTCTTTGAGACATACTGGTCTGGACAACCCTAATAACACAATGTTGGCATCTACAATAATGCAGGATTGCACACTGAGGTGTGCTCTTCCAAGTAGGGAACATTTGGGGTCTTTTTGTATTAATTAAGCAGCAAAAATCTGTCTCATTACAGCATACAACCAGAACTAAGTACTGGGAAGTCTTAGTACTTGTTCATGAGGTACCTATATGAAGGAAGTTTTTCAAACCCTCTAGAACTCTGAATGAAGTTACCATAATTCTAGAAAAATAAAATACATTTTTAGATTTAATAGTTTCAGTGAAACAAAACAAAATATACTCTCATTGAATTCAAAATGCTTACAAGCCAAAAAGCAAATAAAAAAAATCCTGAAATTTGATTTATAAAGAAAAATCATGACTCAGTTGCTGAACACCTGACTTTGAAACCAACACTAATCTCTAGATGGATATTGAGAAAAATAAGGTTAAAAAATACTAGCACATCCTGAACCTCAAGACCTTTGAATGCTGTACTTTCTGGGTAGACTGGAATTTCAGCTAATGAATAATGGATATCTTAAGAGGCTGCCAGAAATACTTAGTACAATATGTAAAATGCATTAAAGAAACTATTTTTAAAAGAGCATAGATTTTCCTCTATGTATATATTGCAAAATCATCTATGGCAAAAAGAGTACCTTAGAAAAAGCTCTCAGTGGCTGCCTGCAGGCAGAGGACACAGTAATGCAACCACTTCTATTGAGATATCCATAAACCAGCTCAGAGGCCTCAGTTTACTCTCGGGAGAAATACTCTTGTCGTTAGTGAGATGTGCAGCCTGCATTAAAGATAATTTCCTTTCTATCTAATATGTATCTCCATTCAAACCCAAGGAGAAACCCTCACAAATATTTTTTTCCCACTTATTTTTGCTGCCTTTGTCATCTCCTAATGAAAACTATTTGGTCTCTAACAGCATCAGTAATTTGGCCCCCATAGGCTGAATAAAGAGTATAATAGAGGGAATGTTGCAACGTTCTTGGTCCAGGTTCATCACCAGTTCAGTATCACTGAAATCAAAGGAGTTGGATTAAGAATGCATTGAATTCAACAATGTTTAGCCTGGCTGATATGACCAAATAACTGCCAAAGAGGTCGTCAATATATATGGCATTATCTAATATTTATTTTACTATTTTCATTTTGCTGAAAACTCCCTGAAAAAGTTTTGTGATATTTACATTTGAAGGAAATACAGGAGCTTTCTTCTTTTATACTTACAAGCACTTAGTACAGATTCAAGCTCTTTGCTAAGCACCTGCTGGAAGCTGTATTGTACTGGATTCTGATGCATCTCCTTTTGCTCTTTAGTATTTGCCATTGTAATGACTGCATTTACTTTTGTTAAAATAGAGAGACTAAGTACTTCTTAAAGCCAATAGGAAAGCTAAGAAAGAGGCAGACCGAGGCAGACAGAAAAAGAGATCAAGAACAGATAAGATTCACTTTAGAGACACCATTTCATAACAAACATCCACCCCACAGAAGTATGCTTTACAGAGAGATCAAATATTGACAAATAGCCAACAGCCTCTTGGGAGAGAGAATATTTAATGAAAAAACAGTTGTAGAGGAAAAAATGCAGTTTTGAGCAAATGGTTTTAGAGAAGAAATAAAATTTAAAAAAACCCAGTCACCTAGGAAAGACACAATTTAGGTCACAATAATGAACCAAGATAAATACCCTTTGAAGATAAATCAGAGAGATCCTTTAGAAAAAGGGATTTCACACACTAGTACAAAATAGCCAAGAGCCACCCAAGAAAAAATGCTGAGAAAAATATGAGGTCTTTTCTCTAGCTTTTAGGCTGAAGCCAAGGAATTCAGTTGTCTGTTCTCCAAATCCACCTGCAAGCCATCTAAAGACTTTATTTATTATTTGGTATTTCTTGTTCTGAAACAATGTACCACTATTCCACACCTCCTGTCTTTAAATAACCTGTACCAAAATCTAGTGATCACAATTATCTCCTTCCCCTGCACTGAGGAACAGCTCCTTTGAATGGCAATCAAGAGGCGGCAGCTTAGAAAGGCAGCTCCCTTGGTGATGTTTGGATGGCCTCTGCACACCCTTATACAAGCAGTGGGCTATGCTCAGCCCCTGATCTTCTGCAGCCAAAGCCCTGGACTTCCTCAAGCCTCAGCTCCTTTGCTTGCTGATGACAGGGAACAAGCTTCTGAAGTGACTGGTATCCAAACCACGCAATGAAACCTCACGGGCTGTGTAAAGCTGCTTCTACTAAGAATAGAGAAAGTAGAAATGTGAAAATAACAGCTTGCATGACAGATCTAGTTCAGCTTTGCAAAAGCTAACCTAGACAGTCCCAATCTGGGTCACGTGCGGCATAGAAAGCAATTCATCTTGATTCCTGACCCTCTGGTTTGCTGTGCTCTGCCTTCCATCTCCAGATGCTCCAGCTGTCTCTCAGTAGGCATCACCACTCTCTTTGCTTCTTTCCTTCATTTGATCGCCACAACCCCTTCTCCAGTGTGCAATACCTCAGCACCAAAGTCTCTCCCCTGTATGACACACCATATACTTTCCAAAGTCCTCAGCCCCTGCAATAGTGGTTTTGGAAAACACAGACATCAACTTCCCATTTTTATGTCTTTTATATATACGTATCAATATATATGTGCACATATGTATTAGAAAAAACATCACCTGCCTCCTATCAAGATCTTGTACCCTCTGTTCTCTCAGTACTGATGGATGTCAATTTTCTTCATGCACAGTGTCAAGTCCATCGTTTCCTTTTAAAGAAAATTTAGATACAATTCCCTAGTCCATTGAGGTATGAATTGCTAACTGGTCAGAGTAAATCTGTCAGATACACAAGGCAATATACCAGAATGATGCACACACAATGCAAGGGAGTGGATGCAGAACAGGACACCAAGTCCACTCGGCTGCTGCACCAAGTAAATCCAGGCATGTCAACACATCAATCACCTAAGTCTGCTACTACTGTAACTATGAGCCTGATCTGGAAAGGGAAACAAAAGCAAGAGTACAGGCACTGCACATCTATCTCCCATTTTGATCAAATCCCCTCTCCCCACAAACAGCTATGCTTCTGAGCCTGAACCTAGTGTTAGGATTACTTAAATCTGACATGGTTGGGCAAATTTGCAGTTTCAAATGAACTTCTCAACTGATCTTAATAACTGACATAGAAAATAAGCCCTTGTCCTTGATAAGGGTCAAATGTAGTTTTCACCGGCAGCTGACTGAAAACACATCTCCAGCCCCAAAAAAAAAAAACAAACCAAAAAAAAACCCCAACGGAGCTGAAGGTGAAGTGTAAATATAGGGCAGCCTACAGGGACAAAACTTACTAGAGCATTATTTTTTTCTGGTTTTCCTCATATCAAACACTGAAAATTTTTGTTGCCTTCATTTTTAGTTGTGATAATACTGGATTCTGCTGGTGAATGCAATCTACGTTTGAAAATACCAAGAGTTACCTTTTAAAAGCGAAGACACTTACTTTGTACATTTTTTATATTGAATCTTTCACATTTGTTTTGAAATGACATTGCATTCATAAATTTATCCAAATTCAATCAAAAAGAAACAAATAAAATGTGATTGACTGGCTATGCACATTCCTTTTTCTAACTTTTAAAACAAGGAAACCAAACATCAAACCCCATTCACCAATTTATGGATTATTTTTTTAATGTTCTCTTGCCACACACATCTGGAGCTAGAAAGTTAGAGGGCAAGGACATCCTTCCACCTTTTACCATATCCATGCTTTTGTTTCAGAGTTAAACCAGATTTCGAAAAATCACATTTACAAGGAAAACTCTTCTTCTGTCCTTCACAGCCTCCATTACAGGAAATCCTAGGATTGGGTGGAAAGCCTTTAACTATCAGATAATATTGAGAATGAGGAGAAAAATCCATCAATCTCACACAAAACTGGAGAGAAGAAACAAAGGATTGATTACCTGCATATCTGCCCCAGTGGCAATGCAAGTCTTCTGAAATAATATCCAAGAGGCCAAGCCCAGACAAGCTGAGCCCCAGGCTGCTCCTCAGCATAAGAAACTTGAGCACAGTCTAGCAAGGAGGCAGCACAGATTCGGCAGTTCCACACCTTTGGCCAGGAATAGGCTGTGCCCCTTCATGTGTCCTGGGCAAAGGAGCCATGGGAGGTTGATAGCCAGAGACTGATGCGAATTTTAGAGCGGAAATGACATTGTCTGATAAATTATTTTTGTTCACAAAATTTGTTTAGTTTTTTTTTAACTTTCTTAAAAGGATGCACTAAAGTAGATACAGAGCTAAGGTAATTGCCATCTGAAGGTAAATTCTAAATCCACCATTTTTCCTCTGAAAGGGTCCTTTTGAATTAACAGAAAAGTACCATTTTGTTCCATGACCCTGCCTTTTTACACACTGGGTGTTCCAACCTGCTCCTTGTGTTTCCACACAAAAATATTTCAAATGTAGCACATCTGATGACATTTAACACTTGCCCAGAGACTTGCAGCTACAGGTACCATATGGTTAGACTGTGACTACAAAGGTACATGACACAGTGTAAAATCCATGTGCATAAGCACTGCTTTAATATTTCTAAATGCTCTGATCTTCTTGAACAAGTCTCGTTTGTGGGCTGGGGAACTGGAGATCAAAATCTATGTATTTAAAACAGTGTTATTTAATGTCACACAATCCATGATATGTATAAACTGGACCATGAGTTTTAAGTATGTATTTTCTTGAATGATAACACTGAAACGGTAAACTTTCATAACTGTCAAATTTACGGTTTTACCTAGACACAACAGAAACTACTTGTATGCAGCAGGATATGCTCTACCTATTTGTTTCTAAGAAGCCACGTTCACTATATCCACATTGCTAACATTGCTGTCCATGGATCAATACTGCACACTTTAGAAATGAACTATATTGAAATGCATAATCCAAACACGGTACTTAAACTGTGCCACACAGCTGATTATACTAAACACACCACTACAACTCATACCATGACATTCACCATACATGGAACAGACAACCACTGAGATCTAAAGAGTCACTCCTCTACACTTTTAAGGGTTTGATACTGGGCATCTAGTCTTTCAGAAAAGTTGCAAATACTCTGCAGATGTTCAGCTTTTCTCAAGGTCAGTCCATTAGTGATTAACACTTTAGTAAATACTTTTGAGGCTCGTATTTGTAAAGAATCTCTCTCATTTTGCTGGAGATTTTTTTTATGGGGACAGCTTTGTTACTTCCTGTTGTGCGGTTCAATACAGTATGTTTTCTAGGTGCTTGATTTTTTTTGTTTGATATGTATGTCGATGGAGATAAGTGTTTTAATTACTTTTTTAATGTCTATGCTTTTGTATTTTCTCCCTCTCTCCCTTTATTTCCTGCTGTTGAGATTACTGCCTCATCTCCACAGCAGGTGGCTCCTTCAAATTTGTTTTCTCTGTAAGCCTGGTAGATTAATTTTGTAATATAACTACTCCTTTTCTGTATTTTTTATTAAAGATTTATTTTCTTTGGAAGAGGTATGCTTGCAAGGTTTTTAGGGGTAATTCCCTAATGATGGCTAAAGGCCTCATTCATAGAAAATTAAAAGTAAAGGGAAAAAAGTAAAAGAACTACACTAGGGTTAGCCTTCTCTTACCCTCAAGTCAGAATGAACAGTGTGTAAAGCATATGTGAAAACACCCTTCACGTCTATCAGCATGAGCCATATACAGTTGCTGCAGTGCATTCTAAATTGGACAGCTATATCCATACCATGGCTTTTAAAAACATCTGAATAAGTAGCTGAACCTGGAAGCAATGCAGTCTGTAGGTCTCACACCTTTGCTGCTAAATTAGACACAGAGACAAGTATCTGAACTCTTGCAAATGGTTTCAAAATAATAGGAATGAAGAAGTCCAATTATTTAGAACTAAATTTGGTTTTATAATCCAATTTCTCTTTGAGTACCAACTGTCCAAACCCAGCTTAGAGGTAGCCAAAATTCACATGAACCAGACATCAGAAAGTGCAGATGGGAATCACAGGCAGAGCTGAGAATCAAACCATGGGAGTGACGGAAATTAGGACTACGACAAAACAATCAGTGTTGTCTCTCTGAGCATGGAATACAAAACACTGCAACCTTGTGGTCTGCCCTTGCAACATTTAGTGATCCCATGGTCAGATCAGACCGATATCTAATGTCCACCAAAGTGTCCAAAGGTGAACCATAACTCATTAGCCCCATCAGATACAGACTCCACCCCAAATTTGATTTTATTGTAATCAGTCCAGCCTTACTCAAGGCTTTAGCCTACCCTCCACTGCCTACCTCTAGTCTTAATTGCTGTTTTTAATTTTATGATGGTCAACATATGGGACCTGCGCTTTGAAATTTAATGGGGTAACACTCAAGTGTGACTAAAGTAATGTATTTTAATGAAAAACATCAGTGTTTCAAGACAATAAAACAAAGATCTGGAGAAATTGTGTAATAATTTTTCAAACCTCAATATCTGGCTATTCAGTTAAGCACCATGAAGATTCTGAACTCGACATTTTGAGCACTTATCCTCTAAGAGAACTCTTTTAAAATGCATACCTCAGAATTGAAGCATACTGTATCACTAAGTGGTTTTAGGACATAATTCTTTAAAGGACACACTAGAAGAAGTGATACTAGGTTGTACAAACATATACAGATTTCTAAATTAAGAAACAGACAGTAATTCTAGCCTTTCTTCAGTGTTTGGAAACTGACACTTAATGTTCCCCATATCTGAAGCAATCAAGCTGAGGATGCTAGGAAGGTAGCTGGTAGCCCCGGTCAATGAACTTGCTGGAATGTGAAGATCACTATGAAGTAAACCTTTTCACAGAGAAGGATGAATGCAGACGGTCTGCTTACCTTCCCTCTGGTTCTGTTCTGCCTGGTGTTGTTTATTGCAGAGCTTAAAGCACTGAAACATTTTGCTATGAATCTTGATTTGTAGAACATAAGAGTTCTGTAAATTGTAATACAGAGTAACTGAAGAAACATCTGCTGTAAAAAATAAAGTGGAATATTGCTGCAAACCTTTCTTAAGACATCTTGGTAACATTTATTATACTGGCGACAAATTTGAAAAGGTCACTAGCGAAAATGCATTTAGCAGTCTAAGCCCAATCCATCTCTACCACAAGAATGTATCATTCCACCCAGGAGCAGAGTTTGCTCCAGTCTGCTTACAACAGAGCTAAACTGGATTTTAGTCCTGACTGGAATTTGGTCACTCCCCACCACAGACTTGAGCTGTCATTTTTCAGGAGCACTCTTGTACCAGGAATGCTGAAGTTTCAGATCTGACATGCTAATGTTGTCAGTTCCTTTCCCTCTTCCTTCTACAAATTTGTTCCTAGGAGTAACCTGCCAATGGAAAGACAGGGGGCTGTGTTTCCTCCAGACACCAGCCAGATAATATTTGCCAGTGTGATACGCTGCACTACCCTAGAGGAAAAGAAGCTAGACCCAGTGCTTACTCGTGTTCAGTAAACAGTGCTGAAGTGGCCACAAAGCAAGATCACCTCCTCAGGGACCATCTACCAACAACTTGAAGAACACACAAAAATCTATCATCTCGGAAACCGTATGTCACAGTAAAGTGATTTTTATACAGTATAGAAAATTCAAATACATGGAAGCGAAGGCAAAATAAACTGGATGGTGAGATTGAGAGTGACAGGCTGCTGAAAAGAAAGCAGAAAATACTACCACACCTATTTCCAATGGAAACAATGTCTCTCCCCAAGCAGACTCATTATAACTTAACTGTCTAATATGCCCTGTTTATAAGCAGCCATGATGCTATATTGAAATAATCTAAGTAAATGAAAATTTACAAAGGGAAAATCAAATGTTAGCGTAGAAAAGATGTCTTCATATGTCTCCCCATTTCAAAACATAGGGAAAAATCTTGAAAAGCTGGATCAATAGTGGCTACATACAATAAATACACAGGGAGTCATATGAGAGCAATCAGAATGGAAATGAGGGCAAAACTGGTGGTAAATTTTCACAAAGAAAAAAACCACAAATACTTAGTGGGCATCATGAAGAAAAATACTAGGCCTCTACAGTATTGCAAAGCAACAGCTGAAAAAAAAAGCCATCAAAGGCAGCAAATTCATCTTGTAGAAATATATGAGGAGTAATTAAGTCATTAATATTCTGGAATAACACATTTGTTAGATCTCAGGCACTGTACAGGAAGAAGTTGCAATGAGATATACTGAGACAACATCAACTTACACTACCTAAAATCAACCCGCATTTATGATATATTAGGAATATAGTAGCCAATAGGTGGTATCTGTGTTGCAAATCTAAACACTGATTTTTAAAATATTGTTTCCTAAATTTGATGGAATAAAGCAGCAAAGAATCACAGAAATATCTAACTACAGCCATTTTTCTTAAACCCACAACTATTCCTCTAGTGCACACTACTTCCATAGCTCCCATTCTGTTTCTATATAGTCACCATAAAACAATAGGCTGAATTAGTCACAGCTTTGCACTCTGTATAACTGGATCTATATTAAATATTTCTAAAAACTTACTTCTCTAGGAAGAAAATCCCACATGCTAAGTAATATTTGCAAAATACAGCACAGCACTTTCTGGTCATTCTTATTTTTAAAACATTACAAGGATTCATCTTTTCTTTTTTTCACATGTAGAAGTCTTCAACGTAATTCAGTAAGGTCTTCCAAAAGCTAATGAGTAATTAGCACTCTATGTGAAATTTCAATACAGGAAACAAATATTTTTTCCCAGTTCTTTGTTAATGTATTATATTGTCTCACCTTAAATCGTAGCATATTTTTATACTGGTTTTGTCCACATGAAAGAACAAAAAGATGCTATAAAACTTACTCAGTAATTACTCCTGTATTGTTCCACCTATGCTGCATTTTTTAATCACTTCAGGTAAATCATCTCTACATATATTTTAAAATGATGCCTCAAGAAAAGACTTCTAAATGTTATTCATTATCCTCAGCACAGATCCATAACTGAAAACCTATCATCAGTGTATTCTGATGAAAAGGTAATAATTAAACCTTTTTTTTCCCTTTTTCTACAGCACAATATTTGACCTATGATAAAAAACCCCATCCTATCAAATTTCCATTTATTATTTCTACCTGAAGGACTTTGCCAGCTAACACAAACATAAATCTCCATTTGTCAGGTTTAAACTGTACCTGCCCCAGATGCTATGAGACTCCATAGCTCTTGTCCCTCAAAAATTACCAAATAGCATCATGCAACATAACCTCCCTGCAGCCTCCCCTGACCCTTGCAATCAATAACACCTGTAACCTGTGTGCACACAGTTAAGTAGTACAGGAGCCGTGCACTATCCCAGTTAACCACACTGAGCTGTGATACTCAAATCTGCTCCCTTGTGTCTGCTGTGATCAATTTTAATCTCTGCACCAAGAATAAAAGAACGCAGCCCTTGTTTCCGAATTCATCTGAAACGGATGTTATAGATTTATAGGTCTGCACAGGAGCTGTGCATTTAATACAACCAGCAGTTCAAGGAAAGAACACATCTAAGCTATCATTCATTCTCATTACCCTCAGTGTATTTCAGATCTTCAGAAGCAATAAGAAACACAGGAAAATGCACATGTACTGACTTAAGGCAAGCTGATTTTGTTAAAATAACATCAGGTAACTGTTATTTGCTAGAGCTTTATCCATTACTGCCAGGTGAGGTGCAGGTCAGTCTTTCCATTATGATTACTTTGCTTAAAGGTTTATGAATAGGCTGCCAATATTAATTTCTTCTGGAAATGTGTCATATACAGCAAATTAAACAGAAATTCCCTAGAAATAATAAAGCCTAGCTCTGCTCGGTTAAAAAGAAACAATTATTTCAGAAAGAAAGAATAAATCAGGTTTCTGACGGTATTTGTTCTCTCACCTCCAAACTAATTTTATTTAAAAGCTGGCAAATTTGCCAGCCAATTAGCCTAATTAGACAACGGCATCTGAATGTAGAACAGGAAGAGTGCAACTTTAGAAACCTACTCCAGTAGAAAAAGTGCTTTTTGAATCTGTCACACTACCAGAATTCATGTTTCCAGAGTTCTCGTAACTGCATATTTATAGACTTGGCTATATTGGCTCCTCATCAGCAGCTCCAGTGCCATGAATCATCTATCAAAACATTTGAGAAGATTTTCTTACTCATTGCTTTAAAGCAACATTCTGAAGAGACACTTTCAACATGATTATGCTCCAGTGTTCACTATCAATTATGAAAAAAAGCACACAGAGTTTTATAATTGCAGGTGAATAATAAGTATGTGTCATCAGAGGCTTTATCTGCTCAGATTGTCACACACTGTGTGTCAGTACAGAATACCCTGCAACAAATATGACATTCTTGTAACATGCTGGAGGGTCAATGAGCTTTCTCACTCAGGTCATTTACCCCCTACACATCAATGTCCTTATCATTAAGCACACATTTATGTGCCCTTCCTTTTAAAAGCAGCTGTAGCAAGGAGTTTCATGTAAATATCCTTTTAAACTGATATTCTCCTACACAAGTAGATCAGCTCAGAAACATTACAGCAACTGCACAGCTACCCCTTCATACTTTCATATACTGGAAATAACAAAGCAAGTTCATACTTTAACCAAATCCTATTCTGAGTAGGGTAAATGACAGAACTCATTAATTGTCTTAAGTTTTTTTAATCTATTAATTAAATCTGAATTCCTTTCTCAACAACAGCATATGTGGTATTTCACATAAAATTTTACTTAAAATACAGTGTCTTTATTAACCATATTCATCAAATGCCTGCATTTTCCTTGGGCACTTCCCTCACTGCTGACAGGGCACTGAATATGAGACTTTGGGTCAGAAATACAGTGCAGTTGAACCTCAGATGCTGTAAGGTTACTATCTAGAAAACAGAGAAACGGTGGTGCACACCTCCAAATGCCTCCTCAATGACCAACAGTCAGGAAGGAACATGAAGTGAAACACGGTCATTGAAGATCGTGGGTCAGGTACTTGGCTTGTAGGTGCAGATACCTGCACAGGCATGCACAGAAGCTTCCTCCTCCTCTTAAATTTATGTTCTTGGTGGGGAAGTAAAACATTCAAAATGGGAAATTTATACTTACGTTAAGCAACAAATTTTTGTGATACTTAAAGCATCAGTGAGATAGGACTGTATGTCCCTTTTCAGTCCATGAAGAAATGGCTATGACAGATGTCAGAAAGTTAAAACAAGACACTTCAAATTACCTGCAGTGATGATGCAAATACTCCCAAGGGAGCATATATTTCCTCTGACATGGAATCCAACCCATGCTAATGCCAACCAAGGCACACATATTTACCTGGGAGTGAGCATGAATCCTTAATGTCTGCTTGGTGCACATTTTTGTATTTGCAGTACTACAATAGGAAGATTCTCTCCCAAGAGAGTTCCAAATGGTAACAAAAACAAGATCAATAAATAGAAAATCAAGTTACACAGTCCCACTAGGTCCCTCTGACAAGGATTTCTCTCTGAAATCTTCATGCTTGTCTAATGCTGCTGCTTTTAATCTTTTCACACCAGTGGGTCCTACATGCTTGCATTAGTGCTAATGTAAAACAAATGAACATTTTATACAAGGATATCCACTCTCCCCAAGTAAAGTGGTTAATACCAAAGTAAGCTTTAAGAATGCAAATTATTTTCCCCATGTGGCTGAAAAACTACATGAGTTATTAATTTAAAAATTATTAGCATATAAAATCATTATTATCTCTGCAGTTAATGTACAGTTCACTGACAACCTTTTGGACCATTACAATTAAGAAAGGCAGCATCTTTAATGAAGTTACAAAACACATTGTTTATTAAATAGAAAATTGTATCTTTAATTACTTTAAATATTATAATCCGATGAAAAATTATTTCATAAACCTCAAGACAAATTATGTCAGAGATGGAGTATGCATTTTGTTCCTCTATGAATCCTAAACAGCACTTTCAATTTGCTTACAGGTTTCTGTTGTATGTAAACCTGCTCCTGAAATTGCTTTCAGGTGCCTAAATCCAATGGTACTAGCATAAATCTAAGATGCAGTTTGTGCTACTCTTTCTTCTTAAAAACAGATTTAATTTCTTGTCAAATGTAGAATTTGGCAGTTCTAGTAAATGCAGCTTTTCTATTAATCCATCAGAAGAAAACTGAAAACAGATTTCTGTGAGAGTCACAAAAACAGGCTCATTGAGATAAAGACTATTTGGGGATCTACCGAATTAAATCAATTTGCTGTCGTGTTTTGAACTAAAAGGTAACTTTTGTTCAAAACTGTCAAAGGCTTTGAGGGTATGCTATAATGCCAACATATAAGCACAGACAAAGCTAATTTTAAATATTCCCTTTTTTATTTTTTACACAAATTAATCTCTGCACACAGTCAAGAAACTTTTTGCTCTCTGTCCATAGTTACACCTACCTGCTTGATATGCTTGCCACTATCTGAAATGGGTGAGAGCTGCACAAATTTACTTGTCCACAGCATTAGGCTCTTCATTGCGCCTTGGATCCAGCCCAGACCAAAGCCAGTATTAAAATGCATTGATTTCTGGATCACTAAGACAAAATTAATACATTCAACTTCATTTATGTTAACATCAACTTGCCACTGAATATTTTGACACTTTGGAGACCTTCAGTGAGCGATCGGACTTTCCTGGGCTAATCAATAAATGGGGAAAGCAGATATTATATTCAATTTCTTTATGCTAAAACATTGCCACGTTCTATCTCCATCTGCTTTACCAGAAATATTTTCTGTGCAAAGCATGAAGGAGAAAAAACTCTTCAGCATAATATTATAATAGTAAAACTGAATTTTTAAAAAGCGCCAACCTTTTTTTTAAAAGCTTCTGACAGTAGTAAAAAATTTGATATAATTACATGATTATACTCAATTATAAAATAACCACAAATAACTTGTTTAGACTTGAAACAAAAATATGCAGATCAAAAGATAATAAACTTGCTTACTTTCACATTAGTACAAAAATTCTTGAACACAGAAACCCATCTAGAAACATAATTGGAAGTGTTTTGTGACTATCCATGTGCCAGAAGAAAATCCTAGCAGGGATTTGTAGGCAAGTTGGGTAGTGAAAGTCAGATACGTTTGTGAAAGCACCCACAATAAAATCAAGTTTGAAAAAGGTTTCCCTGCAGACATCTGACATTAACTGTAACACAGTTACAGGTGTTAAGGACCAAACAGTACAGTACTTGAAACAAGCTCCTTCCTAGGTGTGCACCTAAACAGTCTGATTGATTTGGGCCTAAGTACCTTCGGGACCCATCCCTTATCTGCCAAAAGATCCGTATCTCTGTACATTACTGATGAGGAGGAAAAGAACCTCAGGAGTGCCAGGAGACTTTCAGAGCAAGCATTCTTATGTATTCCAAGATGTTCAAAAGTGGATATGGTCCTAGGCAACCTGCTCCAGCTGACCCTGCTCTGAGCTAGGGGGCTACACTAGATGATTGCCAAAGGTCCCTTCCAATTATTTTACAATTCTATGAAATATGCCCTGGTTGAGGTCCTAAGCCATGGAAAGATTTCTGAGTTTTTCATCTGGGATTTGAAAAATCCACTACTACAGTTAGGTAAAAGAAAAGTATTCCCTATCAGGGCACTGGTACCAGACACTCATAGAACAGAGAAATTCAACAGCAGGTATGTTTCTGTCAGTCACAGAGCTCTCCTAGCCAGTGGCAGGGTACCAGGAATCAGACCCCTTCTTCCTCCATGCACGCTACAAAGAAACAAAGCTCAGCCACGGAGAGCTGGAAAACACAGATCTCACACAAGGGTGGAGAGCTAATTTCTGCAAAGCCTTCCCTCCAAAACTCCCTTCCCTCCTTCTAATTAGTACCACGCGTACTTGTTTGCAGAAAGCACATCTTGCTACTCACAGTCCCTTTCCCAGTAAGTGATAGAACTGGGCTTGCCTTATTCAACAAAATGACTAAATAATCTTGTAAAATCAGAGTGTAGGATAAGGACAATGACTTTAAATCAAAAACTGAATACAATTTTCCTCCATTCACAGATGATTTCAGTTGTTAGCATTTAAAAACAACTCAAATATCACTACCTACAGCTGTGGATGTTTGCAACATGTAACAACAGTAATTCTCATTTCATTTTATAACAGGTTACAACGGACACTGATCAATGCTGGAGCTTCCTTAAAGTCCATGTAAAAATCCCACCACACAGATGGAAAAACTTGATTTGTACATTCACTGCCCTATTGATAAAATTATCTTTCAGAAGTGCAGCATAACCAAATCAGTTATATAGAACCAAGCCTTTTACACCAGTATTTTAAATTATAAATTAGTTTTGCTTTACATATAAAATTAGACATAGAATGACTTTAATTAACCTTAGCAACAACAACAGTTGTGTGAGAAGAGAGAGACTCAGATAAACAGAATCGTCTGCTAAAACAAAGTCTACCTCTGATTCTGCATTCTTTATTTCTGATTATAGTATACATATAAATAGAAAACAAGTATTCACTTATGCATTCAAATGCAAAATCAAATCTGCATGTTGAAGGTATAAGATGTGGGATGAAAGTTCCTTAACCCTGCACTGACAATCACATCACCAAGCATATGCACAGATACAGCTCCATACCTTTAAGTACATGTCTTTCCAAAAGCTCATGCCCTCCAATTTCTGGAGGGAGGGATTATTATTATAATAACTCTTGAGCCTGAAATTAAATGCTGAGCAAATATACATTTATACATCAGACAGCTTTTTTTTTTTTTTTTTGCCACGCTCATCTCTATCACCAACTTAACAGAAAAGAAAAATGCCATTTTCAGAGACTCATAGTTCAGGAAAAAAGTAAAATAATGAATTAAGACACATTTCAGAATATCTGTATTAAAAAACTGTTGGAGGGGCAAGAAGTGAAACACTTTCTAAATGCAGTCCTTGCAAGATAAAAAGATATTATTATTGAGGCACCATAGGGGAGGTTTTGGAGACTTCACTATTTACTTATTTATTCAATCAATCATTTACACAGATAGTTTAGAACACTGGGCTGAAACCAAAATTCCTAATTGCATAAATTTTACAGAATGGGGGAACGTTTACTAAAAAAGGGTAAATCATACATCCTGATTTACTAAACACCTGAGAAGAAATTAACAGAACTGTGCATTCAGCAAATTAAGCCATCAGAAAGATGCCATAAATGGAATGCTGTTGTGACATTGAAGAAAAAAGAAAACACAATATTTAAAATTTCTGAAGCCTTGTAATTAAATGTAGAGCAGATTTAATGCAGAATTTCTGCCATTACATCAAGAGCCATAAAATTTATCAAATGCAGGTATTGATATTATAGCAACACCTTCCTATTTTCATTGCATGTAGAAATGCAAATCAGGTAGGCAGACAGCAAGCCATAGTCTATGCTTGCCTGCATGAGTTATTTTGATACCGAGAGTAACAAATAGCATTTACTGTTTGTAGCACTTCCTATTTGCAAGGTGTTACACCAACAGTCAATCCTCAAAATATCCAGGATCCAGACAAGAGATCAACATTTATCCCTGCATTTTACAGATGTGCAAAGAAATGTAAGTGATTTGCTGAGGACCATACAATAGAAGCAAGGTTGTGATGGCTCTTGGGCAATTCACACAATAGGATTTTAAAAGGCTCGAAGAGTGGATTTTCCATAACTAGAACCTTTATGGTGAGGGAAACATGCAGAATACTTCCTGCCTCCAACCGTGCTGGTGCATGCATTGTCTGAACACTCATCTCCTTGCAACCGAAGCGCTGGAGGAACCCAGACCACCTGTGCCCCGCACAGGAACCAGGGTGCTGAGAGAAGGGAGCAATGTCCTTGAAAGGCCATTCTCTATGGTCGTAGAAAGGCCCTGTGGGCTGGGAGAGCTCCTCAATTACTAGAGACAGGAATCAAGCCTCTCACATCTATTAATTACTGTAAAATGATTGTTTTTGCAACTATTTTCTGTTCCCTGTTTTAAGGAGATGGATTACGTTTCTAGACTGTGTCACATCATAGCTATTTTGCCAGTAGCCTGTACAGGCTTGACACAGATAGAAAGACTCACACATATCAGTGGGCAGCTACTGCTTCTGTCTTTGGGAAACACTTGTGATTGCTAATATTAAAAACCAAGGAATAATATGCTGTCAAAGGGTTATTCAGAGAGCAAATCAAAATTCACACTTAATTAAAAGTCTCCCTGTTTCCACCGACTCCACACAGAGTAGTAAGAGCTCAGCTGCAGAAGCCGAGCGGGAGGTGACTCTTTAATGAACTGCACATTTGAATGAGATGGTCATTTGGTGTAGGCACAGACAATGGCAACCTTCCTTCAGGATTACTACTTTCCACTATTTGACTTTTTTTTGGACATGTCTAATTATATAGCTTCTCTTACCTGTCACCTAGCAACCTTAGCTGTGATTTAATTATGTTTTTTTTTAAAAAATCCCATAATATATTCACTGACATAACAATATGCTTATTCTTAGAGTTGAATAAGAAACATAATCAAAACTGGTGTAAAAATCCTCAGAATATAGACATTTCCTCATTTTTAAACTTACTACAGCTGACCAGTCAGGACAGGTTTTTATATAAATACTTTTTTTTTTTTAAGGTTTTACATCTTACTTATTTCATACCCATGACAATCAATATTTTACAAACAACAGAAGGGATCAAAATCCAGTAAAACACATATTCCCTTCACTTGTTCTTTTTCTTTAAAGAAAAAAGCTGACATCTAGGTTATCAAAGAAAGAAAACTATTGAAAATGTGGCCAGAACAATTGATTGAGCTTTTGTTTTAATTTAATCCTTCCCATTTTTATCATCTTTATGGATAATCTCATGTCTTTCAGCTTTTATTTCCTCAATTTGCCCTTTTTTCCCAGTTTATTCATTCTATCTACTTTTCCTTTCTTTTTATTTCCTTAATTTTTTTCAGTTCCATTTCATTGTAGAAATTGTCGTCTCCCATTTCTCTACCATTGTCTTCTCTCCCATTTATCTACTTTTTTTTTTTTCAACTGTCCCTCATTTTTTTCGGGGTTTTCCCCTTCAGCCTTTCCTTCCCAGGCACACACCACGTGTTGTCTCTAGAGCAGCTGAAAGCAACAAGACTCAAACACAAGTTGCCTAAGGGCCCAGGGATTTGTCAGCTACAAGATGCTTCAGAGAAAATGTTTTCTTACAACTTAGTTATTGCCTCAAAAATTCCAGAAAAACTTAAAGCACATTAAGTTGGTTCTTTAAAATATAGATAATGTGTATTTTAAAGAAACCAACAAAAACCGCCAAATACTAACAAAAAAATCCAATCCCACACAACCCCCCCCCCCTCCATTTTCTAGCCAAGCAGTAAGTAGAGTGGAGAATAATATTATGTATTTGATTAATTTGAAGTGTTCAATCTGTAGATTACTGCAAGGCATCAGTGGGGCTGTGGGACTGCCTCACTGAAGGTGTTACGATGCTGTAACAGCTGTATATGGCAGCATCTGTCCTTGACTGCTATAGTGAAGACAGCATGGAGATGGTATGAATACTCATGATATTAGTGAAAAATACCATATATGGTAGACGTCCCATTAGCTTAAATTCTATAATAAAAAGATACATAGCAAATTTTATATGTATTTTTTTTCTACATAAAATGCTTTAAGTCGTTTTTTCTTGATATCACTTTTCTCCAATATTACAGGTTCTCAAACCGCAAGCATTTACTCTCATACTGAAATCGACGTCTGGCCAGGCAAAGTGGTCAGCCCACACTGTCTGTTGGGGTGAATCCCCCACTTGCTCCATATACAGGAGGCAAGTTTGCCCTCAAGCAAACCTTCCTCATACTTCAGCCATTCAGACAGGACACAGAGCAGGGCATGCGTAGTCACTCCAGACACTGCATCAGAGCTGTGTAGACATAGCCATAAATGCCAATGGAATTAATTACATTCTGTTAAGTGAAGTTTGTGCACAAGCTTTTGTGAGAACAAGGCTTAATGTTGTTTTTAACATAAAAACACTTTACAGAACTCCTCCCACACTTCTTAAAACTGCATCCCTAATTATGGAGTGTGGAGCTCTACTATAAGTGATTGATGTTGTTTTGTGTGTTGTTATGGAAACAAACCAAGTAGGAGTTTCTGATTTGCGTATAGAATTTTGAGTCAGATTTTACAGTAAATAACTAAGCTTTCCAGTGTATAAGCAACAACACCATATGGCCATTAATCTCCACTGAAAGACTATGTCCTCGCTTGCCACTACTTGTTAAAACTAAGGTCTTTCGAGGAAGAGGGTAAAAATCAATGGACCTGCTCCATCTTGTCACTGGTCAGTGAACAACAAAATGTGGTTGTCTCAATTAGGGACAGTTTATAGGTGTGAACATTTGACAAACTCACTCGAAACATTCAAAAGAAAGCAGTGTTTCAACTCAAACTTGAACTGAAAAATTCTGCAGCTCACAGGACACCTGCCTGGGGATGCTACAGCTATACACAGGAATTTATGGAATGGAAGTGCCAAATGAATGGAAAGTTCAAATGAATGACATATCTAGGTTAAAAGATATTAATTTTTGGTACCGAACATGTGGGATGTGGGTACCTTCCAAACAGAAGACCATTGCTCCCCAAAGAGCTTACTATGCAATAAACAGAGGTTTGCAAAAAAGATCGCAAGTAAGTGTAAAAGCAAGAGCCACAGGAAGAAGGAAAACATCAGAGGGGAGTGGTTTAGTAAGAAAAAACAACGTTAGTTATGTTTCTGTGGGAGTTAAATGACCTATATAGACCAGACGATGATTCCTGTCATAACCACTTTCCGTTTGAGCATATAGAGATGAAATTCTGCTCTGCACATCTGAATCCAGCCCCGCGCTGTGGCCGTCCTCTCTCCCGGCACACGACAACAGGACCAACTATGCCTTTCCTTTGCGTCTGCTCTGTAGACTATTGCAATTCCACAAGAACCCTCTCTTTCACCAAGAGGCATTACCGATTACTTCAGCTCTTACTTTGCACACCCCTGGACCCACTCCCAATCAGATGAAAATGTTTTACCCAACACCCACCCAAAACGGAAGGTGTATTCATTTCCCAATGAACAGCACTACCAAATAAATCTCTTGTAAACGTAGCTGTCCCCAGTTCATACATCATGGCAGTCCAGTGGTTTCCTGACTTGTCTGCTCATTTGCCCCTTCTTGCAGTCGTGCCAGAAGTACTCCTGGATTTGCCCAAAATCATCGTTACTAGCCCAAACATCCAGTAACCATTACAGTTCCCTGTCGAGTGGTATCCAACAGGCCTCAATCGGCCTCAGAGACATTCACCCAGATGAAGTCAAAACCTGTCCTGCCATAAATCCAACAGCAAATCCCAGTCATTTGGGTCCAATGCATTGGACATCCACCCCACAAATCTGCCATTCTAATATTGCATTTGTTCCTTATCGAAAAGTCAGTCACTTCACCCCCAGAGGGCACAAAAACTTCCCCTGCATCTCTGGAAGCAGCAGGAGAAGAATGCAAACTGCACCAGCCCAGCTTCACTACCTCTTTATTCTGGCTTTTGATTCTACCACTGATCCCAATTTTTGTTGCTCATAATTTTGTTCTGAGGAAGTGCAATGTCACTCTGGTTAGGGTGACAAGCTTCCTCACCCCTTCCAGACCAAAAGTCACTTCTGCCTGGGAAAACACTAATAATGACTCTCTTCTGACATCAGATATTTATGCTGCCCTAGTGCCCTTTGCTGCATCCCTGGGTGATTTCTAACCAGGCCTTAATGTGATCCCATTAGTTATCCTCCAGCTTTGGGGACATCTAACATCCACTCTATGAGTGTACAGCTATGGATATAACCCCTACAGGCCTCTGCTGCCTCCTCCTAACTCTTACTGCTAATCCAGACATCAGGCTGGAATCTGGCTGAAGGACATGGCTTGAATATCCTTCTTAGTGCACAGAACCACAGTTTGCCCCTCATCTGAATAAGAAGCACAGTGTCTTTACTAAGAAACATTCAACAGGACTAGGCAAAATAAACAGCAGTCTTTTGTTTAGGCTTGTCTGCCTGACTCATGTGCTACAACCTTTGGGCCAAGTCTCTCTTTTTATATCAAAGGGAAACAATGCCATTTAGATGGCACAGCAGGTGAATCACGAAGACTTGTAAAATTACAGAGGCAGGTAATAATAATATAGGCTGTTTCATAGGTGATATAATTGCAGTTATTTTTGACAATAAGAATCCGTTGAAATTAGGATTTGAAGTACATATAAATGTAGCCATTGGGCTGTGCCGCTACAATCTCAGCTGAGTACTCAATTCTCATCCAAAAGTGAAACTGGGACTGAATAACCATCAGCCAATGCTACTCCTCTATAGTAAGAATAACTAATACAGAGGGAATGAAATAAAAAGAGCTAGCAATGCATTTTCCCCCCAGCATATCAAGCAGGTTTTCATATGGAAGCAGTGGTCATCAATCACTACCTCATTACCAACCTGTCATCTGGGTTTAGGCTAAATGTATTCTGGCTTGCTGCCATACTAAATGTTCAATGAAACATCCTTAAGGCTCTCTACAAGTTCAGCTGAAGTCACACATGCTATACATCAAAAAGGAACATTAGCGTTATCATAGCTTAATAAATAGTGCCATTCTGGCAATGTAATCCTATGTTCTAGAGCTATCTTCCATTCCCAGCATTATACTGCGTAAGTAAACAATCTTGCTGTCTTGTGTGAAGTTTATTTAGTGATAAATGCATGTAAAGATAATTAGTCATACTGTTATAGATACAATTCCATCCCAGCTGAAGAACACGAGCAAAAATAGCATAGGATTTTAAAAGCACACAATGGCACAATGAACTTTATCTTGCAGCATTAGTTTATAATTCTCGCATACGGTAGTTTGTTATCTAAGTTTCACTGTGCTGGAAAACAATGACAGCTGAAGGACCTCAAATCAGTGTCTTTTCAAAGTAACAGTGGCTTCAATACAGGACTTTTGCATACCCCTGGGATGCAATACAGCCACTAAGATGACTGCAAAAATATATTTCAGCATCTGTGAATACTACTTACTTTGAGAAGAACTCCTGACTTATGGAGGGATCCTTATATTTAGTTGCTCATTTCCACGCACATTTGAAGCACTAAGTCCTGGATCTGTTTTCAAATTTTAAAATGCCAATAAAACATATAGATTCTATATAGATATATATAGAATCTGTACAGATTCTAAAGTGGCAGAAGCTTCAAGAGGCACCATAAAACAAATCCTAATAAGACATTTTTAGATACATGAATCAGATTAGGAACGTAATTTTTTTTTAAATAGTGAACAATCATCTCAAAATTTAAGAATACTTTTTTGTCCTTGTATAAATTCTTTCCTTTATAGACACTGCATTTGTTATGCCACCAGGCCCTACTATTCTGCAACTAAAATATGAGAAATAGCTCTAATATGTTCAACCACCGATTTTCCAAATGATTTTAAGTATGTACCAGGAAACCTGCCTTGATTAGTGAGCTGGGATTGTTCTGTGGAAAACACATGGAACTTAAATCATGGATTCAAACCCTTAACCTACACGTGACACTGTTCCTTCCCCTTGTCCACTGATGAAACTGAAACAGTAGATGGACCAACCCTTTGAGAAGTCCTCTTCCGGCATATTCACAGATGCACACATACATGAGGAAAGGCTATCAATTTTTAAAATTGAATTCTGACAAACTGGAGAGAGAGGATGTTAAATGATTCTTTGATCTGCTTGTTATGTCAAGCAAGCATAAATTTGCTTAAACCAAGCTTTTCCTTTCCTGTTCTCCTGCCTCATCTTCTAAGTCACATAACCAGAAGTCAGTCTTGGGACAAATTTTGTTGTTGGCAGAGTCTTAGCAACAAAGACTGAATTTCCAGACTTACAACTGGAGAATGAGCTTGTCTTTTCAACTTTGAGTTGTCTTGCTTTTTGTTTGCCTATTCCACAACTGTTAAAGTTATCTTGTGCCTTTAAAAAAGGTCTCTGCCACAAAATGGGGATGATCAAGTAGTTGTATTTAGTGCTTACAAAAGGTGATACGCCAAGAAGTAGTAGTAGCACAGTTCTGGCACTCCTGAGAGCAGTGATAGTGTATTTTGTGTGGTTCCTGCTCAGAACTGCAAGGAAAAGCCATGATAGGTTTTCCTTTAACATGTTCTATTTCTGCATATATACCAATGGCTAGGCATTAAACTTGCTGTAAATACTGTATAATAATAAAGCTCAAAAAGCTTGCACAGATTTCACTGTACCTTTTCACAAAGATACTAAAGGAAAAAAATGAAAAAAAAATACATGTTGCATGTAAAAATCTGACTGCATTAAACAGTTCTGTCCTTAACCATAACCTTAATTTAGTGGCATTTTAGAGGTCACCTGCAACATAACTAGCCAGCTTTATCCAGAAGCTGCAAGTAATCACTAAACAAAACAGTGAAAAAGGACACTAAAAGATGTATTAACTAAAGGTGGACTATCATTTTCTTGGAAAATTGGTGGACAAAGGAAGGGGAAAAACCATGCTTGGCTTTCTGCATACTTTTTACAAAAGAAGCCTGCAAATAGGCCTGCACCAGATCTGACTTCTTCCATGCCTCATAGCTTATGGACTTAGTTGCCTGACCAAAGAATCTGTATCCAGATTCTTCAGTTCAGAATCCTTCAGTGCAGAAATCACATGAACAATGCTTTTGACCGCTTTTGCTTCTGAAGTTTCAATTTGGCTGCTAGACTAAATTATTGCAATGTCCATGTAGCATCACTATAAATTCTAGTTATCTTCTTCTTTAGCTTAGATTGGTTTGGATTTTGGAGTTTTTTCCCCCTCTTCCTCTGTAGATATACATGGGTCAGGATCCTGAGAGCACTCCGAGGACTTAGTATCCAGCTGTTGATCCATATGTTCTCTAGGCCAACACCTGCTGCAGAGGTACTACCAAGACCTCATAGTTGGCAAGCTGCTCTAACTCCACACAGTTCGTAGGTTGAAAGGTCACTCCTTTAATGTAGTCAGTTTGTGGCTTCCTCATTGAAGAGAGCAAGCTGCTGTCACTGCTGGAGCTCTGTTTTATGAAATCCAGCAATGGTAAAACCAGATGCCCTCCACCTTCATAACAGCTTTAACTGTCTAGTACATCTTAGAAAAGTAACTTCTAGGGCCTGATGAGAGGATGAGCCAACCCTTCCATGAACAAGAGAACCTTCTAACTCAAAGCTCTGACATTACTAAAGGACCCTAAAGAACTGTCTGGAGGCACGATCTGAGGACAAGATAATTTCCTTTTCTTTCTATTTCAGATATAGTATGAAAAAAAAAATTGAAGATAAAGATGCTTTTTCCTATTCTTTAACTCCCACTATATCAGACTCTGTAAGATCAAAACAAGACGAAGAACAGATCAAATGCTATGAATAGAATCTAACAAAAAAAGATCTTGAACAAAACTTTTGATGAAGAATTTTGGCCCTAAGTAACGAAATACTATGTTTTTGCCATTCAGTACTAAATTGCACAGACAAATCAGTGTAAATTTAGGTTCTAGGGACATTGCAGTGCATAGTCCAATTTTACCAAAAATTGGCACACCTTTATTAAGACCTTTGTTTATACACATATAAATAATCAGTGATGAATCCCAAGAAGAAAAGTATTCCCGCTTCTTACTGCATTCAACAGAACAGAAAAGTAGGAAAGTGGATAAGATATGTACACATAATAGGTGTAGATTTATGGAACAATATATATCAGAATTTCCCAACATTACCCACTAAGGAGAACTGTTCCACAGTCACTGACCCAGCATAAGAGGAGAAACTGGGAGAGCAGACTATATTTCTACTGTCCCACCTTTCCTATTTCCAAAACCAGAGAAAAGGCAGTTTTCTCTAATCCTGGAGTCAGAGCACTGTAGCTTGTCTGAACACACCCTGCAGTCTGATGGAGGTGAGTTTGCACCATCGTTAGCTCTCCGTGCTCCCAGCTCCACGGCAGCTCCCAACAGAAGCCGGAGATGACACCAGATCGACAGCCACGGACACGCAGCACAGAATGAGGTCACATTACAAACCAAAGGCAGGCTAAAAGACTACCCAGCAACCACCACACTGAACTGCAAGAACACAAAAGTAATCTCTCCATCCACAAGTCACTGTTCATGTTCAAACACACAGCTTGAGTACGGAGAAGAGAATCAGACATGTTCATAGACATATTTACAGCAAATTTAACCAACTTTAATGAGACTACCTTTTAATGACACTGCAAATGAATTAATTTTCCTTATTTCAATGTTAAAACTGCATCAATACATTTTTTCACTCCTATTATACTGCTAAGAGAATTCTTTCTGTTCACATGTACAGTTGGAACAGCTGTGTATGATGCCAAATGAAAATATTTAAGGGATGTTCCAGCATATTAAGTTTAACCCTCATTTCTGTCTCAATGATAGATGCAAGAATTCCAACTAGGTTGATTTTACGAGCCAGTTAAATGATTTGTATTCACACCAACATTAAAAATCCCCAAAGTGACAAAGTGTACTTGAACAAAAATACCCTGCTTGTGACATATCCTTTACAAGTAATGTGTTTTCATTTTTCACATGTTGCATCTCATTTATTTTATTCAGGCACACATAGTTGAATCTACAAGATACAGTAAGCTTCCAATACCTATGAAATAATAAATCATTTCTTACAGATGTTTCCACCCAGTGCAAGTCTGCTGCTCATTAATCAAACATTATCAGCATCTATCACTGCCCAGTGCTAAACAAGAAAGGCACCTCATTTTGAGTTTTGACTTTTATTCACTGGTTAGTCCCTGACCCTTCTACTACTGCATGCTTATTAGAAACACCTACTGCATGGCAGATCCTACTATATGGAGTTTTAGAAGGGATGTTACACAAGCAGAAGCATTTTTTCTTTAAGAACCGAAGGAAACAAAGTCAGGCTGCTCTTCAAATTGGCAACACAAATGCAATCGAATTGTCTTCAAAGCTCTTTTCCAACATCTAAGTAAAATATAACCATGTAAGCAAACTATTTCTGGTCTAGATCTTTTCATATCTGAAAGGCTGAAATAAATATATATTAGGCACTATGCAAGATACATTTCATTTTTGATAAATTATTAAAATTTCATTTCAGAAAACAGTATGTAGGACACAATACATCCTTACCAGCATAATCCTGCAGGGGAAAATCTAAAGAAAATGGTTCAATGTGAGTAAGAAGTTATCTGACAAAAAATTTCAGCTTCCTTGTGATCATTGATATATTGCTGGATTCATGCCAATAATGCAAAATAAAATCTGCATTATTTCATCTGCTCTATTGGTTGCTACACATCTTTTTCAAAATGCTGGAATAGAAATGAAATTGGGTATGCCACACAAATTGAAAGTGCTTAGGAATGAAGATTTCTGTAGCTTCAAGAAACAGCCTGAATGTTTGCCAGCAAGAACACAGTAGGGCTTCCCCACAGCATTTTACAGCACTGAGCACTTTCAGAGTCCTTTTAGTGCTACATTTCACTATTCCAATATGATATTAGAGAAGAATGAACTCAGCCAGGAGGCCATCAGCCGGAGCCCAAAAGTCTCACCATCAGCAGACCACCACACTGCTTCAATAGTGATCTATTGTGGTGTGCATTATTTATGTTTCTGTTATTAACAAAGAGAAAAATTAAAGACAATGACCGTGCTTCAGGTACAAAACAACTACCATCCCCTGCCACAGTGGCAATTCACCCAACTCTCCTTTAACTAAACATTTTGTCTGCATTTTCTACATCTTTCTGAATGAACACCGAATGCCACACTTTTATCTAGGATTATTCACCCTCCAAGGCTGATTAAACACATTCCATTCTTGGCAGGTCTACAGAAGTGACTGAGCTATGATGTGTATTTTCTATGCCTCAATACAATAAAGGGCACATTGAGCACATGCAAAGGCCCATATTTGCATTTGGAAAATAAGAAACCAACCTTTCAATGTAGAGGTTGCATTAAGACTCTTATGTCTCTACAATTTAAAAAGTGCTAAGATTTCAGAATGTTCTTTACTTAGTTTTGTTGGTATTTCCAGAAAAAGCTGTGCACAAAGAAGGCATAGATTGTAACAATTTGGGGTCATTTCTTCAGATTCTATCTACTGTGGGAAAGATTTTTTTTTTTTTTTAATACAAATTAACAAAAAGCTTTTTTATCAAGCAGCTACTACAGAAAGAAAACAGGCGGGAACTTTATCCCAGAGATTAGTACAGACACCAGAACCGAGCACCTCACGCTTCATGCGCGGAATGGTCACTATCTCCTCCAACTGCAAATTTCTTTCTGAAAGAGACTTCATTCAGTCAAGAATTCAAACTTTGAGTGTCAGGAGACAAGCAATACAAAAACGGAAACAGGGCCTATCTGGTCACCCAAATATGTAAAGTCTTTCTGAGAGCATTTTTGTGTTTTGTTTTGAAGTGACTCTTACTAACTTGGTAAAGTTTAACAAAACATAAATATTTCCAGATCACAGAATATTCTGAGGTGGAAGGGACCCACATGGATCATCAAGTCCAGCTCTTAAGTGAATGATCCATAAAGGGATTGAACCCACAAACTTGGTGTTATATTACCACCATGCTCTGACCAACCGAGCTAATCTCAGGGTCATAAATTTCTCCCAGAAAAAAACTTGGCCATCACTTTTCATCTAAACCAGATTTGTGCTGGGCCATAATAGAAGCATGAAGCCTGTGTTTACCAACAAACAGAAATGTAATCATGTCTAAGTGACTCGGATACTGAAATAATGAATTGTGATATTTCCAATGTCTAACTACTAAACAATATACTATCTATAAAATTAGAATAACTGTTTCCTTCGGAACATAGCTCTGTTTTCATTTTAAAAATTCCAGTGTATTAGAGAAAAAGCTATAAATACTGTATTATTTAGAAATTATCCCTAATAATGGTTAATTATCTAATTTCAATTTAAATAACAATAAGGTACTAACATTCCACTATCCACCAGAGTGTTAGAATCTCTTTAAATATACAGATCCCACCCAAATAAACAACTATCTATAATCGATGGTCACAAATAAACAAAGAATCATTTCTAACAAAAACAATCCTATGAAATCTGAAGTGAGTTACACCATCTTCTACTACATCAATGAAACAGTAACAAATAAAACCTTGACAACTCTTAGAAATGTAGCAATACACTGCAAGTTTCTATTTGGTGACTAACATTTCAATACAGTGGCATTATTAACATTAAAGGTTAATTGGCTGAAACCTGCTGATCTTTAAATTCTTATTATTCTTCCTTTTTCTTCCTACGAAACTGATCACCAAAGATCATTTGAGGGAATATTGAGCTATCATACTAGCTGTTGAACGCATTTTCACGTTCTCTAATGGTTCCTATTCAGCTCAGTACATTTTTAGCACAAAATAATGAACAATAACCAAAGGATTTCCAAAAAAACAGTGTCAAGGACAACATTTGGAAAATAATTTCCACTGTTAGATAAACATGTAATTTGTACTAGCATTATCCAAACACTCTAAGTATTTAGTGTGCTCATTTCTGTGTTTTAGTCCTGTAAACAATTTTTAGAAAGACAATTTACAGCAAATTTAGCATTAACACACTGAAAACACTAATAGTACAAACACACCTTGGGACATCACCAAGCGTCAAATTTTGAATGTGGTTTGATACTTTAAAATGCACACAGAGGACTATGTGACTTTATGCCCAAGGAATGACAAAGTTGATCACAAGTCTACAGAACACACCAATATACTCCATAAACCCAGAGCAATATTTGCATACCCGTTAGCCTTTCATTTTGTATGCATAATAAATACGTGTATTTCCACATTTATTTTAAATTTCATACTAAAAGCAACCATATGAGTGGCCTACCTGAAAAGCATAGATTGGAATACTAAAAAAGAATTTTCAAGTATCATGATAATAGCAAGTGGTTCAAAAGCCTGCATAATCTGAATGCATTCAAAATCAGAGACACAGCAGCACAAACATTTACACAGCTTAGTTAAAGATTACTTATTGTAGTGAACATGTAAAATCTTTTTCTCAGATATTTGTTCCCTTTAAAAATGTCCATGGCATTAAAACTAAAGGAAGGCAGAAGATGCGCCTTCCCATGACGACGGACGCTACTGTATTGGGCAATAACCTTACAAATGCTTCTGGAAGAGGAAAGCTTTTCAATTACTGTGTTGAGCTTGAAGGGAGGAGTGAGGGATTCCCTTGGGCACGCACTGCAGGCCCTTACAGCACTCAGAAAGCCCTCAGACTGTGAATCCCACCCAGAAACAGAATCACTAATGAGTGTGCTCCAAGTTAAATGAAGAACCAAAACTGGCCTCAAGCACCCCCAGGGTTTTCCCTGGAAATGAAGTAACTGCCTTTCATTATATCAAACTGTTCCTAAACCAACAAAGGCCTGACTACTGAGCAATGATGGAAAAGGAAGCAGATGACTGGGAAGAAGACAACCACTGGGTCAGATGGAGGCCTTGAGCCCTGCCCATGCCCAGCTGTGGCTTCCCAGGCACCACTCTCATGAACTAGAGAAGTGGCAGAGCAAGAAGATCTCCTAAAGCAACCCTTAAAGTCCTTCAACATGTACAGCAAATCCACAGCACAAATCCAGTTTTGTCTTAACTATGTCAATTCAATCCAACAAGGAGATACAGCCCTTGTTGAGTGGGCAGTGAAAGGAATATGAATTCAGGAACATTATATTTATGAGAAATAAATGTGACAGGAAGACTGCTTGAAACTTTATTCATTAACACAAAAAATTGCTTGCCATCTTCTCACCAATAATTGGCACTAAGTAAGTGAGATTTTGATACTCTATTTGTGTATAATCTTTAAAAACAAAAAAATTAAATGCAACAAGCCTAGGTTTTTAACCCGTTTTATCTTTTGCAAACAAGATGAAGGAAGGTAAGGAATTTCTAAAAATAATATTTAGATTTTGTATTATGTCAGTCCTCCTATAGCATTAAGTAGAATTATGTTTCAAGAAGTGTCTGATTGCATTAAACGCATATGGGACCACATACACTTTTCTTACAAAAAAAAGAGAGCTCAGCTAAAGTAAATGATCAGCTCCCAAACAGCACTTTAGAAGGTTATTCATTCTGTGTCTGAATATTAATGTGGAAGTAAAAAGATGGCAGCATAATTAATATTGGTTCATCTAAAAGATAAAGGTAACTGAGTAATGGAGCGACTTTTGGAAACAACATGCAAGGAAGCAAAGCTCTTTAGTTGTAAAGCATTCAAGTAACATCAAAATATGAGAATATACTATATAACTTCATTTTGTTCAGTGGATTTTTTTATACACCTCAAACACAAAAATGCTTAAAAATATATGCTTGAATAAGAAAAAGTGCTAAATAATGTTTGATTACATAATTCACTAAGATATTAAAAAATTAACTACTCATAAAAATATATGAATCAAATTAATTTTGTCATTATATTTAGATGAGCATTTCTTCAGGCAGATTGTCCAGCATCATGGAAAGAGACAGGAGAGTGTTTTGTAAAACATATGCAGGAGAGATTGTTATGCTAAGTAGTGTTTTGATAGGAAAGATAAGTAAGTAAGAGCACAAAAATCTGTGTAATTTACAAGTGAATATCATAAGGATGCCCAAGGGCAGATTATTAGTATTTTTTGAAAGTGTCCTAAGACTATTAATAATAAATAAGCTGTTTTGTGAATCTTAGCCCTAAAAGCTTTCAGCTGCCTAATGCTTCCGATGTATATATAGGAATATTCCACCAATATGCAGAGTAATACTGAGAACTAAATAGCTGAAATAACAGCTTACTACAAATGCCAATAGTAGAAAAAAATGTCTCAAGCACAAAAATTCTTGGATTTATGTACATGGTTGGTCTACAGAAAAGATGCTGCATCGGGAATAATAGCATATTCAAATTCCTGCTTTAGCATGTAGAAACAGGCTCTTTCAGAGGTCCTTCTCTAATATAAGTACTTGGTTTTTAATAGCAATACTTTTTAGATTAAAGAGTAGCAGAAGATAATAAAATAAGGACTAACAAGTTTTGTATTAGAATCAACTGATTGTATAATTCATTTAGAATACTATTCACATGAGACATGAAACCAGAAATGTAGTGTTAAGGAAGGATGCATTTATTCTCCAAGCTGTGAGCCATGAGCTAAGGCTCTCCAAGAGGCAGATTATAAAGAACTCCTACACTTGACTACACAGATTTGTGCAGACCTTCCTTGGGACCTCACTTCATGCAGCTGAAATTCAATGTGCAGTTTTGATCCTGTTTTGTACTAAGTGCAAACACACCTATCACTGGCCTTCTCATGGAATCTTTATTTTAAAACCAACATTTTTAAAATTTGATTTTAAAATTAGTCAGGGTAATGTGAGGCAATTGTGAAATATCTTGAATTTGCTTTGTCCAGATCCTGCCACTGCTCTTCATCTCTGCTGTTCTTCAAACTGTTCAAAGCACTCTGACTTCATGACTCATCTCAATTATTTCATTCTCATTATTTCTAATACCAAAGGCTCACAGCTTTTTGCAGATACATGAATTTGAATACATTGGTTTGCAACAATAAAATATAATTTCAAGTGTTTTTCCTGGTTCTGTAGCCTGTAATATCTTTTACTGTATATGGATACCAATGCTTAAAAGGCAATTGTCACCATTTAAAATCCTTAGTGAAAAGCAAGCACTTTGCAAGATTCTGAAACACCGATCTCCCTCGTCTACAAGGGGCAATGAAATAAACCCAGAAACTAACCCAGGCACACATTTAGTTTGAGTATCTAGCTGATCATGTTTCCAATGGCATCATTCTTTCCTGCACTACCTTCCAAAGTATTATTTTTCTCCCTTATTTGTTGTCTTTTATCTGCATGTCTTTAGGCTTTGGCTTCCTCGCAGCAAAACCGATATGACCTATAAAGTGTCAAAATATTTATGAAATTATAAAATAATACAAAACAATACCAAAAAACCTCCAACAACAGAGCTTGTGATCCTAAGAGCCTAAGGCAGTGCCTGTCCTAACGCTCTATCTTTAACCAAGGTGCACTGCCATTTACATGACCTGCTACATTGCCACAGAGGCAAACAGCTCTTCACGAAGGGGCCTAACAGCCTCCCACAACATTTGGAACATCACAAACACCAAGAAACACAAACCAATTCTGAAAAGCAACCAACTAACCGATAAATCCTGGATATGTTTTCAAATGACTCTGCCTCTAAACTCCTTCTTTGGAGGATGTAAGTGAAATCACAAGTGAAAAGAAAAAGAAAACTCAGAAATACAAGGTAAATCACAACCAGAGAAGCAAGCAAATAAATGTCTGTTCACAACCTGAAATGAGAACTATTTTGAACATGACATATTTCCTCCATAAATGTCTGTGCTGGCCATGGGCCTACGGGCCCCATATGCAGATTTCATGTCCTCCAAATTTAGTTTATGAATCAGGAGTAAGATGCACAATTTTTTCCTATAGCACAAGCAAAATGAACATCTGTTCACTTTTTGCCACGTAGGTTTATATCTGTGTGGGTGGGTGTGAACAGAGCTCTTGATGTGTAATAGTCCTCCCATCTGCACACCAGGTGGCACTGCATAGTTAATCAGAAGATAATAACAGGCATGAGGAGATTACTTACTTTTTGGGGAAGAGAGAGTAAATCAATCTCACAGAGTTTTTTTTAAAACAAGGTACATTAATGCTTGCACTTTTAATTTTTTTTTTTTTTGGTGTGTAATTTCACTCTAATCAATGACATGATCTGATTATATCATTGTTTGAATGTTATGTAAATTAACTATGAATGACTGCAATTACGACAAAGGTTTTTTCCACAAGGGTTTTCATTTATTTTCTTTTTTTTTTCATGTACAGTTTTAACCCGTGCAAGCAGGATATACTATTTAGAGTACATTTAAGCAACAATCTGCTTGGATTTACTCGGTACACTTATCTAACCCACCATTTGACAGTATTTAATAGACCTCTGAATACCCCTATACAATAAAACTAACTTTCCAGCAATTCAGCATCAGAAGATGGAGGAAGAAACAAGCAATCTTCATTACTCAATGAGAGGTTGAGTAGAAAGTTAGTTAGTGCTGCAAGTGTAAACCTACAAACACTGAAGTTAAAGTGTCTAAGCAAATTGTGGGAATGCGGGCTTTAGATTTTTGTATAAAGTTAACTAAATAAAACAATATTTGAGGATATATTTTTATCTGATATTCATCTAAGGAGAATGTCAATGTTATATAAAACACCTACGTTATGATAAAATATTATAGAATAAGGATAAAGGTTTGTGTAAAAGTCTGCAGAAAATGTTTATGGTGATAGCATTTTTACGTAGTCGTTTGAACGTCACATGAAAAATGTCCTTAAACACTTTTAAATACTTAGTTCATTCATTTTTATTCAATTAGGTAGTTCTATAAAGAAACTGTTTTGTATTTTCTTTTTCAAAAAGAATATACAATGCTTTGGGGAATCTTAAAAGACAGAACCACAGAATCCTGTTTTCCAAAGAATGCAGCTGAACTTCTAGAAGGAT
This sequence comes from Falcunculus frontatus, assembly GCA_013398115.1. Lineage (NCBI taxonomy): Eukaryota > Metazoa > Chordata > Aves > Passeriformes > Falcunculus > Falcunculus frontatus. The sequence continues at coordinate 2,972,977 of VZRV01003482.1, forward strand.
GAGTAATAAAAACCTGGTATTTCTGCATTTGCTCTGATAGCCATGAGAGACACATACACAGGTTTGGGTTTTTTTATTGGTAAAAATGATATTCCACTCTGAAAATCCAGGAAGAGACACAGTAACACAAAGCATTCAGACTGCTCTGTTCCCCATAGGATACCCTTGGCTGCCTTACTCTGCTGTCTCTGAGGACCATGTGCTCTCTCCTCTAGCCCCTCACCCCTTCATTGATTTCTCCTTTTGCTCTCAGCACGCTTATTCTCTGTTGCCCTGAGTCTCTACGGTGTTTACAGAAGGCAGCAACTGATGCAAGACTTTTTTTTTTTAAAGCAAAATTTTCAAACTGATCTGTCAGTTCAGGCACAAATTCTTCACAAACCCTTCTTATCAAAAAGCAGAGCTGACTCAAGGTAGAGTACATCGAGTACTCTTTCAAATCAGGACAGGAAAGGATTTTTTTCTATGCTTACTTTTAGAGATTGGTTTTAAAACTTTGAATGTTTAATTGGGAGATTTAATTCCTATTCATTAATGTTTGTGAGTAACAAACCCAAAAGTTTTGTAACTGGAAGAGAATTGGAATTCTAAGATGAAAATTTTAAAGACTCTAACTCTTCATCTCTAATTCTTAATTAGCATTTTTAATTGCCCAATGAAATAAGAGTAAGTTCAGAAATTGCACCTACCTAAATGACAATGAAAAAAAGAACTAAAAAATACAGTAGAGACTCCAAAAATATTGTCTCTCCCATTGTTTAGCTGCTACCTTTTGGTACTATAAAAATTATCATGCATGCTATTGTCTATCATTACTTCTGATGTAAAAAAACTGAGAATCATGGACTACCCTCTAATACTTAGGTTAGCTGTAATCTGACATTGCGACTGCTGGAGAAAACCAGAAGCCCGGTGTATCTCTTACATTGCCATTGCCCAGCTGGATCCTCACTGCTTATTCAGGTAACTATGAAAGCTTTTCCTAGGATTTAATCTTTCCTAGTTCAACATATGTCTTCATAACCCCAAATTTCACATCAGTCTTCACAGCTGATTTGGGAAAGGTAAAATGGAGGTAAGGTGTGACTCAAACTGAGGCCCCAGAGGCTGTCAAAGGCTGGTGACACATTCTGGCCACCTGTTTGTTTCCAAGTCTAGTACAAGGTATTTTCTCAACTTCGAACTAGTGACTAAATGCACCAGACCTACTGGCTGGAGAGCATCTTTCCCCTAAAGATAAACCCCTGCAGCCTCTATGCCTCAGTAAGCAAAGCGCTGAGGGCAAAGCATCCTTTTTATTATTATTCGTTTCAAATAAGTCTATTAACCAGTGTGCTTTTGTGAATTTCTTAGGAATTCTTCACCTCTCAAGTCACAAACACAGCAAATAGCTGATTAGAGCACACTTTTAACACCTGTCCAAACAGCTCTCACAATAAGCCTTTGCTGTTCATTTTTCTTCAACATGGTCACTTGCTAGAATGCTCAGAGTTCAGTCACCTATGTTTTAGCATAGATAGAACCTGCAGTGGAGGGCACTTTCCCTACTGCACACAATTTTCCCACAGGCAGTAGATTTTCCCTGATGCATAACTGTGTGAAAAATAGTTTTCAAAGTTCTCTTTGCAACTCCACCTGCCCTCAGGTAGCTGGTTATTTACAAGTGCTCTTCTGTTTCATGAATCACACATGAACTTCTGTACAATTCCAACTGATAAAATCTTGAGTTCCATCTCATTTGCAAGAATAAAGGTGTGCTTTTCAAAAACCACATTGATGTGAAAAAGTCCTCTCACACTGTACCCTCGTCCCACCAGGGATTTCATATTCTTTTACACACTCATTGTCCTGGGGTAACATTATGGTATGAAAATATGTATCCCATTTCGTCTGCTCTGGAGGCTGGCTCTGGTGCCTTTAAACTGAGCCTGCGAGAGGGAAGAAAGAACTGAGATACTTTTGTTTTAAAAACAAAATTGGTGTTCAAGGACAGACAGGCTACTGGGGATATACTTGGCGGCAGTGGGGAGTGGAGTACGCTCGCTTTGCAGCCTGCTTTCGACTCTTTTCTCCGGAGAGAGTTTTCCTGGGATCTTTTTGGAATTTCTCCCTTTCTTCTTCTTCTCTTCGGGACGGTTGCACAACATCGGAGCACACCGGGAGACTTTTCTTCCCAGGCCCCAGTAGGGGCCTTCCCCCCCCGACAGCCCTGAGGAGGAGGATATAGACACTAACACCTACACCGGACTCTGAAATCTTTCCAGGTTTCTCTCCACAGTGAGAGATTTTATTATTTAGCATTATTATCCTTTTCTGTGTGTTCTGTTAAATAAATAGTTTTTATCTCTTTCACTTTCCTCCGAGGAAAAATAATTTTTTTTCGCGAACCTGGTAGGGAGAGGGGTGGTGGCAACCTGTTTTTTTTCCCCTCAGGAGATATTTTCTTCCAAATTTGCCCAAACTGGCACACTCATGTACTTTTTTCTGCTAACAGGGAAAATTGAAACCTACCACATTTATTTTCCATCAAGGTACAAATTCATTCAGAAGCAAATTAAAACAAAAAAATAAATCTTCTGTTTTATATAAGTAGCTCCATAATTATTTTACCCCTATGATTCAGGGTAATGTTCAAATGTGATGTTTCATTGAATATGTTTGTTCTCCAGGCAAAGAACACAAAAAGAAATGCAGTTCAGACTCATTATGGAAAAGCAGCTGTTGCTGAGAGCTTATAAATGCTCTGTTGCATTAATATAGTTAACTCCACAAATATGCAACCCCTTGGCATGTCCTCCCCCTCTCACTACCAGTATGCAAGGCCACATTACTGTCCAGTGTCTTGCACAGTACTACAAAAGTGAGATGACAGGCAGACAAGGGGGAACAGAGAGGGACCAACTTCATCATAAATGCAAGGTAGCTTCCAATAACAAAACTTTGTAGGTACACATAATCCTTCATTAGCATTTATACCCTCTGTTTCCTAGTACAATCAATGAACACATGCTTTACAGGAGAATTATGCTTCAGATACCTTCTCTTGTTTATTAAAATTCTGGCTGTGTCCCTTTACCTAGCATCCGTATGGCAAAATATTGTCTAGATGTATATCTGTATCTATATATTTATTTCTAACCAAAAAATATTTTATATTAGAATAGATTTATTAAGGTCAGAAAATAAACCTACATACATAAACCAAACACTCCAATTCTATGTGAAGTGCTCAGTGGTCATTTTTGCTGACACTAAACTGAACTGTTATTCTGAGCTTCTGAGTCAGAAATGCAGAGGAACGATGATGATGTTAAAAAAATGACTGAAAATTCTTTCCTAAGTGCTAGACTCACAGAAAACAAATGCTTATGAATTAATTCCTCATTGGTGAGATTTTGCAATGCGGGTTGAAAGACACAGATGAAAACAATAAAAAATATAAGTCACACCATTTGCCTTGTATACAATAACATCAAAATACGATACATCAGAATTCCTATACGTGGAAGTTCTCTAACAATGTGAGGATTTAGGATTACATAAATCACAACACTCTGTGCTATCATTACACGACAGAATAGACCTGCAAAGCTTATTATACTGCATAACCAGATGGTAAACAACAGTTGTCGTTGTACTAAGAATTACATCTCTGTAATCAATAATAGGAAGGAGGAACAGTTGGACAACTTGTTTCCTATTATGTTCACTTAGGCAACGTCTAGATCAATAAAGAGCATTAAGCCTCATACCAACTGTAGACAATGCCTGCTCAACATGCCTATCATATGGCAGCAATGGGTCCAGCTGCACTTCAAAATACTTGTAAATGGATAACAATTCTAATCTAACATTAAAAAGAAGCAATGATTCAAACAGCAGAGAGAGGTGCGGGACTTCTCTAGTGTAGGAGAGAAGACAGACCTACGATGCCAGTTTCAGTATAAGTCAAAATCAGCTTATTTTGTTAACCCACTCCATAAGTACATTTCACTACAGCCTATCTGAAGGATGTTACATGCTTTATGTGGATGAAAGAAAAAAAGCAACCAAGCATGATATCACTGGCTTACATACAGACTCAATAATTGTGTGGGTGTAGTAAGCCGTTCACAAAAATTGAAAACTAAACTTGTGTATCGCTCTAGGCCAATATGGCAATTAATTACAAACAAATTTTTAGTTCATCCATTTTTAACTATTTAAACAAACAATAAATCAACCCATTCATCTACATTCACATCTTACTTAAAGATCTATAGTATAAATGTGAAAATTTTAATAACTGTCTTAAGGCCACTAGCTTTAGCTTCCTGATTTTAAAATTTTTCTTATATCCCATACTTCCATAACTCATCAAATTAAAGCTTTCTCCCATCATGCTATGAACAAAGATACAAGTTTCCATTTATTACTAGGCAGTCCTTCAATTTCCATATGACAAAACACGGGACTGTGAGCTCTTCTTACCTATTCCAATAAAGACTGCTTTATAGCCATCTTCTTTCAGGGTATGGAGTGTCATTCCATCCACTGCAAGGCCTTTCCTAAAAATTATCTGAAAGAATTAAAAATTGCTTGGTTTCAATGTGACAACTTGAAAATAATTTCTATTCTTCTATGTCTTGCATACAGACACCTCGCAGGATCATCCAGTGAGCAAACACAGAAATTTTTTTTTCCCCAAAACCAGGCTTTAAAGGCCAGATTGGCTTTGATTTAAGCAAGTGGCACAAACTACATATGGGTAAAAATGTACCTTCAGATCATCTTCAGATGGGAACCACCACAGGGTAGCTTGGTTTCTGCTGTAAGCTAAAAGGCCTAAAGCAAGCTAAACAAACAGATAAAGCCTGTCTATGGAACAAAATATTGAAGTAGAGCTGAAAATGGCAGTATTCTACTGTAAGTAAATATCTGTATTCAGTGCTGACTACGAATGGTTGTAGTTTCACCCATGCGAAAATCCGAATATAAGAAACACGATGTGGAAGCAAGAACCTCCTTTAGAGAATATGCACTGAACAGATTGACCAGCACTCCAACCAAAACCCAATCAGTTTAGGTTACTGCACAAACATTACTAAAACCAGGACATGACACTATTCTGTATTAACAGGGGTTCTGAAGAGAAAACCAAGCAATGTTCTCTGCACAGTATCAGGTACTTGGCAGGCCTCTAGTTGTGCAGAATGCAGTACCAGTCCCCAAGGAAGGATTGTACTGCTTTTTGCTGCATACTCAGAGCCCACAGCCCGACTTTTGAGACCACTAGCTAGAACTCCTGCATGCCAAAAAAACCTTCAGCGAAGCCAAAGGTGCTTTTGTGAATTCAGAAAACCTCCCTGCAAAAGACAGGGCCAGAGATGACAATAAGTCTGAAGAATACTCTTTGCAAATTACAGCATGCCCTGCTCAATTGTAATGAAGCAGCATATTCTGCATGGTAAACTAACAGAAGTTTTCAAAATTATGAATGACAAGTTTTGATTTAGACTTGCAATTGCTAATTCTAATTTAGACAAGCAACAATGTCCACAGTGCAGCGATTGGTGTTCATTTATTGAGAGAAATAACTCACAGCAATCAAAATACTTATCATCTATACTTGTTTCTGTTCAATTCGTTTTTACTTCCAGAAGCAAAAGCTGAATTTTTTTTTTTTCCAGAGCCATGCTCCACCACCAATCCTGCTCTGAGCAGCCACTGCACAGGCTGAGCACCTAGAGCAGCTGTAAGAGTGTAAGGGACAGGGAATAGCGTTTGCCGCGTGTTCAGGCAACCAGCGACGGCAGTCCCTGTGCAGAGGTCATGCAACCAGAGATACACACACCTTTTGTTCATCACTCCTAACCCCAAGGCTTTTGAGCGCATAAAGTGTGTGTGATTCCTCTTCTGATATTTCATAGTTCTTGACATAGGTATGTGTGTTTTTATCTCTGCATCTTAGACTCTCTGAACTTGAATGCTTTCCCCCAGGTTTTTTATATCACTTGTGATTTTACTTTACAAAATGCAAAGCTGTTGTGTAAGCTCTCTACTTTGTGATCTTAACAGTTTAGCCTTCAAGTCACCGAGTATCTTGTTTGTTATTCAATCTGCCTATATTTCATTTAATATACTTTTCAGGTTGGAGGGAAATAAAAAGGCAGATGTAAAATACAATTTACACTACTTAAAACACTGACTTTCTTTGTCTTTGGATATTTAGCACAAATTTTACCTGAGGTGAAAAAGCCATGTACTATTGCAATCCTTAAAACAACACAGACTCCATCCTCACAACAAAAGATAAATTGTCATTACATTTTTTTATCCTGTTGTGTACATATGTTATGAAAACCTAATGAAGGAATTTAAATAGCAATACTATTTTATGTGAGGATTCCTAATACTTCTACAGGCCTAGCTCTGTAATCCTTATTCAGCTGACTAATTCTTACTAATTTCAGTGGAATTACTTGAATAAACAGCACTACTGAGCATTTACACAACACAGTACCTTCCACCACAGATTTGAAATGCTTTAAGTAAACACCAGAAAATATTTCCAGCTTAAAGAGGTATAAAGCTAAGGTACTTATTTAACCAGCTTGCCAAAGGGTCAATTGCAAACCAATGGCAGAGCTTTGAAGCAAATTTACATTGAGATTCTCTGCTGCTCTCCAGAACCACAGAGGACTTGCAGGTCAAGATGACGTGGTGGCTCCATGAGTCCATTCTGGACACCCTGTCACAACACGGAGCCCTGGGAACTGAGGTTGGCAGAAGATTCTCAGGAGTCTGTGCCCACCAGTTTTGTCAAAAGTTGTCTCAGTGCTCTGTTTAACCCCATCCCTAACTAAACCTCCATTCTGTCAGTCTTTTCAAGGGTTTCAAAGGGAACTTTAAAGTAGAAAAACAGACCTGTAGCACTTAAAACCTTATCTTGCATCTTACCAGCATTTTTATAAAACCTGGGCAGAAAAATGTTCTCACTCAGGTCTTGAGACAACTGTCTACTGCTTTTATAATATGAATCAACATGAAAGATTCCAAGAACTACTTGCTTCACTGAAGGCTTTAGTAATGTGTTAAAAATAAAGTATCCCTCCTGGTACTCAAAAATTTGATCCAATGATACATTCTAAGTTTGTAACTTCTATTAAAATGTGCAGCAATTGTAAACACTATCTAAATCTTCAGCTCAAGTCCTAAATGAACAATAAATTGCTGTTCCCATCATCTATAAACAACACACATTTATTTAACAGAATAATGCATAACTATTGCTTTCCAAGAAGTTGAATAGACTGTTATTGTTTATAACAGATGATCATGTTAACACTTTAATTTGATGCATTTTATTATAAAATTAACTTGGATGCAAGACTGTATGATAAACCATTAAGAAGAAAAAAATCACGGAGAAGGAACAAAAGAAGTATCAAATATGAATGGTTTAAGTAGTGCCAAACTAGCATGAAAAAAACTTGATTAAAAAAAAATCAAATCATTCCAATAGCTACATTGAACCCCTAAAGCAATTTAGGAATTTGTTTCTTACAGACAATTAATCACATGCAGGCATGCCAGATGAGAACTATTGATTGCCCTTTTCCAAACTAGTGGCATTCAGACAGGAGACAGACAAATGCCCTGAGCAAGAGGAAGCCTCTTCCTGCCTCTGTCTAGCATACCTTTTAATCGTTCTTTACTAATGTGCATGACATTTTGCTGTTAATCTTTGGCAGAGTTCTTGTTCTTTTTTTTTTCCTTTGAGCTATACATAGGCAGGATATATTTTTCATTACCTTCACTCCAAGATCCTTCATAAGCTCGGCTTCAAAATTCACTACATCATACGGCAATCGGAACTGGGGGATTTCAGACATACTAAAATAAATAAAAATGCTTGTGAAGTACTTGTAACTATTAGGAAAAGAGGATTTTAAAATTTGTTTATTACTATTATTATAAGCTAAAATACTTAATTTTTACTTAGTTAATTTTTACATATGTGAATGGAAATATGTTGAAATGTGACACTTGACTGTTTTTAATTGTTAGAGTGACAAAAAAGCACTATTCATCCAACGCTAAAAATACAGACCAGCACTTGAGGCCAACACTGCCCATACTTGTAGGTAACTATTTAACATATATTATGTTTGAGTTCTAAAGGACTTCAGCTTCATTCCTTTCGTTCACCAGAATTGTAACACTAAACTTTAGATATCCATTTAAAAAAAGACCTCATGGCTACTAAAAGCAAAGTGACATAGCAATCTTTCATTAAGCTATCCAGTAAGAGAGAATCAAATTTCCTATACAATTTTTTTAAAGTGTTACATATGCTATTTTGAGATATGGTTTTTAAAACTGTACCCACCTCCATTTCTACTTCATAAATTTTTTACGATTTTTCAGGATGGACAAACACTCTATCAGCTGTTGATTTCATATCTGCTTTTTGACTTAATGTGTATTAACCGACATTTTTTCCTCCTGGGGAAGACTAGGAATGACATCTTCAAGTTCCCAGAATCACAGAAGGGGAAAACTGCAGTGCCAATATAGAATCAGTTTATATCTACTGATACAGATCTAATAATTATATATTTATCTCCAGTGAAATGACATCTATATATGCCAGTTCAAAATCTCTACTGCAAAACACGTTGCAGATAAACATAATGAAGTTATAATTTAGATACTTTTGTTCAATGAAGGTAAAAACCTAAAAATACAGAAAAGTAAAGGCTTCTCCCCAGATACTTCTAAGCTTCAAACGTTCTAATCTGTTTTCAAATTAATGAATCTATAATATGCATAACAAAGCGCTGGCATAAGAGATTCACTGCAGCTTATTTTACATATTGATATTGACCACACCATCTTTAGCATCGTACTTTGACAGGCCAGAAGAGTTTTATTTATTTTAAGTTGCATCAACTTTAATTATATCGATGAGAAACTGGTGTTCTTCCTTATTTCTAATACTGCCCGTTTTTACATTTCTTGACCAGTGTGCAATGAGAAGTGTTGTAAATATCAGATATAATGAATGTGACAATACAACTTTCATAGGTCATGCTAAATAAAGGTGTCTGAGGCAGAAACTAATGTATCAATATGATTCTGCAACAGAGATTCAATAAAGAAATCTAATCAAAAACAGGAAATTTTCCAAGCCACCTATGTATTTGTTGGAGGCCTGTCATTTCCACAACGTGCTCCCAGAACAGTACTGGTTGCGTTACATCACTGACAGAATTTGTAAACACTTTTTTGCTCTTATTAAACACTTAGTTATGTGCTGTGAGGTATACCTACATGCATGCACATTAACTATGAAAAGAGGCTTTTTATGAAAAGTCAACCGATACATCAATAATTCTGATACAATTTCTTTCAGCAGCAGCAGATGCTCTCTGACTCTGCAAGGAGAAACAGAGGGGGAAAAGGAAACAGGACAGAGATGGAGGAGGGATGCAGTGGATGCAAAGTGTCCTACAAATTCACCTCAAATCTGACCCAAGTCAGAGGCGCTTGGACAGGTGCTTGGTGTTTCTCAGCGACCTCAAATTACTTTTGCTCAAGGGACAACTCTTTGGCCTAGTGAGAGAAGTATTTTGGTACATTGCAAAGCAGTGGCAGAGATAGGAGTACAAGTAGTAAAGCTTGTTCATGGTCTCTAAGCAAGAGCATGGTTTGCTCATGCCTATTCTACCATAAAGCATAAATTTTACACAACTGGTGAAATGTAGGAAAACCTGCCCATAAATATGAAAAATCCAGACACTTTCAAAGAGGCATGGATTTATGTTACATTTAAATATCCCACCACAGGAACTGCAATCACTAGACACCTTTCTAGTGTCACAACATTATGAAAATTAGCTACGATGCAAGAAACATCCTAACTAAAAACAACTGGAAAAAACTTCAAGAAGGCACAAACGTGACCATTATAAACAGCCAATTCCAAACACAAAATCGATTCGGTCTTCTTAGAAATTTGCAATAGTTTATGAAGCCTTGAAAACACACCCATCACTAATCTTAATTTGTTAAAAGATGTGCTGCAAAGACTTAGAAATGCAATAATGGATGATTGCTGTCACAGGCCAGTCCCCCTTCTGTTTCAGGATTAAAATAAGGACAAAAGGAATTGATGCCCTTAAACCACACGTGAACATTTCTACAGTGGATGGAAGTAAAATTTGACCTTGACTGAGACATGTTCTTTAAGACTCAAAAGAAAGAAATGTATTTTAAAACACACTCCTTGACCATTAAGGATACTAACAGAACAGGCAAAACTCCATGTAAGGCTTTTTGCAGTAGGAGAAACAGACAAAACATTATTTTAAATGCAACTTAAACCATGAAGAACTTAAGATCACAGTGCTTCAGACACACAAGCACATACTAAGCAATGGTAGGACTGTACTATAAGCACAGAAGCAGCTGCAGGAAGTCCTGCATTGTATTGCTGAGTCCAACCCAAGTCTAACCTGTTGCCAAAAAAAGCCTTTTTGTTAAAAATCTCTTATTAATTCTGACTACTTTACAGCAACACAACTGATTTTAATCTGGTGTTTATAATAACATGTGCTACTCAACAGATGAATAGGTATTTCACATAGTAAATTTGCAATCCTCTATGGTAACTAGTTCAAGTAAAACAGCTTCACAGTTAAATGCCTATGGATTAACACCTAGCTAATTAGGTAGAATAATTCTGAACCTCACTGGGTAAAATGCAAGTAATCAGTTCAACTTCTCCAGAATTGATTCTCTTTCTTGCAGAGCACTGAATAAGTATTTGACATTATGACATTATGGATCAAATTCATTAACTATGTCAACTCGATTGATTTCAGTGATGCTGAATTAAGAAATGTAAGTGCATCACCCTTCTTTCTCTCTGTTTCATTACATTTTTTATTTTTTAAGCACATTGTGTGAATACAATTTGTACTCTTGCACATCTTACATTGTAAAGTTTCATTTTGATTTTGAATGGCTTGGTATCCACTAGTCAGTGTCTGAATTATCTTATACATGGGGATTCCAACAACCCTACCAGATTTGATCACAGCCATTGCTGCAGTGGCAAAAATTCATTTTCTAGTGTAGAGGACTGACACCATGCAAATATCAGCCAAGGGTTTACCATACAGGAAAACTGCAAAGATACCTTCCTTTATGTATTTGTAACTTTTTGAAGGTTGAGAATTGCACGGGGTTTATTTCGCCCATACTGTATGGTCTGCTAAAGTTGCATCCACGATTGTCACTGTCACCTTTATTTGCACAAGGTAGTCCATGAAAGCATTCTAAATCTAAAACTCTCCATGAAATTAGTATCTGTCTAAAGCATTTTAAACATTCTTTCACCAGGGCTACAAGTACTTCATCTTGCTTTAAATGTTTTGAATAAGGGAAAATGGTTCCTAACACAATTTTCTAATATATTAATTTGATAGTAACAATTGCACCCTGGAATTTAACAGGTCATATGAAGAGAATATAGGAGATAGCCACCAGATTTTCAGTTAAAGCTTGCCTGTAACTGTACTTCTTTTAACGTGAATGATCAATTATTTAAATAAAAAGTTACTTTTACAGATCGGAAATTTTCTACTCTCTTCCTTTGCTAAAAGTAGAGAGACCACATATAACACATGTATGTACAACAGTTCTTGCCATGTTTTCTACAATAACTGGAAACAGTGCTTTGCTGTCATTGTTTTATTACCTTAAGCCCCCGAGGTACTCCTGCTTTTCAAATATGGTGATGTTCGAATAGCCCAATCGAGCCAAAAAGGAAGCACAACTTAAACTTGCAGGTCCTGCACCAAGAAGAGCTATCTTCACCTGATATGCTTCAGGCATATCTTCTGGAGGAGGTAAGGAAGGGTTTCTGATCTGAGGAATATTCATAGCTTTGAAAACCTGAAAAGCAACATGATCAACAGGTTAAATACTTTACATACACTCCTTAAATTTTATCATGAATGACATGATGGAAGCTTCTGCTAGTACTGCCACACAGCTGATATATTATAGCAGATTGCATCACAGCGTTATAGGGGATTCCAAATGACACGACGTTTGCATTTGTGAGGCATGTTGCATTTGCAGGGTTTGGTCCTTTTACAGGTCTTTTTGTATTAAAAATCTCTGAAGTCAGATCTTTCACTCCTGTAAATTTTACAGAGAAGACAGAGCCAGACTACCAGTAACAGAATAGGACTGCAAAGTCAGCCAGATGGCAGAGAATCTCTGCAATGCCAAAAAATTTCCCTGAAAAAAAATCATTCTTACTAGTAGAAAAATACTTCTGCAAATAATGCAAAGGATTGTAATGCCAGTAAAGGGGCTTTGCTTCTTCAAGAGACAACCTGCGTGATCCTAGAAAAATCACTTATAGCTTGAATTTTTAGAGGTGGTAGGTAACAAACTTTAGGTGGGTTGGAAATGTTTTTTAGGAACCACACTTAGTCTTCAGTGCTGTATTTTCATTGGTAATCCATGCTTTAGATGCCTCCTCTTAGATAATTTTTATAAGACTTTATTTTAATTTCTTATCTATTTCATATATTGTCCACTTTTTAATTGGGTTTCTAAAAACTGTAGACATACCTGAAAATTAGACTCTTCTCCCTATGCCCCAATTATTCATTCATCTGCCTAACGGTGATGATCTGCTCCAATCTGTCCTGACTATTAAAAATACTTTAGAACAGTCCCTGGCCACTGTTGTGCATTTCTACAGAACCCAACACCATGGGCTGCTAACCTAGTTATAATGTCACACAGTTTTTCAGATTTGCAATGAATCAGGTCTTTACTCAGGTATGCAGGTAAGAGGTGAAGGCAGAAATATTCTGCATTCCCCAAGCTAGACTTCACTGCTCTCTGCACTTGCACCCATTGTAGGGAACAGAATTGAGTCTCTATCTTGTATGATCTACAAAAGGAAAAAGAACAGACTTACAGCCTTAGAGGCTATTAAATATTAGAAGAACGGAAGAGCACAGTTATAACTTCTTTTTACTTAGACATTAGGGGGAAAAATGTTTAACTTGAGCAGTATATAATTGTAGCAGACAAAAGGATTCAAGAGTGTATTTAATGGGGATTCTCAGTCATATCACAAACACCCTCAATGCAGCATCTCAAAAACTACCAGGAGACCACATTGCTCCCCACCTATTTCAGTGCAGAGCTGTGTTCCCTAAGTACTAACCAGTCCTCTAAAATACATACACTGCCATTTGGCTTAATAGATATCACATTTAAACTATTTAATAAGCTTACCAACAGATTTTATTTTCCTTAGAACTCAAGAAGCAAAGGGTTTTCAAGTTAAACTTTGGCAATTCCACTCATGATTAGAATTTTTCATTTATATTTTGAATCGATGTTCATTTTCTTCATGTGCACTTGAGCACTCATGCTAGGTAAACCAATGATTAGTTCCTTCCCTCTCTAAACTTTCTGTGTCAAACTCCCCCAGTCTCTGTAAATTGACACAGTGGTTTAACAAACTGCATGAAGCAAGAGACAGATAATTGTTTTAAAGAAAGAATCATTTAAACCTGACAATTCATACAATATGGGGAAGTTTAATGTGGTTATTAATGGATTTCACAGGCTGAAAAGCTCATATTGTACTGTGAAACTAGGCTATGATAACCAAAATGCAATGATATTTCTACAATGCCTGCTTTGTTAGATTCACAAGAAATTGCCTGAATTACACCAAATTTTCATTAGTCTCATGTAGCTGTTTAAGAAGGCTATTCAGTAACAAAAATTATATAACTTGCATATTTAATGTGTATATTGAACGCTCTGAATATGCATATGCTTAACAAATTTACTACTAAATTTACTTTATTGTTAACATAACTATTTTTATATGTATTATTGAATAGTCATACCCATCAAATAAATGTTACACTGAAGTTCCACACTACCGTAGTGCAGCGTTAAGCTTCAGAAACCAAGCACTCATGCGGAAAATCCTAGGAGTTCAGGCTGAATGGTCAACTTTAATTCTGCCTATTTGCAAACAGGTTGAAACTGTCTTTATGCAGCACAGCCAGCTTGTGTGGCAATAACTTGCCATCTGGAATTCAGCGGCAGTTTTGCATATTAAGGCTGGCAGGGTAACTGTGTGAAAATAGCAAACTGCTTTAATGCATTTCAAAGGATTTTTGCTCACCTAATGGTGAAGTTTCCCTATATTGTAATTCACTTAATTAAATATCACTGAATTCCTCTGTATAAATCCTTTGGTGGCCAGAGATGACTAACTGGCAAGCAAGTGTTCAGTGGCACATTACATGCAACTATCCTTTCTGCTTCTAATCCCTTCAGACTGTGTTCAGAATGCAGGTAAAATTTAATACTATTACCCTTCTTTCCACTTTTCCTTCAAAAACATGATTTCTTTTTTGTTTGGATGGAGTTTTTCCTTTGTTTTGCAGGGCTTTTTAACCAAGACCCATTCAGGAAAATGAGACCAAATGATGAATTTTAAAGCAGACTCTCTCAGTGAAAAGACTCAATCATCATTCTCACGTCTGCCTTTCTTTCTGGCTTTCTCTCATACATAGTCAAAAGAGATTAGATAGATTAATAATAGACATTAATAACATTAGACATTTATTCTTCAACTTTTTATCAAATATGATGCAACTATCACTACTTCACTGTCTAGGGCCTATTCAAATTAAACCCATATTGATTCTGTCCACTTCTTATGCCTCATGTCCATTAGGGTCCTCCGACAGGATATCCCAGCATGTAAAACTTGGTCCTCAAGTGAGATCCAGTTCAATTAAACCAAAGCAGCCAATCAATTCTGCTAAGTTGCAACAACTGAAAAAAATTTCTCTCTTGATTCACACATCTATAATGTATTACAGTTTTCCCATTTGCATCACTTCAATGTGTAAAGGTGTGAGAGCACTTGCTCAATGCTCTCTACAGCATGGTTCTCTGTAGTAAGAAATCTAAGAGTTTGTTGTATTCTCTGATGAAAATAAAACATCCTTTCACTGCAAAGGGGTTGGTTCATGTTCCAAAACATTCAACGAAGAGCATAATCCAAAATATATAAAAATAACTCATAACGTGAGTTTGTACTCAGGTTCCACAACGTGTCCGAATTAAGCAAACTACAGCGGTATCAATTGCTGAGCAACTGATTCCAGTTTAAATTTCCTGGAAAGTTTTAGCCAAGTCATTTTAGATGCTTTTCAGAATGCAGATAGGAAAAAAGGTTATTGTTACCCTCACGTAATAAAAATCTGTTTCTTTTCTTCACTACACCACTCTTATATTACCATACTTTGACGAAAAGTTGTGACATTTGGCAAAGAGCAGCAGGTGACTCAGAGAAATGTATTTTGCTAATCAGATGAAAATAATTTTATGGCATAGTAAGCATGAATTAAATTAGTCTAAAACATTTAAAACCATTAAAAACAGGTTAGAAATTCTATTTAGGATTTTTAGGTCAAATTTTTATACAAATTAAAATAAATTAAGGTAACTAATTTCAGTCAAAGTGGCACTTAATGCTATGGTTTAGTTGACAAGGTGGTGCTTGGTCAAAGGTTGGACTTGACGGTCTTGGAGATCTTTTCCTATCATCCCTGGCAGTGTTTGAGGCCGGGTTGGATGGGTCTTTGAGCAACCTGCTCTGGTGGAAGGTGTCCTTGCCCATGGCAGGGGAGTTGGAACTGGATGATCTTTAAGCCCCCTTCCAATACAAGCTATTCTACTCTTCCATGATTGCTTAAAATTATTTCTCAATTACGACAAAAAATATATTAAATAAAACAGTAAACAGATTGAAAGTTTAATCTCAGTGTTAAAATGCAAAAAACCTTTGTCTAATCCTCCAAAACAAGACTATCAAAACATACTTACTTTGTATATCCAAGGTATACACAGAAGGTCACATTTCAGAAGGACAAACAGAAGGACAATCTAACCTTTTAGTAATACAAGTTTTGACTTTGTAACTAAATCCTTTATATTCTTCAGGCATAATGCTTAAAAGGCTCCAGGCTTTTAAGCAGGTTCCATGCTTAAAAGGCTCTAGAAATAAGTTTATCAGCAAGGTTTACAGTCAAATATCCTTCACTAAGGCAGTGTGAGACCAAATGGCTACTGACATAGACATAAGAATCTAGATGGGATTTATTTTAGTGTGAAACATATCAGTGTACACTGAATTGTTATCAGATTTTACTAGTGCACAGTAAAATACAAGCAATGAAATCAGGAACATTTAGGAAGTGGTTTTATTAGTTTCACACTTTCCCACTGGTTTCCATGGATATTTATATGTAGGCTGGTTTACATTAATATGGGGCAGTTGAATATTTAAAGAAGAAAATCATATTCTGCACACATTTTAATACAAAATGAAGCAAAGTGCATGCACAGTAATCTTCTTGAAGTTGTCAAATTACATGATCACCCAATTAATTCAATTTAATTGCACTAGATAGCATACGATGTTACAAGAAGTGTTTTTTCCACAGATATGTGCTAGTTATGAAACCTTGATCTTCCCTCCACAATTTAAGAGCTAAAGTTGCAATACTTCAAGTTTTTATGGAAGTAGGTGAGTGCCTACAAAACTAGAGCCTAAAATATCTTACTGAAGACTTTTCAAACCTTCATTATTCTAGTCCCAAGATATTCCATGGATTCAGGACATTGCAGAGTCCAAATCTCAACGTTTCATGAATCCCACCACTGAACGGACATAGCAACATTCATGCAAATGAATTAAAAAATAAAAAAATATTTAACATCTGTAAAAGATGTTGTAGAGAAGTTTATATAACCTGCCCAAATATCAGCATTGGCCTGAGAAATCAGAAGTCCCCAGATTCATCCCCTGAACTATTGTCTGAAGGGGGTGGTGTAGCTTCCTACAAGCCCGAAATTTTATCTATTATTATCATGGATTTCAACATGACTTAAAAGATAAAATTACCTAAAGATGTATTAAAATTAATACTGAAAAATAAAGGGCTTTTTCTATTTGTCCTGCTGCCTTAGCTCCCCAGAACAACCAACCTCTGCTGAAGCAGCACGTGTATCCGTGCCGGTGATGCTGCCCAGGCTGGTATCTCCAGGCCATCCAGCTGCAGGAGTGGCAGCCCCACAAGAACCACCTTCTCCTCACACCTACACTACAGATTGATCAGAGCTGTCAATAAACAACCAAAAGAGGGACCCTAAGCCCAAGGGCACAGTGCACCAGTCCATGGCAATCCCTCAGGGAAGGTATTTTTTTCCTTGACTGTGGTGGGCTGGGGGAAAAGGGAGGTCAGCACTCATGTCCCTTAGCAGAATGCTCCTTCCAGCACAGGTACTCTGCTGAGATGTCCCTAGGTGAGCAGGAGGTAAGCTCATACAATGCCTTTTTTAGGAAAAACATGTATCAAGTTTCCTTTTCCAATTTCTTTCTGCTGCAGCAGCAGTCAGAATATATCTGCCAAGAGGAACAAATCACCAGAACTGTACCTGGCACAAGAGCCACAGTACTAAGTGATCTAGTGTTTATGTCTAGAATGCAGAGATTAAAACAATACATTTTCTATTTAGCTTGAGCCACACCATTCAGAATGATTAAATAGAAACAGAAGAGAACCTTTAGATTCAATAAAGTCTATCCAAAAATGTAATAATTTGAGGGTTTCTTACTAATACTACAGCAGATAATGTAATAGATCTTGCTTCTTTTTTACTACAAGCTTGCAAACTTGTATTTGAGTAACCAGTGATTTTAGTTCATTTTGGGACTGACAGCCATATACCTCATGCTTGTATGTATTGTCACTGCAATCTCAGTATATTTTCACTGAACTTGTGTTCAAAAAATGGATGTTTCCTGATTTTGAAGTACTTGGGCAAAGGAGACAGATAAAGACATTAATATAATTTTGACCTGTGCAGTAGCAGGTGTAACCTGAGCTTGACACTCGTCATTTATAATAGTGAGCTTTTACTCCATGGTATTCTCTAGATGCAACAGTTACCATGGTAACTGCATCCCAGTATACACATTCTACATCACAAATACAAACGGACATTTCCTTTTTTCCACTTAAACATTTAATTGTCAAAATTCACATTTTTCCAGGCTGGATTACAATTCACTTTGAGAACGAGCCAAACATAGTTACAAAACTATATGAAAGGGCAGAAGGAAAATGCAGGCGGCATAAGGTGCCATTTTTTTTTTATTGTTCTACCGTATGCAAGACAAATATTTTACAATTAGGGAGCTTTATCTGCAGTATGAACAGATGATCAGTCATTGTTCAGAAGCACAAACAGGCATACGTCACACCCATATATTTTCCGTTTTAAATCCACATTCCTGCTTTACTGCAATTTTATCTATTATCTCAGCTAGCAGTTGTGTCCTTTTATTATTGCTCACTC
Organism: Falcunculus frontatus; assembly: GCA_013398115.1. Taxonomy (NCBI): domain Eukaryota; kingdom Metazoa; phylum Chordata; class Aves; order Passeriformes; genus Falcunculus; species Falcunculus frontatus. The sequence goes on from VZRV01003482.1 coordinate 2,991,451, forward strand.
TCGTAATGCATCAAGTGTATGATCTTCAGACTAATTCCAAGGGAAAAAAAAGCCTAAAACTGGCTTCATGCACAATGGAGTTTTCAGTAAATAAGCCCCTGTGGGACAAATATTACACCATGCATGAGAATCACCATGCAGCTCTCATTAAGACTAACACATGTTGCATGCCTAAATTACACAATTTGCCAAGTTACTTGTATAGGTAGAGCTGTGAATACACTTCGTTTGCAGTCTCTTGGCCAATTCTTGTATGAACAGTAGTACCTTACAATTTTCTTCAATATTATAATCTATATTTTTATAATGATTGTTACTTGGAAGCACTACCGTTACATTTTTTCAACTACACCATTTTCACCGTAAAATTTAACTGAAAAGTAAAAAAGTACTAATTGCAAAAGTGACTGCCTATTATTACTAATTAAGAGTGCTACAATACATACAAATTCTATGTTAAACAGCAGTAAACCTAAAGGTTATTGACAACAAAATTTTTAACATTCTTTTACATTTTTATACACTAGGTTTATAGAAATATAGGTACTATGAAAATACTAAGGATAATTAAATTTACTGAAATGTTCTTTTTGTTGGAGTGCCATATAGAACTATGTAACAATTTTATTTTGTTAGAACTCCTGAAACTAATATAATTTTAAACAAACTTGAAACATTAGGAGCAAAGCCATTCAAAACTATTCATCCTCTGCAGTTTTCATATCAATCATTATGCTAGCACTGAGCTTTTTTAATAGATTTCTAAAGATTTTTGAAGAAAAATGGCAGATATTTAGCATTATCTATCAAGCCATAATTCCTCTCTATTAATCATAGCATAAGGGCTAAAAGAAGACACAAATCAAATTATAACAGATATTACTTGCATTTGGTTCCTAAACAGTAATATTTCACCATTGTATTTATGATCTACTTGACAACTGCCTTATCTTTTTTTGTTTGGTCGGTTGGTTTGGGGTTTTTATCTTTGGTTTAGTGGGGGGTTTAATGAAAAAAAGTCTTCTGCTTTGCAACAAATACTGGCTTTTTACAGATATGGAATAAAGGCCATGAGAAGAAAAGCCAATAAAAGTGACTCTTGACTGATAAAACCCAACTATTGAACATACACATAGAACTAACACAGTCCAGTGTCTCTAGTCTCATCCAGTAAATGACAACTTTGGTCTAAGCTATACTGATTCTTACACTTGTGCATTCAAATCTCAAGAGAAATGAACTGGTTAGCTACTTAAATGACAGAGAGGAGAGAAGATTCAGCAACAGCTAGCAGAAAAGTCTATCAGGTGCTCCAGAAGATTTACAAGTCTCCTGGAGAGAAGAAAGGAGGGATACAAACAGACAAATGGAGAACAGCAGCAGCAGGTAGCAGTATTTGCTCATCAAATCATGACCCACAGCCATCGAGAAGAGGGTGTAAAGTGTATGCATGACACCAGAGGAAAATACTGGTCTTATAGATATCATCTGTTACTTCCAAATTGATTTACATTTTGATTTTGGTCTGTCCTACAAAGTTGTTTTTTTCCCAGGTTTTGCAAAGTTGACTGGAACTTCATTGTATGTTTGTAAATAAGATCAGCCAAATGGCTCATGATACAGAATAGGGGCATGCGTATTACTTAAGGACTGTATAGAAGTGTGCAATCTTAACACATGCATATGCTGTTTTTAATACAGCCACAGCTCCCTCACTTTCACAGAGGCCAAAATCACAATTTTTACCCAATGATATTTCAGATAGATCAGATGAGGTACCATCTGAGACCTGAGATCTGAGTTAGGTAAAAATTCTCCATGCCCTCAAAAGAAGTTAACAAATGAGCAGTTGCCTCTTCCTTCAGATGGAAATTGGAGCATTGAAACTACATAATCAAAAGCAATGCACAAGAACCTCAACAAAAACCCATGAGAAGAATTCCTGACATGAAGCAGCAAGTAACAACCTCTGCTTCAGTAGGCAAAACATGCACCTACCTTTATGAACTAATAAATTTACACATACACACATGTGAATCTGTATCTATATAAATAGATGCACATGGACATATATTTTAGGTCAACCTCAAACTACATATTTACTTAGGTTTGGCAAAACGGGACAATAAAAAGAAAAAATCATCTGAAGCTTATCTTTGTCTTAAAGCCAGTATAAACACATATTAATTCTGCTATAGAATCTACCCTATGCCCAGAACAGTTCTACATCTCTTTAATATGGACTTACAGATACAGGTGCACCTGATCTTTTCCCCTATGCAGCCTACTTGAGTAACATCCACAATTTCACCTGTCTGAGATAAATCTTTCATTAAAAAAGAAATTGTCTCAACTACTAGTACGTCTAAAGAATCATCTTGTTCACAAATAATGTTCCTTCTGTTCCTATAATGTACTGCATTATGAAAGCATTTCTAAGCTTTTGAGTGTGCTGCAAGAAAAAGGATAATTATTCTAGCTTTCTACGCCTTTTTCTTAGTATCAACTGGTTTTTTGAAAAAATACATTAACGAAGGCAACCACAGGCAATACTCAATAGCACATACAAAGAATTTAAGACATTTGCAAGTCCTACCTACCTCAGTAGCAAACTGCTGCAATCCACCAATATTAATTGGTCCTTCCTCAGTGGCATACAAATTGCAGCCACCAACACAGAGATCTGATGTTGGACACACCATTCCACATGTCAGGCCAAGTGGATTGTCAGAAAGAATCATTTTGGCAGCTCCATAATAGTTCTGAAGGAAAAAGAGAAAGGAAGAAGAAATAAGACAGTTACATACCAATGAAGCAAAAATTCAAACCTTCAAGAGAGAATAACTTTGTAGTAGAATAATACATAAATATATATGTTAAATAACACTGACATTACTTAAATGTACTAACATGTTATGCAAAATTCCATGAAAGACTGAGAATAAAGTCAGCAAAAGCTGTGGATTATGCAAAGAAACTTTAGCTTTTTAGCTTGCAAAATGGTTAAAAGCATCTTCAGTCTGAAGCAGTTATAGGATTTTTAGTAGCTTAACAAATCTACCTTCAAAAACTACAATTGCTGCATTATATACTTGAAAATATTTTCTTCATTTCTAGGTCAATTGGACAGTAGCCGAGTTGCAACCCTTGTTAGAGGTCTGACCAGAAAGTGCTAGTTACATTATCAGTTCTTTATGACACATGAATGAAAGGCTTATTTTACACATCTGCGCACACCACCTCGGTGGATATTCCTGTCCTTCACACCAGAGCAGTAGTGCCAGTTTTCCCAGACACATGATGAGAAGACTTTCCGTGTAGCCACCTGCAGATATTGCACTACCGAATTCTTTTTTGAACTCTTTTTCCTCAGCACACACTGATCAGGACAAACACTTATTCTCCGGTTTCCTTAAATAGCAAACCAGGGAACTGATTAAAGATGTTACGTACAATTCACAACTTCAAAGACTCTCAATATTCAGTGAACTTCTTCAGAAAAGGAACAGCCACCTGATACACGAGAACCAGCAAGATTTCTTTCCATAATAAAACTCTAAGTAATGGACATTAGCAAGTTCCCAGTGTCTGAAGCCATAAGAAAATAACCCCTTGTGTTCTTTTCAGCTGGATAATTGTCTTAAGAGGGAGCATCAGAGGAAATGCAAGGAGTGGCCTGAAGTGTCATTTAAAGGGAGGGAACTATTGATGGCAGTTCTGCACCTATGCTAATGAAATCATGGTGAAATTAAAGCCAACTTTTTACATACTGTATTTTATTGTGTATAGTCAATATAGAAGTGTAGTTAATAGTACAGTGTAGTTCTTCCTTTGTTTTACCACTTTTCCCAACCCCTCTAGAAGTCCCACCAAGAGAAGTCCATGAAGATGGTTAAATCTAGAGTTACCTTTTAAGACCAGAAGACAATACAGTACCCCTCAGAACCAGCACATGGCTGAGGTTCCACAAAAGTTTCTTGACTTAAAGAAATTAATGCTGGGATGTCATTCCACACTAGAAGTAACTGAGAGGCTGAAAACCAGTATGTCTCCTTCCTCTTCCACCACCTCTTCTATATTCCAATCTTCAATAACTATCACCAGAAAGAAACGGTTTTCTATAACAAGTACCTTCACCTGTCCTGTCCCAGGACAGCTGACCCAGAACAGAGAGAAGATGTAGTGGTCAAGTACTGCAAAGTACTTGGTCATAGCAGACCCTGTGCAATGCCTGGGATTTTCAGTTAAGTAGGTTAATGCATACAGAAGTGTTTATTCAAAGCAAGTGCTTTGCCACACAGAGTAAGAATTTATTGATGGATAAAAAGAGCAGTGTCAAGATCTGACAATGTAACCAACAATAGGCAAAAAGAATTTGGTTTGGGAGGTTCAAATTCACGACAGGCATATTATAAAACTGAGCATACAATTCTCTGAAGTTAAACCAGATGATACAGACACACAGATTACCAAGAAAATGCCAACATTCAATAAATGTATTTGAAAACGTAACTGGACTTCTTGCTTACAGTTCCTGGTCTACTGGACACCATGAGCCTCTGTCCATCACCTGGAAACACAAATCAGCTGCCTAGGAGTACTTTTATGGGATTTCCTTAGACACTATTAAACCCCACTGAAATTCTAATCCTGGCTCAACAGGCAATCCCTTTATACAACTATTCTGAGAGAACCTTCAACCATTTCCCCTGTGGTGACTACTGAAACACTCTATTATCTGCAATTCTCATTTATTCCAATGTAAAGGAGTATTAGTTAAACTGAAATTTTATGTATTAGCAAATATTTCTGCTCTTCCAGATGAAATATACTGTTTTGATATCAAAGATTATTAGAGATGCTAAAAAAAACCTGTAAAGACACTGCAAGCTCAATTTGGCAGCAAAATACAGAAGTTCAGTTACATTGGAGATGTCAATGACACATAAATTTGCAGACAGCAGAAGTGACAGTCAATGCAGGAGAGCCACATCTTTCTGAAGCAGCACTGGCAGACCAGCCTAGATACCCTGCAGCATTCTTAAGTGGCACTAGATGCCTGTTCCTCCGGCAATTACATCTAGCCATTCCTTTTTTCCACTCTAAAGGAATGATCACAAACTAGTACTGGTGACTTTTCTCACTAACTCAAAGACAAAATGGTTTTCAATATACTTTTGTTCTCTTTTATGTTTCACACATATTAGGCTTATAGTTTTCCTTCCTGTGTCACCCAGGATTATTATGTTTATTATCTTCAACTCTGGTTCAATGGAAATAAAGTGCATTTCCATTTAAGCAACTTCATTAAGGATTTTCTACATTTTTCAGCTTTGTAATTAAAATCAATATACAGACCTAGTTATTATGCCTAGAAAGCAAAGCTGTTAAATATTCCCTTTTCAAAAATAATTTTCTTACATATATAAAGTATATTCTCACACTTGAGCTGTGCCAATACAAGCAGCGTCAACACAGCTGGCACATCTTACTTCTTTTGCAAGCTCAAACCAAACTTTGAGCACAGCTATGCTATAGAAAGACAGGGTATGTTGAAGTACAAGTGACTTCAAAGAGACAGGCCCAGGGTCACTATGGGTACAGGACCAAGATCACAGTTTGTTAAGGGGATATCTAAGGAAATCTGTCTCAGAGCACCATATCAGAGCTTGGTAAGAAGGAGGCTGGAACTGAAGACCCAATGGCAGCAAGGCCAGGTGCTGCTAAACTCTTACTTTGGGAAAACGTGATGGAGTATATGAAGGTGGAGACCTGATTTGGGAAGTCTTGAGATATTGCTGTCATGATCATGAGTTCCTGCAGTGCCACTAGTAGTGGTGGCACCTGAGAAAAAAGGAACTGCATCCTCTTCAAATCAGAGCATCAAAAAGTATATAGTGCACATTACCATACTAAATATTAAGACATTAAGTGAACTGTATCAAATAGTATATATCTTCTAATCTTAGCCCCTGAAATATTTTTAATTATAAATTAAAAGACAGTCACATTTGAGAACAGCGGGGCAAAGCTTCTGCACTGCTTCACTAGTGTGCTCCAGCTGTGCTAACATGGGCACCTCTAGAGATGAAAGAGAAGCACAGGTTCAGAGTGGACTTGGTTTCCCGGCCTGCCAAAATATAGTTACTCTGCTCTAATTTTACCATAGGTAAACTAACAACATGCTCTCAGAAGAGCTGCAGTTCTCTTATTCTCCACTTCTACCTTCCTGAAGACCAGTGTAACCACTGTTCCCCTTGCCACTGTTCCTGCTCACTGCCAGTGAAAGGATTTTGCCATGTGCTGCTACCACGACTGTGCAGTGGCTCGAGAGCAAGTCCATCTGCAAAGCTCCTGCCTGCCAGGGCACAGAGCAGCGTGGAGGCCGGGCTCTGCGCAGGACTTCACGTGCCCAGCTCTGAGATGCATCATCTCTTTGTCCTCCTATTCTATTTAATCATTTATCTTGTCTTTACTGTGTAATTATCTTACATATCGAACAATTAGAAAAATGGTTTACAATACTTGACAAAAACTAGCAGATAAATAAAGTAAGTCTAGTAAGTTGCACGGAGGGGTGTTGTACATACTGTGTTACAAAACTGCAAAGCATTGTGTTACTACAGTAATAAATGAGTTTATAGCATGTGTATGGCATCTTAAATGTTCAGTTACACAAACACATTGTGCTTATGCAGCTTTATCTTTTTTAAGCTGAAAATGTATTAATGATCATTACACTTATCAGCGACATTAAAAGTAGAATATTCATAGAATAGTCACATTTAAAAAAAAAAATATTGATCACTTCACAAAATCAGGGTGTAGTAGGCTGCATATGAAATAGACTCGCCGAGATGCAGACCTGGCAGGCTGGTAACTACGCACATGTTGTACTTGAGAATGGATCATAATTAAAGGGAGGCTGGCTTCATTAAAATGACACAGCTACTTCAGTGCATGGAATAATGCAGGCTACCTTAACAGTCTGGAGTAATTTTTGTAGATGTGTAAATAATAAGATGACTCAGTTGGCCAGTTACTTACAGATGTCATAGAGGAAGCCAGTCTAAAACTAGAATGTTTCTGAATTTCTTAATGACAAATGTCTGCTCCTGCCTTTGGTCATAGAACCTTTTTTCCAGTGCACTTCCATAGAAAAAAATTAATCTAACTGGATAAGATGTTTTATGGTTTCCTACATCAAAATGTCCATAAATACTACATTGCTAACACAAAAACAAAACAAGCCTTAATCAAGGGAACAAAAACAAGCCTTAAACAGATATCAATAATCAGAGGAAAACAGGCAGAGGAGGATCTCCACATGTATCATTTGGAAGCATTATATAATTTGCATGCAAATTAGACTGTTTTTTACTTGAAAAAAACCTATTAAAACACATAGGATCAATACTGAGAGACCAGAAGAAATTGCATTTACTATCAGGAAATGCTTATAGCATCCTTTCTTTCAATTCAGTTCAAGAGCTTTTTTAATAAATTCATTATTCATCAGGGTGTTTTGATATTGCAGTTTTCTCAAAAAAAAATGAAGAATATGCATTATTATGCTTTATGCAATAAAAATTAAAACACAGACTTTATCAGAATTTGAAGACAGTATGAATAGTTTAAAAGGAAAGAAGAAAAAAGTCATAATTTCTTTTTCATCTGGATTTAAGTTTAAAAAAGGAAGACATAGCAAAATACATGGAAAAATATCACCACCTCCTATTCTAGTTCATGTTCTGCAATGGCTTTAAAATTTACTCGAGATGTATTGGATTAAAATATTTCCACAGACCGAAGAGCCACTATTTAAAGTACGTTGTTATATAAGGAGCATTTTTCACACTGACACACACCAGTTCAAATATAACAAGAAACGCCCTCAGTCTGTCAGCCCCCCCAGATATCTTCCGAAGAAGAATGAACAAAACATAACAGCAACTTATCAAATCATACATATTCTATATTATAATGCTGATGATTTTTAATCAATCCAGAAATCTTTCACATCATTTGACTTGTGTCATCATAACAGGACTGTAATTTCACACAGTGTCACTATCTTTTTATGAAAAAGAACGGAAGAAATATCTTGTACTGTCATTTTGTCCTTTGTAGTCTAGAATGTGAGAGATTCCTTAATTGACATAGTGTCATCGCAAGTCTATTCTACATAATTACACTACGGCAACTGAAACCAGCTGTCAGCCATTCCATTACACTAAGTACAAACAGACAGCTCAAGAAAAGTCACTGTTTCATGTGCATCAATTTAACATCATTCCTACTTTTTCTTTTAAATGTTTTTTTTTCCTTTTCTTACTATTTTATTTAGTGACCCGAAATATACTAAGATTAACAGAGAAAGCTGAATAAAACAGCACTTTCAAAAAACCTGGAGCCTCAAAGTAGTACTTAAAGATTAATTGTGAAGCATATCTGTATATAATTATTACCAGTCACCTAGCAGCTTTCTGACTTCCACAATCCTTCATTGTATTAACAGTATCCCACCTACAGTATTTTACATATGAACTGTGACTCGTCGTTTTCTACAGTCTTTGCAATGGCACATAGCTGTCTTTAGTTAATTTAGTCAGAGTTCCTTTGGCCCAGAAAAAAACCCATCATTCTGTTTCTCTCACCTGTCATAACCCTATGTCTCTCAACACCCTTTCTCTCTAGCAATCTTCTCTTCATTTATTTTCTCTTAGCAGTTCCACAACTTTTTGTATCTTGTTTTCCTCTGTCTACACACTTTCCATTTTTCTTATTTCTAATGTATTGCCACAAATACATTTTCCTTTACTCCTTCTGTCTCCCAAACTTCAGATTCACCCTTATACCTTGGAATCCATCTCTATCTTCCAGTATGTTCCCTCTCTTTTTACTCCTTTAAAAAAGGAGAATTCACTCTTGAAAATCCCACACGAATTTCCTTTGGTTTCATTGAAACCTAAAGATTCCTCTGAAACCCTAAAACCTACCTTTGTGTTCCACAAGTTTCTCTCTACTGTTCCCAACATTCATTTCTCCCTCCTCCATTTCCGTGTCAGTGCTCTGCACAGCCCAGGGACAACCTTTTGTGTTTTATCCAGAGAGCAGCATGGCTTTGCTGATTTTGGAGGTTGGGCTGCTTTTTAAGTTTGTTTTCCAATGTGGGGTTTTTATTGGGTTTGGTGACTTTTTGAGGGGCACTGGATTCTTTTTTCTTGCTGTTGTTCTTTTTTTAATGCTGGGCCTCCATATAGTCTGTTAAAAAGAGTTGATGTGTCAGTGCAAACCAGCTTATCTTTATTATTAAGTGATATGGGAGAAGATGGTCTTTCTGAACACAGAAATAACTGTTGAGTCAATGTCAGGAATCACTGTAATAATGCATCGCTTGAAATAAAAATATGAGAGCTAGTAACAGAGGGCTGCAGCGACAAAGTGAGTTCTACGAGTACAGGCAACACAAAAGATACTTCTGCAGCCCCAGTTCTTCATTACAGACTGAGACAACAAAGGCTGAGTCACTCACTCCTTATGCCTGTGCTGTGTAACAGAAGTTAATATCCCCATGTGCACTAACAGTTGTTTTTCAAGGCTACCACTCAACCATAAAGGTGTGTGATAACAAAAACCTCCAAGACTCTCTCACTGTGCAGTTCAAAGGTAGAGCATGTGAGGAGCTGTTGCTTTCTAAAAGCCTCTTCTCTGGCACGGTTTTGCTGAACAGGAGAAAAGCTGAACACCCTACAAGTGTTCAGGCTGAGAGATGCTTCTGGGAAATTGTAGGATTTTCTGCTGCTGTAAAACATTTGCTTGTGCCAGTCCTAAAGGATGACAAGTGCTAAAGCTCCATTTTACAAATTCCTTCTAGCTTTGACATATCAACACAGGGAAAGGAGGGCATAAAATCCTAAAATCATTCCTGGTACTCCTTCAGGGCTAGGGGGCAGAGCTCCTGCAGCAGCTGAACACATTTGGATTCTTTCAGTGTATTTTTTTCTTTTCAAAGAAATAAACAACTAAGACAGTACTAGGTCATTATAAAACAAGGAATATACATTTTGCAGTGTGGTGGTATTTAAAGAGGACAGCTGGAAGTCAGAATACTTGTTTGCCATCTTCTGATGTTTAGAAACAAAAATAGTAACGTGTGCCTGGTGAATTTGAAGTCTGGTCTCTGAGAGACACAGTTGCAAGCGGTCTTTATGAACCGAGAAACAGGAACTGGGAAGACACAATAGAATAGATTGTACCTTTATAAAGTGGAGTTGTAATCCAGTTTGTATGGAAAAAGAGAATGGAAGTTGTGGCTTAAACTCTACTGAGTCACAGCAGCTAACACAATACAGCGTAAGTGACATCCTTTCTCTCAAAGAGGCTCAAGGCTCATTGAGTCTGGCAATTCAATTACCCTCTCAACCCAGGAACAACCCTCCTCCCCTGTCCCTCTTCTACTCCAGAGCTCAGGTCTAACGCCACAACAGCTACATTGTACATGGCCTGTAAATATCTAAAAAGCCTCAGGCTTAAGAGAACAAGAATCCCTGACCCTTTATGATTGCTATTGCCATTTCCCAACAAAACAAACTGCATATAATACAGAGGTTTTAAATACCTGCCAAATTAATTCATTTTCAGTATACTGCTGTCTAAATAGTCTCTATTAATAATGAATCATGTTTAAATAAATACATGCATGCAATACTGCTTACACAAGGATAAGGACAGGGAATTTATTGAACACAATCTTCTCTAAACAAGTAGAAGGGTAACCAGCTGAAGTGAGTTTCTCAAGTGGGTGATGAGAGATTCAGAAGCAGGACACGGACTTTAGTACGTCTAAAAAACAGACCCCAATTCCCTGAATTTATTGACCTCAAACACCTGAATGTTCTATGTTTCACCTATTTATTTTTTCTAGAAACTACCAAACATATTTATAAGCTTTTGGATTAAAAATGGAACTTTATTTATAAGACAAAAACAGCAAAAACAAATTTATCATATTGAAAACGGTTTTCAGTGACATGCAAAATATCCTTGATCATCTTAAGCAAGAACTTCAGTGACAATAACACAAAAATTTTCATTAAAATGAATATTCAGACTGCTGAACGATAATATCTAACTTATTATTTCAATAGAAGTTTAGCAAAACGCATAACAAAGTGAAACCATTTTCTCATAATTACTTACCAGTTCCATTAAAAACTTTCAAAATTATAAATGATACATTTTAGTGTTCAAAAGCACACCATTCTTGTCTCCTATCTGTTCTAAAAGTGTATGGTGCAGGTACCACCATAGCAGCAGAATGAAAGATGGCAGAGGACACCACAGGAGCAGCCATGGTAGTGGGCTCTCACACAGATTCTGCCAGGTCATGACATTAGGTGAATCATTTCAACTTTTGGAACCCAGCTCTCAACTTCTACCTTGTACCTATTGCTTGATTAACAGAAAGCAAGGAGTTTCAAAACGCACTACTGCAAAAACAGCAGCACATACCTATAACTATAAAACAATTCCACTAATAAAGTAAACCAGAAGAATTTCCTGTTATTTTCTGAAAAAAGAGAATTTGTTACAAGAGATATTTTCTAGCAAAGGCATCAGAAACTAATACACCAAAAGGAAAATTCAGCCCAGCAGATTGCAGCCATCAAGTCAAGACTGGGTTCCCTCCATGGAGTCTTAGTTTCCTTAAGTTGCTTGGGACACAAATTTACAGGAGGCATAGCCACTGACATGGAGGCTACAAATACAGAATCATAGAATGGTTTGGGTTGAAAGTAGACCTTGAAGATCATCTAGTTCCAAGCCCCCTGCCGCGGGCATGCAGGACTCTCTAGCCTTGTTTCTCAGCCCATTAATTCAGCTACTTGCTAAGCATATCCCACTGGAGGTTTTATTCACTTCTAATTTTGGGGGGTTTGTTCTTTTGGTTTGGTTTTCTGGCTTTTAGTTTTGAAGTCAGCATTGGAGCTGTTGCAGAGAAATGCTCCCACAACCATGCTATGTAAGATTTCTTCCGATAGTGTAAGGAGAGAAAGAAGAGTGTAAGATTGTACGTAAGCTCATACTTGAAACTTAACAGAAGCAGTGCTGATTTAGGCATGCAATTTTCCATCCTAACGTCTCGAACAGCAAAAACCAAACATCTGACTTTTCAAAACTTCCTCTGTGTGAATGTTTCCTGCTGCCTAGACAACAACCAGACATCAAAGTGAGGTAAAAGAAGTTACCAAAGCTGTGGTATACCTTTCATAAGAGGTTTCGGAGTGGATACGGAAGATGTCAATAGGTATGGATGGAGTCCAAAAAGACATGCTATGATTACATTTCAGTAACTTAAGATACTTTGGGCTCTCCACAAAAAAAAAAAGTTGCATCTCCTCAGAGAATAGTAATAAGCTGCAATTCTTTTCCATATCAGGATTTTCTGATAAAACACCAAGCGATCAGGTCACCTGCTCAGGGCAAAACCAGTGTCTTACCAAGCATCTGCAGCTTCCAAGAGGATTCAAAAGCCATCAAACAACCCAAATCCTATAGGGTTGATCCACCTCACTGACCATCTGACAGGTTAAATCTGGCCCTATTAGAATTAGTAAGAGTGTACCCATTGGCTTCAGCAAGGCAAAGTCTTTACTTCAAACTTCAAGGCAGTTTACTAATATTATTCCTGTACAGCATTGCCAAAACACAACTTCTCAAAGCTCTGCAGTCACCCCACCTTTATTGTCTCTGCTTCGTAACAGAAGCACAGAATTCAAAACGAATCAGCCATTAAAATGACTTACCCTTTCTGTCAAGTTACAAAGGGGCATCATATTTTGAAGGCTGTCAGAGCCTAAGAGACCCAACAAATTTATTGTACCAGGATCCTGCTGGTGTTAGTTCTTTTTCTGACATCTTCTGTTGCAGTCTTCAATCCATCTTCCCTGGTTGCTTATTCCCAGCTTTATGTTTTGATAACTAGGGCCCTTTTCTTTCCTCAACAACATATCACCCTATCCTACCCAAAGCAGTAGCATAATGAATCCTCCATAAGAAGAGACCATCCTGGTAAAATACTTCCATAAAATTTGCTATAGGTTTCCTAAACAAATACAGCACAATGATGAGACAGAGAGTAGCAGTTTCATTACTGCTTCGTACCTTCTCTGCTCAGTTTGCCTGCTTCACGATGCCTGAAGAGGTAATAAGCAGCAATATGCCACAAACTCTACTGTGGTTGCAAACAGATGCCTACATTCATGAAAATAAATGCAGCAGTGACAGGATACAAATTATATAAGAAAACAGTCTATATGCATATACCGGGCATAATGCCAATTACGGCAAACCACATCAACACGTAGTTATGTGATAATTGATACACACATTTTAATATCTCCTCTTATCCTAATGTTTCTTGTTAAGGTGCAGAATTTACTGGTGTCTTCCCCGTACCACACAGAGTTTAGTAAAAGCCATGTGGCTGTTCACTCACACATGGAAGTGCTGCTGTTCCCCACCCACTTCACTCAGCGTTACCTGTGCTGGCCTTTTTAACTGCATGTAACAGTGAGAAATGTTAGAGCACAAAAAGCAGACAGATAATCTTTACAGCACCCTCAGTAGATTATGAGTCTAGTTGGGCTCGTACAGACGTAAGTCCCATGGCAGTTAATGATTCCACAGATGGGAAGTAAGCTTTAAAAGGTATGGGGCAAGCAATATCCAGTCATCTCTAGGCTACCCCAGACAGCCTAATTAATCTTGTCACATCAACTTTGCAGTAACCTTTATTTATTTCTATTTATGACCATTAAAAGTCTTTGTAAATCACAGTTCAGAATAACGTTTTTAAGATTTCATTATGATCATCGTATAGTAGCCTATTAAGAAAAGAAAAAGTACAGTACCTCCAAAGAGGGGGGCCTTTTATTCCTGTAGTATGTTATTAACAGTCCTACTGAGTGACTACACTTGCATTAAACAGAGCCTCTTACTATAGAGGGTAAGATAATATTCCTTGAGATGACCATCTTTATACCAAATTTCTGCCCATAGGAAATTTAAACAGTAATCACTTCAAAAAACAAAAACAAAATAGAAAACCACCAATGTCCCCCACCTGTAACAAAAGGAGAGGTTTGTAACTGTAATACCTCAGGTAGCAGAAAAGTTAAATAATGACATTACAATGCCCAGGTTTTTGAATAGCATTGTATTTGAAAACCATTAAAACCAAAAACCTTATAGAAAAAGCGACATGAAGAAATAGATCTGCACTATACACTATCTCTACGGGCACAGAAGTAAAAATAATCAAAAATTAGCTAACTCAAACTTTAAAATGTCTGCTCTAAACACTTTATTTTGAAGACTTCACAAAGATAAGCCTTGAAATGCAATCTCACCCACAAAACTGCAAGTAACTGCTGTTTTTTCCTGCCATGTACAACTGCAAGCTCGACTTTACCTTGTTTGCAATGCTTGTGATGAATGACTTGATGTCCAGATTAGTTGGGCAACTCTTCTGACAGGGGGCATCTGCACACTTTAAGCATCTACAGGAATAAAAGAAAATGTGTCAAGGAGACAGGGAATACAAGTAGTGCCAACAGCATAAGGTTTTCAAGTTAGCATGCTACAAGATAAGTCACAAAGCAATAATGCATAACACTCCCCTAGAGTTTCTATTTAAAAGCTCAAAGCACTACATTATCGACTGTTATCAACACAGATTAGGTATGTTTTGTTGACTGCACTTTACATAGGAAGGCAGAAGGTACCATTTACAAACACACAGACTCCACTTGTCGAAGTATTGGGAAACTATCAAATTCCACAGAGGTAATTTTTTCCCTGGAAACCATGATTGTTAAACTTCTGACCAGTTCATTTTTCTATTTGAAAAACATCTGTGCTATGAATCTAAATTTATTAAGTAAGTTCTGGAAGTCTCACTATGGATTAAATTCTGAATGCTGGACAATCAAACATGCAAAATTAACAGTATTTCCACAGAGGAAGGAATTACTTTTTACTGTATGTCCAAAGAATAAGAATAGCTGATGAATTTTCAAGTCACTTTTCTATGAATTTCCCGTGATAAGTCTGCGAGTTCGGAAAACAACTCAGTAGTCTTATACATACTCCCTACCAAAACCCTAAGACTTTCTTCCTGTCATTGCTAATGACAAAACCTAACTGTATATTAAAACATCCGAAGTAATAAAGATTGATTTTCTATTTCTGCATAGTCATACATGGGGGTGTAATGATCTGGTTGCTTGCACAAGTCCCATCTAAGGATTAAGTCCTCAGGACACTCTACACAATTTGCATTAGGCAAACCTAACAAAGAAAGGATAAAATACAGCTAAAGAAGTAAAATGGTTCTCTATTAAGCACAAAGGTATTAGTACACAGCCTTGGTTTTATAGATCAATGATTATCATAGGTCAAATACCTCACTACTTATCTCAGAATTTGTTAGGTTATTCCAGATGCTCTTTTGATACTGCTTTAGTAACATACAGAATTAATGCAAATTGTGGCTTTAACAATCTATGGAAAATGAAATAAAATTTGGTTTTTACACATTATTTGAGCCCAGATACTTACATAAGTTCCACAAGTCTACCTTAATTATTGTCATTCAGTGCTAGGCAACAACATTGTGGAACTGGCTGGGACAAAGTATTTTAAAACACAGAAAAGCTGCAAAAGACCAGTGGACTATACACAAAGACATGAAGAGAACATTAAAAGGAAGGAAATGACTGGAATACCTGCAGCAAAACACTGGTCTGACTTTGTCAATCACACATATTGGGGGGTTTTTTTCGTAGTTTTTTCAATTAAGGGTGCAATATGAGAGAAGGAAAAGCTAGTTAAGTAAAAGATTAATTAGCCTTTCATCTTATTATTTATTATCATCTAGCTGAGTATTGTAGACAATATGGCACCAGCAAAATATGAAGGCACATGTGGTAGTGGCTGTTTGGATTTTCTCACAAGGCCAGTCATGGACAAAAGGCTCCAGAGAATATACTTAAAGTAAACAGGTCTTGCAAGCTCCAAAAGACAGGAAACCTGCAAAAGCCAAACCCGGGTTCAACACCACAGCAGGTTACCAGTTCAGGTGGCTGGGATGCCAGAAAAGCATCAGCTGGCTTAGCTGTGGCAGGTGAACATAACGCTGCTCAGCACTACCTGTGACAGATATGTGTTAGAAGGGCCTTAACAAGCAAAGGCAGGACAGGGGGACCTCAAAAGGTTGTGTCCAGAACACTGAGTCAAGGGGATGCTTTTTGCATTCTAAGCAGACGAGAATTTATCTTCTTTGAAAGAAAGCAAAGTTCTAGTACTAAAAGCCAGCAAAAAAGGAGATGCACTAGACAAAATAACACCACTATGAAGTGGTGCATAGATGAGCAGTTTGCCTGTGTAGGCAGTAAGGAAATAACAGAACTCAAAAATCACGCAACTAAAAAAGACATAAATTCCATTACGATTTTTTACTCTTCACTTTCCTCAGTGTGGTTTTCTTTAAAATATAACAGTCCTGTATTCAAAATCAAAGGAAGCACACCGAACATAAAATACATTCTGTGGGTCATATATAGAACAATCTCATGTCAAAACTGACTAGAATGGCACCTGGCAGGATAAACTGTGTATAGATTATTCATTGAGACTAGCAAGCATCTTTACCAAATTATTTCTCTTTTGATTTTTGAGCTGCTTCACAAATAACAGTTGTTGAAAATGTCAGCTACTGGGAGGGGCAGGTAATGCAAACTTGAATGTGAGCTTTGGGGAGGAGGGGAGGGTGCCATGAATATGCCAGTCCAGACTTTCTCTTATAATAATACCATCTTCCAGGCACTCTGCAGACTGAAGTGCACCAGGCTGCCATTAATCCCACTTATCACCATGACAGCTCAGTAATTACACTCCTGCTATAGCTAGGTACTGTAAGGTACTGTAGTCCTAATAAAACATCAAGCACTGTGCTAAATGCATGCTGGTGAGGTGTTTTATTAAACTTGGGGGGTTGATCATCAAGTGACATTAGTGTTGACCTATTTTTCTATCTGACAATAAATTATCCTTTGACCATACCATAATAGATATTACAGAGTGCATTTACTGTACAAAGGAGCAAAGGTATTGCATTCTGGCAAACCAGGCAAAAAGCACAAATAAAGTAGTAGAGTCACACACCAGAAAGTTATTACGTAAATTGCTGCAAGTGATTGATCCTTTCAAAAATCACAGGCAAAATACCCTGCTTAAGGGAATACACCAACAATTACCACGAGCTCCAGTTCCACATGCATGTACCCCAATGGAGAAACATTCAGCATCACACTTCCTTCCTTTTTCTTCAACTGTTCTCCCACCCTGTGAAATCCCACCTTTCATTTTAAAAGGTTATTTTATACTTTGATTTTGGTTCAAAATATTGTAAATAACAAATTAGAAATGGAGATTAAATGTTTCCAATTAACCTGTTAATTCCTAGCAAATTAAATGAAGAGGTGCATGCTCACTACTAAAAAACCCCAAACAAACGACATTCTGGACTACATATGGACCTGTGCTAATCTGAGAATACAAATCTCAGCATTTCTTAGTAAAAATATAAGAAAAATCCTACCAACTATCAGAAACCACCTTATTTTTTGAATTTTTCTCCCATTTGTTCATGGAATAGCATCTCCTTTAGAAACATATAAGCTGTGTTGAATCTTAAAAGACACCACATTCACTTCTCATGCACATTAATTTCCATATAAAAAGCAACACCATAGTCTTTGCACTGCAAAAGAGAAAAGTAAGCCATAGCCAAGATTAATTTTCAATTAATAGCTTTTGTTGTATTGTTGTTGAAATATTACCCAATATTTTATTTTAAAGTTAAAATATCTGAACAACAGTCCCATTTCCAGGTATAGATCAGCTCTTAACACACTTTTGCTTCTAAACAAAGAAGGGCAATTTAGTTGTATTGTTACCTAAAAAAAGCAGTGAACAATTCTCTATATAACTGGCAATAACATCATCTGAAGTGCAATCACATGAATGCTGAAAGGCCGGGGGTGAAACAGATAATCCAGAGTAATATTCCACAACGAATTGTAGCTGATAACCCATCAAATCTTCATGTATCTCAAAACAGACCAAACAACCTTTATTATGGTTACTGTTGGCAGAGGTTTAGAAGGAAATTGAATCTTAATTCATTTATGCAGGTTTCTGCAGGACATACCAATTTTGAAAAAAGGCTTCCAGCTCTACTACTTGTAGAAATTTCTAAAAGTTTATCCACTGCTCAGAGAAATAGCCCAGATGATGTTCTGTATGTACTTCCTGAGGCTTTGGTTGAATAACTTTAAGAAAATGGTAGAGCTAATTGCACCCAATAAATAGTTTATTGGGTGCCAGTTTGAACAGGAGACCCAACTTTGACCCAACCGAGGCTCTGCTTGGTTCCAAGTCTCTTGCACCACTCTAAACTCTGAGCTGGGGACAGTAGGCACTGAAATAAGAAAACTGCACGTCAGGAAGAAATGAATCTATTATTCCCAAATAAATCTAAATCCCAAGTTGAATGCCTTTGACAGCAGAAGTGAAGAGCATTACATAGACTTCTCTCTTGAGGTTCAATCTTTTAACTACTTATGGCTAATTCTGTAGAATTTAGGCTTTCTTCTCCCCATTTGGTCTTGCTTCTTGCTGTACTGAAACAGGGTCAAGAACAAACCCTAAAAAGAGATTTCAACGTATAAAGAATCATTTCAGAAAGGCAAGAGATACCAGGATAAAGATCCACTACTTAAATGGTAAGCTACTGGTGAAAACCTACTGTTGGCAGCTGGGGAAAAAAAAAAAAAAAGCACCATTATTTTCCTAATTAAAAACAACCAACCAACCACACATCCAAAACTAACATTCACAGAAAAAAATCCCACATCCTTTTGTCTTCATGTTCATTGGCATGTTCATTGCATTTCACAATGGATAGAAAAGGAGAAAAGGATTATAAAGCAACAGGGAGATGTTTTGCCAGGCGTAAATACCAAAACACCACAACAGTTGATATAAGGGTTTGATGAGTACCAAAGACATGATACTTACAGGAACATTCAAAGTCAAGAAAGAGAAAAAGGAATTCTCACACGCACGGCCAAGAACCCTATCGTGTATGTGCAATGTGGCAAAGATGACAAAGTCTTAAATTAGAATCGGCTACGAAAACAATTTTGGGCTGTAGGAAAAACAGATCTAATTGCCAAGAAACACCTCTGAACACAAAGGGCACCAGAAAATGTACAAAATACAGCAATACAGACAAGTAGATATCCTGGTCCTGGATATGCAATACTGGGTGAAAGGCAGCAGTCTTTTAGGTTATATTGCAAAATGACATGTGAAAAATTCTATTTGTGGGAAATGCCCAGCCTGTTAGCAATGCACAGGAGCCATAAGAAACAAAACATTCAGTATCACGTAAATTGGCAATACTAGTTCATATCTAAAGAAAGAAGGAAAGACTCTCACATTGTCACTGTTGCCTCTTCAGTCACCTGAAGTTCCTCAAGCCTTCTGCAGATCCATAATAAAATGGCACTACTTCTCTGTCAGTAAGTTCACATGACCAGAGGAAGCAAATTTTAAATAGAGGCACTCTACAGGATTAGAGACAGACATGACATTGCTGCTGGCAGTTACAGGATATGTAGGGAGATGCTTTTTATCGAAAAGAAGAAATGATCAGAGTTGAAAGTTAGTCTTCAGACACAAAAACCTCCTACCCTAGTGCAGAATAATGGCACTTACAGACAAGGTTATTTTTGGACACTTAAGAGGTAGTGAATCATATGGACATAGGCTCCAAATCATTCTATTCATCAATGCCTCATCTTTCTCTTTTCTTCTTTGGCTCTCCACACAGCCATAATTCTTTTCTCATCTACTTCTGAATCCTCTTTGAGAGCAGGAACTCTCCTCTCCTCTTTGCTTCTGCTTGGCTGTCTTCCTGTTTTCTGTAGTCTTTTTTCCCCATTCATCTGAAACTTTTCCACTTCTCTGTCCTATAACTTATCATCTTTCATCATAACTTCATTTTAATGGACAATGTTGATAACATAAAAAAGAAGCCACTGTCTGCCATCAGGTGTCTATGACAGTGGTGTAGGAGAGTGTGCACCAGTAACTTTACAGTCCATTCTCTGAGTTTTTGCCAACTACCACCCAGTCCTTCAGAAACCTCCATTTCTGCACTAGAACCATCATTGCCTAACGCTGTGTCTTCTGCATACTCTGGACAGTGCTATCTCGGTCTGTGATCAGACACACAAATGGAGGCTAGCAGAGGAAAAGTAGTTTGGTGGGATTTCCTCTTAACCCCTTGCTGAGCAGTGGGAACACAGCCGGGTTCTGCACCGTAGGGAACAGCCTGCTCCAAGTCCATTCATGGGAAATGATATTCTCCTTAAATTCCTCCTGTCATTTTACTGGGACACGAATTTTTCACCAATCACTCTGCAATATAACCTAAAAGATTGCTGCCTTTCACCCACTTCCTTTATACAACTTGTATATCATTACTTTAATCGTATTTCTCCAATTTATAATGTTGCTGAATAAAGCTGTTATATAAATTAGAGGGATTAAAAATAGAAAATACCGTTCACCTTACAGAATACTGCAGCACAAAGAACGTATATAAGCTGAGGCCAAATCAGAAAAATGGTCTTATCCTTTTGACATATTAGAAATCAAAACTTTTTTATATATATGATGAAAATAATTTCAACCATCCATTAGAACAGTGTTAATTCTAAGCATGGTCCCCCCTTTTTCTTGTTTCATAGTAAGCATTATGAAATTGCTGTGTTTTCAACAGTATTAACCAACATTCAATATTCATTAAATTGCTCCAGAAAAACTATGTCTAGTTAAAGGTTTTATTGCAGCCAACAACGTATTTTTATTTAAATATTAGAATTTTTAGAGTTACAAAAAACAAATACTTAAAAGTCAATCTGAAACTTCTCTGTTAACACTGATTAAATTTCACACTACATATTAATTATTATTTTCTCAACATCATAGGAACACAATATAGTTTCTTGCTTACGATAATAAACTTGATAGTACCCATACTATTCCAGTAGTGCAAAAGACACACAAGAAACCCACTTGTTGATAAAACACTGATAGTACCTATTTAGACCTCGAACTGCGCTCTTCAAGTCCTTGAAAGCAGCACTTTACCTGCCAGAACAGCCCAGCCACACCTCGCCTTATGGAGCTTTTTAAATGGGTACATTTATGTTCACCACAACAGTGATCCCTTTCACATAAGAGACAGCTGTTACACGATGTTCAATATCTTTTTAATCCTCTATAGACCGTAGACAGAAAGGTTGACAGAACTGACAGTTTTTATTATGGCTTGTCCTGTACACAATAATCTTCTTTCGCCTGGACTATTCTCCCAGAAGTGTTACAGATTTTTTGACTTATATCAAGGATCATTTCTAGGGTTTTTAGGAGACAAGAAATTATTTTTATGTGGCATGACTCTTGTCCTGTGAAAATTACTTTTCCAAAATATGAAACACCTGTTGTCTGTTTATCTTAATGTCAATAAAACTCCTCTGGGTTCACTTCAGGAAAGATACCCTTCACAAGTTTAGTCAAAGATGCTTTTTCTCCCAAAATGCCTTCATCATCTATGCACATCTTACAAATGCCACTCTGTTCAATATATCATTAATATCAGAAGCACACATCTACCACCATCTATTTGCACTGAAAGCATCAATTAAATTTAAGAATAACATACATAATCTATGATACAGTAGAACCTAACTAAAATGCATTAACCGAAAATTTAAGAAAATATTCTCAATTAAAACTACAAACCCAGAATAAATGGATTTACTCACAACAGCATCACAATCTGTCTAGTAATTTAAGCATGCCAGCAATTCTACCACAATTAACAGAAGAGAGATTTAAACAAAGAACTTTTCTGGAGAATTAGTCATGGGAAAGGCAGTAACAGCATAATAAGCTAAAGCTTCCCGTTTTAGGATCCGAGCACCAAAAAATTCCCCAGACCTCTCTTTTCTATCACCCTGCAATTATCCACAGATCTGGTCAAGTGCTGATCAAGAACCCTGCCACTCACAAGTCAGGCTGCACTGCTCTCTGCACTCAATGCATTCCCACCATTTCCGAACTCACAATGCTATTAGCAAGGGGTAGAAATGTGGGAGAATGGGAGAAAAGAGGGCAAAGGACCGGGAAGTTTTTTAGCTTTGCTGTTGGTGTCACCTGAACATTTGACCCCACACAAGGCATACTCTGGAAGCAGGCAAAAGCACAAATTAAGTTGTTGAATTTTGGATTAAAACAAAAAAAAAACACAAAAAAACTTCAAAGGTTCCAATTGCTCTTGTTTTCAGATTTGCAGAAACAAAAAAGAATTATCAGTTTTGGCTGCAACTACAGTTTAGAACTCCAGAGAAAATTAAGAGGTCAGTCACCTTTCTATTGTGAACATGGTAGAGATGCTTCTTCCAATGGAGGAGACAAGTCATTGACCCTAGATGACCACGTTTTTCCAAGTTTTAAAACTTGGAAAGAAAGCCAGAGTTTCCTTAGTAAATAAAGCTCAGTCCTTCCAGACTGTGAACACTCCAGTTCATTATCAAACTGCTTAACTGTGCTTTATTTTAATATATGTAGTCCCCAGTGGGACCCAGTCAGATTATTCAATTGCTTATAATGAAAACGCTTAAGCAGTTTCTTAAGCCAGCCTCATGCAGAAGTCTTCCAGAAGTGAGTTTCCAGCATTCCAGGGTCCTCACTCTTCCTCACCTTAAAATTGCTGCAGCTACATATTTGAGAACCATGTGCTACTACTCCTGTCTTTTCCCTGAGAGGAAATAATGGTTTGGAAACCACAAGAATTCAGCAGAGGATTCTACGATTTAATATGTTGTCTAGAAATTGCATGTGTACAAGGATTGTCTTTCATCCTCTTTTTCAAATGAAGATGTTTGTCTAAGATGCTTAATATGCTCAGTCATCAAGACCCAGAAAAAAAGAAATCTGCCTGCTATTTTGGTTCTGATTTTCTGTGCTGCAAATAATTTCTACATTTTTTTAGTCATAAGAAAATAATGTAACCCTGTTTATAATACATAAACATCTGTAAAAAAGTGGCATTTTCTTGCATGCTTTGATGTTATTGGCATCAAATTAATAATTCTTTGGCTTTGCTTTTCTACCTTAAATTTACTCAAAAAGTAAAGATTCAAAACCAGTATCCTCTCAGCAAATGAAAAGAGCTTTATGACACAATTACAGAAATCACAGAGGGAAACTAGAGAGGTCAGCACAGAGTAAAGACAAACCTTGAACAAATTACACTAAGAACCAATGTTGCATTTTTTATACCTTGAGTTTAAAGATATAAGTAACATTTCAATAGTATATAGCTGAAAATTCAGTCTTAATTGTTTGCAAGAGGGAAATACATGAACTTATTAAGAATAAATGGTAGGTCTTGAATGTGCTATATCCAGATCTTGCTACAACCACCTTCACTGAGAAAAATTTTATAACATTCACACATTCACAGTATGATAATATGAATAAATGACATAGCTGAAAGTCACGGTCCAGACTTCACATTATGTGAAACCAATACATCATTTAAATACAAAAGGCTTCCCCCCAACTGAAAAAAAAAAACCCAAAAAAACCAAACCAAAGCAAAGCAATAAAAAACCCCCACCAAACAAACTAAACAAAACAAAAAAACCCCACATATGGACGGAGCCTTTCTGTAGATCACCAAAAAAATTCAACACCTGACCACCTTGGTAGCAAGGCTGCCTCACAGAAGCACCCCACTGTACACTTGTACCTTATCACAGTTTCATTCATCCAGTGTAGAAACCTCCTACATGCAAATCTCCTCCATGCAAACTGCTTAATCAGAGAGAGCTGTTCAAGCTTTACAGTTTCACCAGGCTACATGGACAGAAGGCTGGAATAGATGACCCAAGAGGTTTCCACTATCTTTTGCAATTTCTCCTGGGATGTTGAATAACAGCCTTTTAAAATGGCAAATTTATGTCTGCTTATCTATCTACAGTTGAGGTTTCCCACAGAGACAAGCAGACTCTAAAAATTTAAGAGTTCATGTCTGTCTCAAGTTATTTAGGACTACAGGAGTGACATGAGTATTCATTTTCCTTATAAATTAAATCCTTATTTTTAGCACTTTACCAGGCACCCCAAAATTAAGATAAATAAAAAGGATGGCAGTTAAAATAACAGCACCCAAAGGATCTCAAATATGAAATACATACAAGGATTTTCCAAATATAACCACATGAAGATCTTTTAAAAACAGTTTGATTTCTAAGCACTACAGCACGGCCTTCTGGGTCAATGCATATTGGCAAAGAAAACTCCATCTACTAGCTAAACATAGAAAAGACTCTGGACTCTCAACGTCAAGAAGGCTTGGGGGTGGGGCAATTAGAGACTAATCAGTGTTTCCAAAAACAGGACAAATATTTGTTGCTAAAAGGAAGGCACAAAAATCTTGCATTTTAGGTTTTACCTTTACAAGCTTAGCAGGAAGAATTTTCACATCCTTTTAAGAAGATTATATAAAAGACAAAGTATTTGTCACATTTCCTCTCATACTGAAGTTAATGGCATAAGAATGAATACATTTTCTGTGATGGCTCAGCAGTTAAGTGCTGTCTGGAAAATATTAAAAGAAATGGGTTTTTTTTCAGAGAAACGCAGCTTTAAGAAATTTCAGGATGCATAAAAAATCATTAATCTGTTGGTTCACCATAGTTTGATAGATCACTTGTTCTTGAATTTGTGGCATTGCTCTTCTTTGTACATGCTCAAATTGTTAGACCTACATCAAATACAGCAATCCCAGGACTGTAAATGTAGTGTGGCTGTAAAAGCACACTTTTCCCATTTCCCAAAGGCACTGCATTTTCAAAAACCTGCTGGAAGGATTTAAATATTCTCTTTTAGTAGATAGTTTCACTTGCTACAAATGAGCAGATGTCTGCCTTTTGGCAATTCTTTTTTATGCAGTTATTTGAAAACAATTACAGAAAAATATTAAAATTTATATATAAAAAATACTCCACAAAGATCTTCGTTTCTCAGACTAGTCACACAGATATTTCAGAAAGCCTAGGAATCAGTACAAAATGCTTCTTCTCTTCTACCCTCCATTGGTACCTCCCCTACACAAAATCACACAGAGTATACACATTAGCAACTTCCCAACAGTTCCTGCATCCCAGACTTAGACGCTCTGATTTTAGCATTGCTGTTTCTAACCCAGAAGCACTAGAGTTTATTTAACAAATGCCTCCGATAACTTCCAGAGTTTCATACCTCAGGATTTACAGGATACCACGATGCAGCCCATGATATCAACACAATCACAAGTACAGCTTACTTACCCATGTCTCTCTTCCTTAACAGTGAGGGCTGCCAACTGTTTCTTTACTCCAGGTGAATGCCCAAGCCTGCTGTCTGGAAACTCAGACAGCTCTTATTAAATTGCTCAGCAGTAAGAATGCTGAAGCTCTGCAACCATGCCCACAAACTAAGCCCACAAGAAAACCTCCTTGACAGCTACTACTGTCAGGCTGCTCCATCCCTGGCTCCAGGAAGTCAGCAGGCAAGTCTACTTATTGTCCCCCCTGTCCCTGGCCAGGACCTGGTCACAGCAGAATATATTCCAATTTGGGGTTACTGTAGACCAGTAAGAGTTTTGATTGTGAATGATGCTGCTGCTTTATCAGATTCCTTTCTGTCAGGAAAATTAGCAATTACCTGGTTAGCAATTTTAAAAGCAGTTAGCTCACTTGCATAAAGGTATCTTGATATTGGCTTCCAAATTCTAACCAGAAAGAAAGATACTTTGTGTTAGAATCCCACTCCAACCCCATTTCAGGTATATTCCGGTGCTGTATTTTCTGTGATGGGCTGGATGGTGTTAAACATTGTTCAGTCAAGAAAGGCTCCTAAATATGCCAGAACTACATAGGTTTCATCTTCAGCCTCTGAGTTCTGACTGAAATTAGTCAGTTCAACAAAGAATATCAATACAAATTCAAACTAACACTTGGGTATTTGTTGTGCTGCCAATATGTGTTCAAGCACGTAACATGAAGCAATGAAACAGGACAACAAATGCAACTAAAGGGTGTTTAGTCACTTCTAATTTAGTCAGTGCAATTTGTTTTTCTTCTGCAAGCCTAGAATAGCAGAAAGATAGAATTATCCACTCTTTAATTTCCCGTTTCACTAAGGATGTGAAAGTACTACTAGTCGCTTTATGACTGAAAACGATTTCTTGGCAATAGCCTCTACTCATTGTTTCCTACAGTGAAGCAATTTTTTGCATAACCAGATGGGATATTTTTCCAGTCATAAGAGGAAAAGAGGTTTGTGTTTCTGGAAATTAAGACAGGAATGAAGAATAGTAAAAGCTCTACCTTTTCTTCATCCCTTCACTTCCTCATCCATGACCAACCTCTTCAGCCCCTTCAAAGCGCAGGAGCTTTTCAGAGAGACAGGAGTTTGACAGTTATCACTCAAAGAGAAAAATTTTTAAAAAAATCAATTCCCAAAATGCAACTCAAAACAGAGTAATTAAGAGCAGAGCTCCTGACAGTATTTTGGAAGATCTCTCTATGAACCCATTTTGGTGCTTTACACATGCTAACATTCAGCAACCTAAGTTATACTCATTTGTGCTTACAAAACATGACCATGCAAAACTCTGTCCTCAATTCAAAACAAAAGCAATAGAAATATGCACAATACATTATGTAAGGCAATATAATCCTCTCAGTTTTCAGCAAAGAGGAAGGAGTGACACTGCTCTGCAAAGTGCTCTACTGATAGCTCAGCATGATCTTTGCTAAAATAAACTTGAATATGTTTACTAGCACTGTACAAGATGATGTTCTAGAATAAACAGTTAATACTGAACCACAAATGTCAAAACAGACTAAGAACATTATGTGATATATTATTCTTTTTTTTATTGTGTTTGTTCACTTGCTAATTTGCACGATTCAGTAATTCATAAAAGAGTCTCCCTATCATCAGTGCAAATTAGTGATTTTCTAGCACATAGTTAAAAATAGACATTAAATTTATACTATACATTGCATGTTTGTTGCCTTTGAGAAGATGAAAAAATCTTACATGGTCAAATGAAATTCTTGGGTGATTATTTTGAACCTGAAAATAGCTCTACACAACCTCCTGACATATTTCTCAACATCAGCCTGCTGGGAGTATATCACTCACCAGCATTTTTCTGCTTAGCATGAAAATATAAAGCTATTTTTTCTGAATAGCTCCTGATAGCACTACCTATTCATATATTCTAAACTGAAGGCATTTCTTCATAGGATGAATCCTATTACTGCCACACCAGTAACATTATACCTGTTCTAATCCTTCTCTAACACACACTTTTCCCATAGTATAAGCCCAAGTCACTGTGTAGAGATAAATCCCAAATAGATGCAGGCTCCATGAAAAAATTTAAACATCATATTTTGGTTTTAGATTCAGCCAAATAATCATTCAACTATAGTTCACAGTATTGCTTTGTACCATCATTTTTGGAGGAATAAATGTTGTTCTTAATGCATCTACTGCATTACTGTGGTATGTGTACTATTTACACAATATACACGCTACAAATAATATTATGAACGCTTTAACTAACTTTTATGTTCTAAAAGAACAAACAAACCAGACTTATTTTCAAATGTTGCCATTTACTGTTACCTTTCTATTAAGACAAAAAATTAATGAGTTCCAGCATTTTCAATATTCTTACAATATTTGCAAGGTAAGGTGTGGGACGCAACCCAACTCAACCAGAAGAGTTCAAATTAGTTTAGTAGTCAGCCATGAATTATGTGTGACAAATGCCCTCAAGTATTCCATCTTTTTACATAGTCAGTTCATAATGGCTCTTGCTAGTATCTATTACATATTTTATGAATTTATCATGAATATAAAGTATGACATTACTACCTTATTCTTGGAGAAATAAGAGATTAAATTAATTACACACTGTATCCAGGGGTGGGGAAATATAAGTGGGAAAAATGTCGATTAAGAAAAAGGAAAAGAAAACCAAAACCCAACTGTAGTGAGTATTAACTAAACACAAACACCTTGATAGGCCAAGTTTTTCTTGCCAAACCTATTCCAAGTGGCCAAGTGTTTCAGAATGCTACAGACACCAATTCTGGGACCAGTACTTACATACAGTCCTGCAAACATACTGATATTAATTTGCTGATTTTTCAGAATGTCACACTTTCCTTTTAAATGAAACCTGTATTTGAGTCATATTCCAAAACGCAAATATTAAATTTGCATCATGTTTTATGAACATGTATGCTGTATTGTACTAAATCATTATATTGGTACACCTTGGGTTATGACAAACTTACTTCTAAATACTGTTTTAACACAACTGGCCTGAACTTTTCTGCTCAGGTACAAATTGCTATTCCACCAACAGAGACCAGCAGCATTACTTTTGCAGGCTCAGAACCCAGCCTTACACCATAACCTAAAATCAGGTGACACAACTTTTGCCTCACTAACCAAGAGAAAAAAGCACAGATACCTGAACCAAGTACCATGAATCAATGAGGCATTTTTAAAAAATATTATTTTGTAAACCTTGACTTCTTGCTAGCATAAAACTTACCTGCATTGTGACTCCTGTGATTAGTGTTCAACCTGAAAATGGTCTGTTACAGTTCTGAAGGCAGAAACGTAGCTCCTTAAAGTATAAGGATCTTTGACTTGTTTTGAGACATCTAAGCAGCCCTAAGAATATAACTGACTTGCTGTGTTGCCCAACCCTCAGCATCATTCAGATCTGCCATCCTTGGGGAAGTGGACCAGGTGAAAGCAAAGTCATAACCCTTCACTTTGCATCTGGAAGTGGTATAAGCTAGGTCAGTGCTCATAACCACACGTGAAAGAATTAGCTCAGTCCATTTCTTATTCTGCCAGTAAATTGAGGCTCGGCATAATGTTGAGGCATTTTCTGTTTGCCCACA
This sequence comes from Falcunculus frontatus, assembly GCA_013398115.1. Taxonomy (NCBI): domain Eukaryota; kingdom Metazoa; phylum Chordata; class Aves; order Passeriformes; genus Falcunculus; species Falcunculus frontatus. The sequence goes on from VZRV01003482.1 coordinate 3,020,640, forward strand.
GAGGCTGTGAAGTGTCCATCTTTGGAGGTATTCAAAGCCTGGCTGGACAAAGCTCAGAGCAACCTGCTCTAGTCAACACTGCTCTGAGTAAGAGGATTGGACTAGGCAACCTCCCTGTGGTCCCTTCCAATCTCAATCAGTGACTCTGATACTACAAGAGATAACTAAACCATTTGCTTGAAGGTCATTTACCCCTGCCTGCCCTCCCTGGGTCCCCAGAGCTACTCTAATCCCCATCAACACTAACAAGGCAAGTTCACACCTGTACATGAGACTGTGTTCATCTGCCCACATTTACCCAGGCAGTGATCCTCAACAAAGCGCCTGAGCATCTCTCACTCTTGGTTCGTACTCCTCTCTCCATCAAAGATATAAGGCAAAGAAATATTATTTCAGTTTTGACAACAAAGGACTAAGGTACAGAATATTTTAGCAGTTTTCAGCAACCTGCAGCACAGAAACCACTTGCATCCCAGCCTCCAAGATAATACTAGAACTACCAAGTTATCCCTCATTCCTGGGTGCTCCACTGGACCATCAAGTTAGATGATATTATCTTTTTTAAGTTAACAAAAGTTTTCTGAAAAAAGCTACAGCGATCAAGAGAACAACTCTCAATCTATTGCTCCAAGCAAACAAAATCATGATCCCAGGAAGTCACTGAGAAGTCTGTCTTTAACTTCAGTGTACCCCAAGGTGAAGCTATAGCAACATTTTTGCTACTTTTATTCATATTTGTTCTGAAGAGTGAAGGCAATTCAGAAGTTACCTGGAATTTAGGCTGTCACTGAGCACCAGTAAGACTGTTGAGTGTCAGATGAAGAATTCTTGTCACAGACATTAATATGACAGTAAAAAAGAAAAGTTTTATTTTTAGACTGCTGCTGAAGTTGCAGGCCTATTGATTAGGCATTTTTAAAGGAAAAATAACCTGTAAACAGAACCAATAGACTTAGAAGTCAAGAGATTAACTTCCTTAAAGACATTCTTAAAATCTCCTTTGATAAAAGAAAATGCCTTAATAAATAATTTCATGTTATATCACCTTTTTTTTAAATATCATACATTGGTGAATGAACACTGACTAGAGCACCAAGGTAATTGTATGGATTTTAACATTTGCATGAGAATGAACGGAATACAATTACTAAAAACCCCTATATTTTTGCATGTCAAAAAGACCAGTTGTTTTCTAGTATAAGATCTCATAGTATAGAATTTATCTTTTTTCAAATTCTGTTAGATACAGATGAAGTCTCAACATTAAAGACCAGCATAATGCCATATAACAAAATATATTTTCTATTTAGGGTGACAGAGGTGTAACTTGTCAGACATTTCACGTCTCTAAATTTTGCTTTTTTTACTGCTCAGAGGGGTCTTACAACCAGTACTGTTAGAATTCCCTGGAAATTTTTGAAGATATGCCAAATTCCTGTTAGTATTAAAGTAAATTCATATTCAGTATTTTACACTTTCAGAAAACTAAGTAGTCCTATTTGCACGGTTCTTTAAACAAAAAGCACAAAGTATGTTTGAAATTACTGGTAACAAGGAAAGAGTGGGTATCTTTACACATTCACAATATTCAGTTCACTTTATATTGTTCTCCACTACATCTAAGTACAGCAGTAATTACTGCAATAAAGAATATACTCACACACTAATGAGAAATTCTTTTTAAAGTGTCTCTGCCTTAATGGTTCTCTGATCAACTCGCAATAGCAATCATACAGGGACTATCTTGTAGGTTCTGCATTAGTTTCATGAAGAAAATAAGATGTAATTTAGCATGTGTACATACTGTATCACAACATTAAATAACTGTTTTATTTTACATCTAAGTTCTGGGGCTGGGTGTTTTGAGGTCGTTTTTAAAGAAAAAAACAAACAACCCTGAAGATTAACGCATGTTAACAGACTATATTCAAAATACACTGAACAAAACAGTGATCTGTACACTGTGATTACCACATGGAATAAAATTATTTAACCTGCTCAAGTATGTCACCAAACGTATCAGAAATGGTATTAAAATGAAGCTGTCATCTTTTTCAGTTAAATAGGAATCCAAACAATATTCAAAATTCACAATATTCACGATATTTGTTTTTTTCTAGAGAGTAACACAAATGAAATGTTTTCCAGCTGTATGAAACACTTAGAAGACATATTCTCTGGTAAACTCTCACTTCTTGTCTGAATTTAATGTTAGGTAACTTTCTTACTACACTGCTGTCTCTTGGTAGTCATTACACACTGTAGTAAAAGAAATAAGTATCCCTCGTGTTGATAAAACACAGTATGTCTGAAGAGAGCAAGCATGTGCACATGTGTTTAAAACAGAATGCACAAATCAAATGTTTTATTTGTATTGGGGCTGGCATAAATCATTACCTAACAAAAGCATTAGTGCTATCCCGAGGCTGCAGCCTGTAAATAAACAACTTTGAAAAGAAACTATTCTGAAGGAAACCTCCACTCTCACTTGTCATATAAAGCATCCATCTGTCTGAAGCACACCTAGTGAAACTGAAGTTTGACTATGGCATCTAATAGTTCTGTTGAATGACTCCAAAGGTATTCAATAAAAGGGAACTTGTTAGAAGGCAACAAGACCCTTCCACCTAATCAGACTTTTAAATTCTTTCAAATACTTTAGCAATCTCTAAATTAAACCACCTGTAGTATAAAGAAAGGCTCAGGGATGACAGACCTCAGAGTTCCCCTACTTTTAGCCAGCATGTTAAACAAATCCTCCTGACAGAGCCACACTGCCAAAAACCAATTGTACTCCAGAGAAGAAGCCTCTTGTCTCTATCAACCCCTTCTTGAAAGGTGCCTTTTAGTGCTACAATTCCTGAAGCACTTCCAGCCTACAGGAAAGCCAAGCTAGGTTACAAGGAGTTTTTTAAGCCTGCAGTACCAAGTGAGCTGCGTTTTAATGAAACACAGTACCAAAAGTCTGTGTTTTAATGAAATTTTGCACTAAGCAAACTCTCCGAGAATGTCCTTATGAGGAGTTAGTGTGAGGCTTCTACAGTAGGGAAGCCTCAAATTACAAGACATTATATGTAGTCCCAAAAGAAATGCAAGCAGCTAAATTTTCTGCACTTTTTGAACTGTTCCTAACATCAGCAGCTACATTAGAAACTAAAACTTGGACTTACATCCTGGTTGAAAAAAAACCAAAACCAAACCAACACGTTCTTTTGATCTATAACACATAATGTAAGCCTACCTTCTCTTTACATATTTTATCACCTTTTAACATATCAATCCTAGTATAAACAAAAAAATTATAAGACTGAACACGACAACGTTCTTGCCAGCTTTCCCCTCATCCAGAAATGTCTGGTGATGCAGGGGATGTTTATAGGATGCTCTGAAGGTCACCAAATCCAAGCCATGGTAGACCCAGGAACTCCAGGAGCTGCTTTTCACTCAAACGATGGTCTCTCAACCTTGACTGCCCAGCACAACAGCAGCACTGTACTGCCACATTCAGAAGAGCAGCATCACCCTACCAGCTAATTAAAAATCACTGGTGCTTACAAATCTCTCTAAAATAGGTACATGCACATCTTAAATGCTGTCCAAAACCAGGCAAATACTTAATATTGGTAAGTGGCATGCAGGCACATCCTGCATGAGTTTCTAGCAAGCTTACAGGAGACTGATGCAGTTATTCCCCCCTGCCACAAATGAGTAGGTAATACACAGATTTCACCACTAAGCATTTATCAAGAAGCACTATCAAGAACAAAAAACAAGGAAACATAAAACCCAGGATATTCCCAGGTATAAGTCACAGTTAGAAGTATGAAATAAAAGCTGTTGCCAATTAACAGAAGACACAGACAGAGTAGGACTCTGTAACCCTCAGTACCAAAAATACATGAAGTGACTTAAGAAAAGTTCCTCCCAAAAGTGGTTCTCTTAAAACCTGAAACTAGGCTTGCCTGGAAACACGTCTACCACAAAATGCTGCCAGGAAGAATTTGGAAGCTGGACAGCCATTTACCTCCAACTGTACATACCTTTCATATCCTTAGTACCTCTTAGATGGGGAAGGAATTGCCAGCATGCAGTTCTCACACAGCCAGTCCTCACAAACCTGCATCCTACCCTACCATAGCTAGACTTGCATTTCTAGGTCAGTTACATGTAAGGTTCATCCTTCTTCTTTGGTTTTCCAGAAACACACTTTGGTGCTTCAGCCTCTGCTACACAAAGAAGTGTATGAAATTTTGTCCCAGAGTACAGAAAATACACATCACTTACAACACTGAGTAAAGAGATGCTTTCCAGATCTTCTAAAATGAGGACTGTGTTTATTGCTCACAGAGGAGTGGAGCAGACCATGCATCCACTGTAATGTCCATGCAGCAGGCAAGTTACAGCCTACGGGTTCGTTTACTCTATGTAGCATTAAATTATATGTACCTGGATTGTAAAGTGAATGCTGTAGTCCCCAAATGTATATCTAATTCTAGCATATAATAGTTTAATCCTAGTATTTTTATTTTTCAAAGTATGACTGCATTTGGTAGTTTGACTATATTAAAAAAAACCCAAGTCAAGGGTTCGTACCAGTAGAGGAAACAGAATATTTATTTTAAAACACAGAGGGAGGAGGAGGAGGAGGAGAAAAGAAGCTATTGGTAACATGAAATGTCATTTGCGCAGTGCACAAGTATATCGGGTTAATTACTGCTAAGGTGGTTAGACTATTCAAGTTTTAATCAACAGAGCCCTACTCTGGCGCAGATGCTAACATCTGTAGAAGTTTTACCTCCTTCAGGCACTGTAGCACCTGGAGAAGCCACAGGGAAGGTAACATGGAGTCTTCTTGACATTACTGCAGCAGCTGTCAGCTCAGGAGGAGGCACACTCTGACTTGCACCAGACAGCAGCATTGTACAAACCCACACTCCCTCTTCTTAAATACAGTCTATAAGAACACTAGGAAATCTGTACTGAGAACAGACTTACCATATGATAAAAATACCAGAATTCATTGGTGAGATGTACTTTAAGCTTTTAATTTTGTCACACTGGTATAGACCTTGATTCGGCAATTGTTTCACGTGGCAGATACACCAGTAACAAAATCATAACATTCATGGTGACACTGTAACTTCTGTCTAACAGTGCAGTATCTTTGATTCAAACACATAAATTTTAACAGGACTGCTGTTTAAAACCACAACCAAAAAACTTAAAAATATTTATTACATGAACTTATTTTCATGACTTCTCTTTTCAGTGGGTCTACTAACTGTAAGCAAAAGGGTAGGCACTAATGAGAAAACATTAGTGCAAGAACCCAGTGAAGATATACTGGACACTACAGAAGATTGTTCATCCTTCACCAGTCCAATCTTGGAACAAAGGACTAACATTTTATTCCCGTTTGAAAGCACATCCCAGCTGCAAGATGAGCATTGCAAACTCCCCCAAAGTGAGCAATAGAGCCATAAATACAGCAGGATCAGTACAAAGAAAGCACTGCAGCCCTTCCAAGGTGAAGGCCATACCATGCCACACCACAATCACAAAAAATAACAGGCAAAAGTTTAAAATATTAGACATGTATTCATTAGCATTTCTTTTACAATGGTATACTAATAATGATCATTTTTCCAGGTTAAATTCCCATCCAATTTCTCTGCATGGAAATAAACACTAATATGGACAAACTACACTGCAGAGGCAGAAAAAGTGCAAAGCAGTATCATCACTCCTGGGTTTTCATTTGCTGTTTACTCAAATCCTTTCCAAAGCCCTAGCACCCCAGCACAGGTTCACAACAGAGATATTTTCATCAGCAACGTGCCCAGGAATATCCGGAGTAACAAAAAGTGAAGAAGTACTCATGCTTCCCTCAACTTCACAATACCAGAATGCTATGAAATAAACACAGAGTGCAAGGCTGGTAACTTCAATATGTCTCCCAGATCCACTGCAATAACAGTATAGCCTAGCATCTCTCATAACATTTAATAATCTTTCTGCAAATCAGTGCAGCAAGAACAGTCTTCCTTGTTCCTGCAATAAACTGCTGTTAGGCTCTTCCTAACTCTACAGAAGGTACTCTCTGAGCATTTCCACTGTCTCACAATAACTAACTTGAATACGAAAAACTGTAGTACTAATGCCATGTACTAACATAACTCAGAACTTCAAATTTTTTTATGTTCTTACAAGTCAATCTACTTCTACAGGAAAAAAAAACCAGACTTCAGACAACTGTTCCACAAAAATCTGTAGACATTAGGATTTTTAAAAGGTTTTCTAGAAGGTGAGAGTAGTCCTTCAGATGTAAAACACTTATGAGACTTATTCTGCAGAGAAGATCAACTTCTTTTCTTTATCTCAGTCTGTAAACACAAAAGGTAAAGCTGACAATTGTCGATCTGTAATAGTCAATCCCAATGGGGTAATATACAAAACTAAAGACAGACAGTAGATTTTACAGATTAGTGGATTTATAGACCACCACCATTATTTGTTCAATAACACATTATCATACTCAGCTCACATGGAAGGGACAGATGTACCTCTCCCATTCTGAACACCGCTTTACTGTACTATTTCCCTTTCCTTCATGGCTCTGCAATGCAGAGTATTTCTGGATCTGTTTGCTACAGTTCTCACTCTTCAGTGCAGACTCCACTTCCAGTCTCTTCCCAGTAGATCCAGTGAGGGGATCACTTACTAAACAAATCCATACACCACACATACTATAAACTAATGTACACCTAAAGCAATCATTAGGCCTTAGAGAGCCTCATTCCAGTGATACCAGCGTGGGAAGCAGCATACACATCTCCCAGTCACTCCTTATGCTGCTTCAAATCTTCACAGCAGTCTAAAACAGAGATGACATTGGGATGTCTCCTATCATAAAATCTCTCTCCTGTGATCCAGGGCCAAATAATGTATCCAGAGGAATTATTTTGATGACTTAATGCTAATACTGAAATTATGATATAAAACAAGGTGCTAGAAGATGTGTGCATTCAATACCCAGAGAATACAAAACTACATCTCATTTTACTTCAAAGGAGATAAAGTAAGTTAACCCAGTCAGACACCAAGTTATTGATCCACTCATTTGAAGATTTTTAATCAAATTATTAAATCAAGAAGAGTAAGAACTCAAAAAAATGCCCAAGGCAGGGAGATTCCTGGGGGTTCCTGAAGAAGATGCAATTTCTAACACAGCTCTTAGACACTCTGTGGTTATCCTCTCCCATTTGCTTACACTTGTGAAAAACAGAGGCTTTTGTATACAAAACAGAGACGCAAATGGGTACACAAAATATACTTGTGGATACAATCTATGGGGCCTTGAAGTCTAAACTGAACCTAGCCTCCTAGATGATGTCCCCTTGAGCTGTTTCTAATTCACCTCAACACAAACAGGACTGGAATGATAACAGTTATCCTGAGAACTGCAATATACCTACTTGCATTGCTACGCAAATCAGAATTACCTTTCTTCAAATCACCCAAGTAATTTTAATTACAGGTCAGGCTTAAAGATACAGAAATAAGATTGGCTCTTCTCACAGTTCTAAAACTTTAGAGGGATTTTAAAATATCCTACCTTCTAAATCTTACATTCAGCAGTATAACCTCTCATTCAGAGAATTAGCTTTTATTTTGACTGCTTGATCTTTTGTGTCATTCAGGCACATGCTACTCCTTTTCCATGAATTCAAAATGCAAGTATTAAAGCAATATTTTTGACTGCTGTTTCATCTTCAAAGGCAAGATTTGGGCTTTGAAGACCCAAAGTTAACTAAAGCTGACTTCTTCAACCCAACATGGATATTCAGGCTCCTAACACACACTAAATGAATGGACAGAGTAGACAGGGGTATGTAAGAGATTCTCAAAAACCAGCCAAGATGCTAGCTGCAAATAGTTTAGTTGCTAAATATCTGACATGGTCAGAGACAAGCCAGAGCCATGCCTTTCCTCTTCCAAAGGGTACCATTATGCACTCGCTCATGAGGGAATAAATTTAAGCTCAGCTTTTCCATCTGAAAATAAGAAAAAACCCCAAACAGTTTCATAGCAGCCATTATCAGACAACCTATGTTTGAGCCCTGAGCTGTGAGAGTACTAAATTCAGGCATTTACTTAAAAATCAAGAAGAGCAGGGATTTGAACTCACGTATTTAACATGTGAAATACTTGGTAAACCTCTAAACTATCAGCTTTCAGTATCAGAGTTTCTAAGCTCCCTCTGTACATGTGGCTTGGTTAGCCTGGAGGAACTGAATCAACGTGGAACAGGAAGAGCCTATTTGGAAACTTACTGCAGAGTTCAGTGTTGAGAAGCTCTTTTCTGGAAGTGCAGCCTAAGTACTCCGGCAGCCCTTAGGTGCTCTCGGGCTTTAGGAACGTAAAGCGGCAACTCCTAAGTGACTTCAATAATTCCCCTACAGTGACTCATAACTACCAGGTACTTTATCTGACGGGGTAATCTAAAAGTTCTTCTCACATGTTCTCAGCCTTCGCAACATAAAAACTGATTAAATAATCGGTCCATTTCTTTGAAAAATACTATATACTGTTCAATAAACTTGAAAAATAGATATATTCTGTTGAACAGACGTGCAGCATTTCAAAAACCCCATTTCCAGAGAAAGAAAGTCCAAATGGATACTTCCAAGGATGCAAACTAGATGCTGTATTCAATAAATGTATCTATTTCTGCTTAGCATGATACAAAGCACTACAGATACTGTTTTGGTGCTATATATGGTACATTACTCATTCTGAGAAATAGTTAGCTGAATATTTTACAAATGGAAGAATACAGCTACTTGCACATACATTTGTGATTCAAAGTCTCCATTTAAGCAATGACACCCACCCATCTGAAGTATGCAATGGTGCACGCTTTTTTATAACAGCTCTTTACATACAATGAGAAAATCTAAATATACCGCATGTTTATAGCATATCAGGCAGTCCTTCTAGCACATCAGCCTGGTGCTGATGTTGGACGAGCTCCTGACAGCCCACCAACCATTCCATCATTCATTAATATATATATCTCTGCAGCTTTCAGAAGGAGACAGATGATCTTCCCTTGGAGACCAGCACAGCTTGATGGTACTGATGGGTGCCCAGTTTGACCTCTAAATCTCTGGGGAGCACTTCATAGTAAAAAAAGATTAAGAACTGATTAAATATCTTGTTTCCTCAACAGCACTATAGAAGGCATTTAAGGAATAAAACCTCCAACTTTTGTATATTACCCATAATAGTAAAACTGATAAAAAATATTTTGACAGACTTTTTTTAATAAGTTGCTGCTATTGGTAGCAATTTGTTTTTTCCCTCAGCTGTTCACCTACAGATAAGCACAACTGACAGGAAGTATTCAGACATTTTTATGTCTGAATATTCAGACATATTTACCACCACTATGATTACAACTTCTCAAAAATCCAGTGTATCCATGATCCAAAACTAGTAATAGAGTACAAGAAAGCCATGCAGGTTTTACATAGTTCCATGTAAGCATCTTTTAGTTTTGAGGCACAGAAAAAACATACTTAGTCTGATCTGAATTGCTGCAGTGTTCTTGTTAAAAACCACCATCTGTCAGAGATTATCCTATTTTACACAGAGAGAACATGCATTAATTATTAATCCTACTCCTCACAGAAATGTACTCACACAAGATCAGGACTATCCATGGTGTTACAGGAGTATTAGTGTTCTTAGTAGGTAGTCTCTGGGCGAAACTCAGGATTGATCCATTGAGATCTTCCAGCAAATGAGCTGCTTGAGGGCAAGTCACTGGGCAGGGCATCATCTCAAAAGAAGCAACAGCTGAATTCCCAGGGCTTGAGTCTGTTTCCATGAGCCAACATAAATACAACACACAGTATAGATACCACCTTTACAGACACAAGCAGTGTGGCTCTATGCTGTGCACACACTGAAGCTCATGTTCAAGTTTAAGCATAAGAATCTGGCTTCATTTAAAATTAAATGCAAGAGTGAGAGCTTTCTCAGTGGTGGCCAAAGTGCTCAGGACTTTGCTGAGTCCTCCATGTGTGCTGAGGGAAGGAATTCACAGCTGAAAAACAGCACACTGATATGGCAGATCTATTTTATCCACCATGAGATTCTGAACACTGGCAAAACAAGAAGATAAAGCATGCTTGTCACAGATCTTAGTGAAGGACAATGAAAAGGGTTCATTCTTCCCCAAGCAATTCCTTAATCACATATAATTTCCCAGGGAAGCTGGTATAGATCACATTTCTGATCTAATACAGTTTTACCTATTTGGCATTGTTTGAGTATACAATACCATATATTGCCTTCAGTTGAAACATCATTACTACTGAGCTTGTTTCCTTGGTCAGAGGTGAACTGACCAGGCAAATCATTTCATCATGAACTAACTTCTTGCAGGCTTTAGTATTTCAATGAGAAAAAACTTTAAGAAAGACTACTGAGCAAAGTAAATGCAGGGAGAGGGGAGAGAGAGAGAGATAAAGAAATGTATGTCATATAGAAGTAGCTGGTATGAGACAACTCATAGTACCAGGCTTTATTTGATGCAAAGGATGCCAGAACCTCTATCTTACAACAAAGAACAGAGCTGAAAGTTCATTCTCCAAACAAGAAATAAGACATGTCAGAACATGAAGGACTCTTATGGATAAACACAAATGTCCATAAATCTCAAAACTCTGATGCAGTTTTTAATTTTAAGGTAATCTCTTATGTTACAATGGCTGTACCTTTCTGAGCAAGGAAGAGGTTAAAAATCTTGCTTTCTGAAAAACAGAAAATTCTCCACTGAAAAGCTGCCTAAGCTGCCAAGCATGGAGGGATAGTACTCCAGTTGGAACTCATTACAGACAACATAGGAGAGCTGATCCAGCTTTTTATTTACTGTACAGGCAGAAATGACATGAACATCTTTCTATCTAGACCTAGAAAAATATGTCGGCCCTGAAGCCAAGGATCAGAACATTATCAACCCTGCCAAAATGAAATAGGTTATTTGTTTTTTTTAATTTAGTGAGATTTGGCACTGATTTATGTATTTTTCCCGGAGGAACTATTTATACTCTTCAGAGTACAGATGATAACTGTTAATTTTCAGTGGCCCTGCATAAAGAAATAGTAGGTTTATTATTTTGAAACAAGAAGACCACAGTTTTCAATTCAGTCAAGCCATTTAAAGTCTTTTCCAGAAGGTGAAACTTCCAAAGAAAGCTTTCTCAAGGACATGGCCATGACTCAGTGTCAGCACCTGTGACAAACAGGAAGGGGCATGCAAATTTCACATTAAAAGTTCACCTTCCATCAAGAGAAACATAACTAAAGACTTCTCCCATTCTCACATAGTTCATTTTTTTTCTGGGATAAAGTCACAGCATGAAGCAAAAAGTAGTGTCAGTTGTGAGAACATAAAACCAACAGCTATCTTGTCCTCTGATGCCCTTTCCAGCGACATGCCTGAAAAAGGATTTTACTCACCTTTACACACCACCATTGCAATACCATATCCATTCATCTGTACTTACAGTGCATAATATAGCTCAGGTTATATTTCCAGTTCAGATTAGGCTGTCTGTATGTGACAGGGGTCATGAGAACCTGTCAAAGGACCTTCCCAGGACTCTGCTTATAAAAACTCACTTCAGAGGTTTAAACTGACCATGCAGCAGGAGAGTGACTCAGTTATTATGTAGGGTTTGACCCTTTGTAAACTACCACATCCTAATCCGCTTCCCTGGCAGTCAGGGCTGGACCTCAGTTCTCAGGCTGCTTCTGCTGAGAACTTTGACCACTCATCAGTCACACAGAGACTGAAGAAGAAAATATAAGATCAGTCTGGAAAGCTACAATATTTCCTACAGCTATTCCATAAGCAAAGGAAGAAAGATTACAGTACAGGACTCGGCTCGGTCCCTTTTCCCTAGTGAATTGCTAGTAGTACACATGGGGAACTACTAAAAAGTATCCTGGAGACAAAAAAAAATTTTAGAAGGGAACAAAAGGTGATAAAATTAGCTGCCTAACATCAAAAAAGGCTCACTCTTGTCTCCCTGTCAGGATATCTGAAACTGGTCATCACAGGTGATGACGGGAAAGAAATCCATCAAAATTACCAGCTGAGATCATCCCCCTACTTGAAAACATGGAGAGAGATCTAAACTTCCTTGATGTTTTAAAACCACAGATATCTCAACGTGCAGCACAGAATTGCCATTATTTGTCTAGTAAAGCTAAGAAACCATAAATAAATGACATCAAAAGCAATAAAATAATTGACGCTACTTATTTTGCAAGAAAATTATTCTTGATTTATGCTTTATGGCTTGCCAGAGATTTTTATGCAAGCAGTTTTGGTGGTAGGTTGTAGTTACATTTTAACAAGATTCCATCATATAGTTCAAAACTACATCCCTTAAAAAAAACCAAAAATAACCCAAAAAAACCTCTCAACAAAATTTTTTTGTCTACTTCTATTAAAAAACCTGTCAACACACAACCCTTATCCTAAGCAGTGTCTGGGTCATCAGGAATACGAAACACAACATTTGATTTTTATGATGAACTTTTGCTTCAGGGTAACTACTGGCACCAGCAGAAGTTCCCCACAGTCCCACAACTACCCACCCTGATCCCACAATCCTTCCAAAACCAGGACAATGAGCACCTCTGGTGGCTCTAAATCTTTACGACTTGCTTCCACAAGGCTGACTCCTAACAAAGCATCCAAGGATTGCACCACATTTTCCAGAGCTGCTTCTTTCAAATGTAACTTCTATGGATTAAAGATTACTGCACCTGGGCAATAATGTGGCATCAAATACTGACTCAGCTCTTCAATGCATAGAGCCAAAAAAACTGAATGGGGGACAGAAAGAAAAGTTTTAAACAATCGGATTTTCCAGAGCATTCTCACAAAGCCTTATGAATACCCATATTAATTAGTGACCTCCTCATACTGCAATAAATATACTTGTCAGCAAACCACTAAAAAGAGCAACAACCGTATGATAAACAGGAGTCTTTCCATGAAGCCAGTCCATTAATTACCACACACTTTTCCACCATTATTCATCACATGGATAATAAATGAGCCATAACATAAGGTTTATTTATCTTGTGATTACTTCCCCCTAGATCATCAGTTGCAGAGGTTTTATGGTACTGCTATACTCCATCAGTGCAAAACCTGAGCAGATTCTGTAGACCCAATGAAAAAAATTCAAAACAAGGAAGAAACAGAACATTGCTTTTCTAGAGACAGACTTAAAACTATCAGACTACTGAAAAATATCCCAACTATTACAGCTCAAATCTTGGTGATACAGTACAGACATACATTTTAGAAATGCTCATGGACACAGACAGCTCCTTCAGAATATTGTTCGTATTTACTCCTTCACAGAAATGGGCTCATCAAGCTCTTCCATATTTCTGCTCACGCAGTGAAACAAGAACTGAGGAAACAGATTCCTTTTGGAAGCTACTTGCAATTTAAAACAATACTTTGAATTTAATTTAAAACATTCTTTTGCCAAAGAATATCTGAAAAGTCCTAACTAAAATGAGAAAACACTTTCTTCAATCTCATTTTTTCATATATTACGAAATATAAATTAAAAACTTAAAGCAGGAAAAAAAAATCAGAGGGTATCATTCCTTTAGGATTATTTGTCAATGAAATTTCACTAAACTCTAAAATAGAAAGAAAACTTGCCCATCATCAGAATCTTGTCCTTCAGGGAAATGTATCTTCCTCTCGATTTTTATAATAGTGAGCTATCTTATACAGATTTTCACTTGGTTGTGGACTCAAGTTTCATTCACTCATTCTTTTCATGCAATAGTAGCTGTGATGTTTTTGTAAATGGCACATCTCAAAAAATATTCTTTCTTTTGCATTTTAACATTAAAAGCTCTTGAATTCTCAGCAATTTTGAAAATCTGGTCATTAGACACTTATCTAGAATAAAAATTTTGAAAGGTTCTTACAGTGATCTATCCATAAATAACTGCAAGTTGCACATCCAAGCTCTCTGTAGGAACTTTTGAAAATCTTAGCCTACGAACAGGAAAACAAAACCAAAACCACCTCACAAACCTTACCTTTCTGAAAACATGTAAGCTGCCCTGCAGCCCCCAAAGCATACTTACTTCTTCTTGGTTCTAACCAAACATTACAAGGAGCACCTGTGCCAACCTCCCCACACAATCCAACCTGGTCTTCCCACATCTCAGCAGACTTTTTTTTTTTAACCAGGGTCCAATTTTCAGGGCCAAGAATACATTCCATCTTACATACTGGAAACAGCATCTTAACCTTGCTCCAGAATTTTTTTCCTAGCTGTCAATAAGAATAAATGTAATCAAACGTCTCTTCACCTGTCCCTTTTACCAAACCAAAATGACAGCAAAGAAACCTGAAGATGTCCCATAATAAAAGTAATTAACTCAAAGCTCCCTTTCTGAAGGAAGGTTCATACTTTCATCTTGGAAGTAATGGAAGAAAAACAGTTTATTATTTTATTAAATTATCACATATTTGCAGACCTGATTCCAGGTGATAATGGACAGACTTCAAGGGATTTTGATTTTTAGACTCTTAAGTATTGCTTTTCTCTTTTTCACCTTTTTTTTTTTTGTGAAGATATAACCATATTTAGCTTTTAATTCAAAGCAGAGCTGTAGTTTATAGCACATAAAGATGTCTCTGAAGCACAAAGTACTGAATCAGAGAAAGGAAAGCACATCCCATCCTACAGTGGTGACATGAATTATTTGCATAGTTGCCACAAAAGTAATAATTACACTGTAACTCAATAGGAACAATGGTAATTTCACAGTAGCTCATGTTGTTGTTATCACCCTATATCCTGATAACTGTGAAATTAATTTGTGGCACCACTGTATGTGTCAGCTTTAAGCTGTTCCCTAGGTAACATTACGCTACCATAGAGAAGGAATGCTTGGCAGTAAAATGGGTAGCAGCAGATTGATTATACCAAAAGAATCTTTCCTCTACATACAAATAACTTGGCAATCAGAGACAATGACGAGAAAAAATCCTCCTCACTGTCTTTTTAATTTTTTTTTTTAATATAAAAAAATAAATAAGAAAGTTAAAGGTATTAACTGACCATTATCCATCCACTGGAAGAAAGGTAAAATAAAATGAGCAAACTACTGGATTACATTTAGCGCCACTGACCCATTGTTCCAACTGCAGCCAAGATGCAGCATAAAAAAGCCGAAAATTTCCTTTCCCTTCTTGGAGTAATTTCCTACGTTAACCATCAAACAGTAATTTTAAATATAAAAGCAAATACGGCACTACAACATATTTAAGACAGCAACAACAGCGTAGGTTATGCTTTCAGGAATAATCCTCACTTCATCTGAGTGGTATAGTCCTTTCACCTCTGAACACCCAAAATCATTTTGCAATACTACTGTAAAAAAGGAGTTCCACACTAAATATAAAAGACAACACTGCCACACAATGCATGGAAATAATTACAAATTTACTGGTGAAAATTCAGTGCCACAATAATTGAAGGTCTGGAAAACATTAAATTATTAAATTTAACGAGGGAATTTATGACTGATTCATAACAATAAACAAAACACCAAGTTTAAACTTTCCAGTCATCCTGCTTTGTACAGCAGTAGGTATGAGGCTCTGGATTAAAGAAAGATGCTATTCATTTTCATAGAACTTGGGCATTTTTTTTATACTTCTAATTCAGGCCTGCTTGTAGCATTAGAAATGCATACTGCAATGACTTGTTCTCTCACTGTATGTTTGTCTGCAAGGAAATAGGTGAAAAAAAATCACAGCATGTCACATATACTGACTCAGTGGTTCAGCTGGAGTTTTGTTACTGAAAAAGCAGCACCATCTCAGTGTCAGCACTAGTCATCAAAGCAAGCCAAGGTGTTGAGCAGATACTCTGATCCAGGATATCCAGGGACAAGCATGGTTTGTTGCTCTGTGGTTTTGATCTTTATCTCTGACTGATCCTCTTTTTGTGACTGCTGTCCCCAAAACCCCTGACAGGTGATGTTCAAATGTGGGAGGGTTTTTGGTTTGGTTTTTTGGGTTTTTTTACAATCCAAAATAGAGCTTTCAAAGCTCTGAAAGTAGCTGTAAGAGCCTAAAACCAGCTTGGACAATCCCAAATGTGTATTCTTCATTAAATATTGGCACATGCTATGCCAAATTATGTCACTACTGAGAGGAAAATTTTGACCACCCCATACTTAATTATTCATCAGAAAGGCACTCCGATCATTATCACCATTGACACAGGAATTCATCCTATATCCTTTGCCAAATCAGCATGTACCCTCTTCCACTCAACACACTCTTCTCTCACTCCCCACTGTGTGAGGCAATTCTCCTGCACAAGGACTCTTAAATGCTGACACATCCACAACACACATTTGTAGTCAGCAAACTCACCATATTAACTGCATGGAGAATTTGATGGTGCTCCTGATGCTAGCAGGAATTACTATGGGATATCAGTAGTGACTGATCCCCATTTTCAGCCCCATCAATAACCATCTGCAGTCGGCTTTGCTGGGCCTGTGCAGAGTCTTGATGCTCAGTTAGCTCAGTAGTCTTCTTTTTTTCCCAAACCTGACACTACTTCTGCCTGCAGGAGCATGGGCCAAGGCTGATGGCTGGCTTATTAACCCCTGTGTATCTCCTCTGTTCCTTATTTTCTCTGATATGCTCTTCAGATGTCAGTGTGGAAACTGACAACCAGCTGGAACAAACACACCCTCTGGAACAACAAATACGGCCAATGACAACCAAACTTCCATTTGCTGGATCAGTGCTGCCAAAGGCATTGAGAAATGCTTCAATGTATGTGTGTAACTAAAGACCTTTGGAAAGCTTTAAATGCTAGTAGTAATTATCTTTATTGTAAGCCCAAACTTACTACCACAGAGAAAATGTCTGTGAGCAAGAGGTGTCAGATACCTTTCTAAGAATACTGACTGAAAAATGAGCAGTGGGGGAAAAAACAGTTGTAAAGAATATCAATGTATCTTTAAGACAGTTGCAGTGGGTTGACTGCAACAGTACAACAGTGATGCCGACTGACTTGGGGAATGGCTTTAAAGCAATGTGAAAACTAGTCAAGAATGACACCAACTGCAAAAATTCTGATTCCTATCCAACCCCCAGGTCTCTTCAGCAAAATGACTACCAAAAAAGATGCCTTGACATTTCTGGTTTCTCCCAGCTGCCAAATGGCTGATATATTATTACTTTCCACGCTTCAAAAAGAAAGGAGACATTCTGTTGATATCATACATATATTTGCAGTTAAGATTTTGTTTTAGATTTATTCTTCCTCAAAAAACAGGACATTTTTGGAGGAACAATGTACATAATATGATATAATTAATGGAGTACTTCTTTCTGATTTCACAAGATACAGCAGGATTTTTGAAAAAGAGTGTGTGTGATCTCTAACCAGATTGAAATTGCATTTGATTACTAAAACTACAGTGCCGTAAATGTAGCACCTACAGAGAAACTTTTTCAAATATCTCTAGAATACCATAATATCTCAAAATTAAAACATAAAATCCTTGCAATGAAATGACATCAAATACATTTCACAAGACAATTGTCACATACATTCAGCGAGAGTTATTAGCTGGCATGCGAAGTCTTGGAGTAATTTCCATTGCGCTTCCATCCAACTGTAAGCTTGACGCATTACCTTGGAAGAATGCCACGTTTCCCGCTGTGCTAAACTTACTGAAACAAATAGGAAAGCAGCATTGCTGTGTTACATCCCTGCTTTACTATTGTGTAATTGGACCACACTACAGGAACAGCACTTTTTATTACAAAAACTGAGTTACCATTAACAACTTGTGGCTTCGTGCTCCCAGCACAAAAGCAATGAATTCTTGTTTTACATCAAGAATTAAATGAGTATGATAGAAGAGAAAATATTAAGAGAAGTTGAATTTCAAGGCTCTGTTTGCAGTTTTAGTTTTGAAACAAAATAAATTTTGTATGTTATGACAATATTGTTATATTGTTATCCTAGCAGGAGAAAGAATGTTTAGCAACGCCAATAGCAAAAAGATTATTCAGGCCTTTCCAAATTAGAGGTAAAGTTTTCATTCACCCAGTGTACCTAAGTCAAATAAAGGAATAAAAATTGATCAAAGAAGCAGAGAGTTAGTTTTACACTATTTCAACTAAGAAAGAGGGAAAAAAATTCATTCTCTATAGTCCCTGCTGGTTAAATGCCTTCCTGTACTATAAAAGGAATATCAGGGATTTCATCTGCAACTGGGTGAAGAGTGGGTCTCTCCCCCCTCCCCTGAGATGTTAACCAGCCTTTCCCTATGATTCTGCCCACAGAAGAATTTGTGCCTAGAATAGCTACATCTCTAAGAGCAGAAGATACCCTAAAATGACTGTGTCTGTGAGCAGTGTGGCCCAGAAGCACAGGGTCTCTACAACAAAACAGTGGGCATTAAGCCTGACATAACCCTTCCTGAGAAGTGCTTATTTCGGCTTACTTCTAACCTAGTCCTGTAGGCTTGAGCTACCGACACGGACATGAGTGTCCCTGCAGCCTCCCCGTCACAGCCCCTGTGCCAGGCACGGCAGGGACAGCATGGAGGGCTCAGCTAACACCAGAGGCACTCGGAGGAGCAGCGCATCCCCCGCCGGGCACGCACTGCCCCGCAGCCCCCGCACAGCTGCTAGCGGAGCCCAGGAGGTGACACCGAGGCACCTGACAGGCAGGCCACGACCAATCGTGTGACTCCACACAGGAGCCATTTATGCTCCTCGAACTACCCAAAGAGAGCAGTCACGCCGCCAGATGCTGCTAATTGTGCAGCTGCATCTCGGTGCAGGCTGAAAGATGCACTCAAGAAACATCTTCTGTTTAGGCTACCGCAGCCACGTGGCCAGCGGTTCTCAGCCATGCTGCCATAGCTCTCTTCAGTAAAACACACTCAATGGACCCAGAATCTCTTTGAAATATATAACCATTCCTGTTTAAGTATTTCTAAACAGCTCCGTATAGCTCTTTAATTACAAGAAGAACAATTCCCACCCCAATTAAATATTTAATCTGAGAAGCCCCAGGGGAATACCCTTGGGGACAGAAGAGGGTTAACAACACCAGCAGTTGCCATGCGAAGCAAATTTGCAACGGGAAGACTGAGGGCTGGATACTGTGAGGCACAGCCCAACATATAACAGCCAGCCATGAGCCAAGCAAGTCACTGTAGCTCCCTGGGAACAGAAACCGTTTTACACGTGCTCAAGTGCATCTTCTCTTCAATAGAAAAACACAGATAAGCAGGAAGAGCCACTAGGAAAGCCACTTTTTGCTCAAACAGGAAGATATATCAGGTAGGATAAAAAGAAAAATTATTTTATAAATTTAATTTTTTTCTATTTTAAAATGCTCCTCAAAGAGTGTTTTCTTGTCTTTTTGGTAATAATGTCAGATACCAATTTTAAAATATTTTTCTTCATTTGATACATTACCACTTACAAAGCAAATGCTTGGTTAATACTAATTAATGACCACAAATGCAGAAAAAATCTTCAGTAGGCAAAATAGCAGTAAGAAAAGTATTTGTAGCACTAATCAGTACCATTAAACACTACTATTTGATAGCAGTAATAAAAGTCATAGTCTTTACAAAGATAGCCATAATAACTTTATTAAATTAAAAATTTATTATATTTAGTAATAGTAATCACTAATTTTTTAATGTGGTAACAGTAGAAATATTAAATACTATTAATAAATAGGAGTTTAAAAAGTAGTCATACTATTTTTAAATAACTTACTGGCTTTAAAAGATTATTGTATTGTAATGGCATCAGACTATAAATGAAGTTTTTTGTAAGTATTCTGATGGAAATCACATTATAATTCTTTCCATTACATTCTGTTCCATATAGAGATCAATTATTAAAACCCATTTGAGTGGGTGTAATTCTGTGGTGATATTTAGAACAATTCAGGGTATATTTTACAGAAGAGATCTTTTTTTTTTCCTTCCTTGGGAAAAAAAAAAAATCAAACAACAATTAAAAAAAAAAAAACCAACCCAAACCCACAAAAAACCAAAACAACCAATGGACCACAAAAACCACAAATCACCTTGATTTTTGGTACTGGACCAAGCCAGAACTAAATGCTGAACAACCCAACTACATTAAATACATACAAATTGATCTGTAAACACCTGCTCCACAAAGAACCTTGTCACTGCCAATATTCTGTGCACCTTACAAAGCCCACCCGAGGCATGCAAGATGGCAGGAGACCTCACTTGAGACTGGTTTGTTCCTTTACTCTCCCTTACACCTCTTATGTTTGTCTCACTCTGTAAGCAGCTTCTTTGTACAAATTGTTGCCCTGGATCTTAACATTCCTCAGCCCTAGAGATGCTAAAATTTAGCAGCCTTGCCTTAGGCACTAGCAGTGAAAGCCTCTGGGTGGTGTCCGGAAAGACCTAAAGTGGTCTAGGGCTTAAATGGCTGCCCATCAACTTTTCAACAGCAAGCTCCAATGAAACAGGTTCCAATGTAAAGTATCTTTGTTCTGAAGAAATAAGGATGGAAAACTGTTTCTGTGAAATTTTGTATTCAATTAGCTAAATTTATGGTACTGATTCCAGTTTATCTTAACAGTCTTACCGAAAAAAGTCCAATACACTTTACAGTCTTACTTTCAAGAAACAGGTTGATTCCATTAGAACATTAAATTTAGATAATCTTTTCTTGGTCTCCCAAGTAGCCTCAAGTAAATAAACAGAATTTAAATTCAGAAGTCTACAGGGGAAGGACAGATTAATTTTGATGGAAGGTAAATATCTTAGGGCACAGCTGGGCTGGACCCACAGTTTAATCTCTGAAACACCCTCACCCCAACATATGAAACATTTCTAGGAAAATGGATGTTTGCTCTTACATCCAAAAACCACAACAGCCAGTATAATATAAAGTTAGAACTCCAGAGAGGCAGCAAAAAAAGGAAGTATCAGTAGCTAATAATAGTCATTATAACCAAGGGGTTCTAAACACATGTTATGGTTTAACCCCAGCCAGCAGCTAAGCCTCACCAAGCCACTCATTCACACCCTCCTGACGGAATAAGGAAGAGGATCAGAAGGGTAGAAGTGACAAACCTCATGGGTTGAAATAAAGGCAGTTTAGTAGGTAAAGCAAAAGCTGCACGTGAAAGCAAAGCAGAACAAGGAACACATTCACTGTGTCACATCGGCAGGCTGGCGTCTTGGGAAGAGACAAAACACCATAACTCTGAGTGTCCATCCCACCCTTCTTCTTCCCCCTCCCTATGGTCTGGGATATCCATCCCTTGGGACAGAGTTGGGGTCGGCTGTCCTGGCTGTGTTCCCTCCCAACTCCTTGTGCACCCCCAACCTCCTTGCTAGGGGGTAGGTGAGGAACAGGAAAGACCTTGACTCTGGGTAAGTGCTGCTCAGCAACAGCTAAATAACACCCCTGTGTTATCAACACTGTTTTCAGCACAAATCCAAAACACACCCCAGAGCAGCTACTGTGAAGAAAGCTAACTCTAACCCACCCAAATCAGCACACCACCATAATCAGAAAAGATAATAATTACCCAGCGACAATGAACATACAACGCAAAGACGCACTATCTAAAAATGCAATTTTGAATGAAGATTCTATTTTTTCCTCAAACCCTTAGCTTTGCTTTGTATCCTGAACTCCAAAGAGAATGTACTCAAAGACACCCATGGCAACAGAAAGTCCAAGGACAACAGAAAGGAGGACGAAAAGATTACAATTTTTCAGGCTTTTGAGAAGTATACTAAACGTCTGAAAAGAAACAAGTACAGATATATGTAAAACAGCATTTGTAAAGACAGACTGGTTTCTGACTGTAGACAAAACAGTAGGAAATGGGCTTTGTTAAATACATGTGGAATGTGGTACTCTCAATAGGCTGGCTACAGATTAAACTAATGACTTCTAAATAAAACAGCATGAGCTTCAACATCTTCAACTAAAACAACTCACTACTTTGCCAAAGCTGCAACACACCCAGCTTCTGTGTACATCCCAGACTTTCATTATGGTTTAAAATGGTACAATACACCTTCTAACTAAACCATCCAAAGCCCTGAAACATAAAATCAAGCATCAATAATCTACAAAAATCCATGGCTCATGGCAAAACTGTCAGCAAATTTTCTTCACTCATATCTGTACTTTTTTCTTTTATTTATATTTCATGAACCAAAACCTTTTTTGCAGTATATAGGCTGGTAGTCCATATTGTACACATTGTCTCTCTGGCAATTGAGTATTTTTTCCTGAATGCTAATGGTAGCAAAGAACAAATTTCAGAAATATTTTAAAACTTTGCATTTTAAAAAGTAACAAAGGGGGAACGCATGGAGTGAACTCCAAATTCTGTAGTGCAATTTTCTACTCTGTTTGCATACAAGTGGCTGTTAGTCACTGAAAGGTACGATGCTGCACCCCCTGCATGCCATCTTTGGAGTCTTTGTGGTAATCCATCTGTCACAGTGGTTTTCAAAATCTCTTTCACCACCAACATCAGACATCATCTCCTGCAGTTTGTTAAAAAGCAAAATTTTGACTGTTATCCAATTCTTTTCTTTAAATCATAAAACTAAATGGTTCAAAACCAAAACCAGGCTCTCCTCGGCTGAAGTGACAAAAAGTGGGGTTTTTTTTCTCCTCTCTCCTCTGAAGTATTTTTTGGGAATGCTACACACAAATACAGAAACAATGTATTTACTACACTCAGACCAGACCTGAAGCATATTTCAGTCAGAGTAATACATACAAAAGAGCACGAGAAACATACAAGATTTTATCAAAAACGTTCATGTAAGATGTTGCCTAAAGAACATTTCAGTATATCAACAAAAGTAGCAATTATAATTCAGTTTCCAATTCCATGAATATTATTCATTTTGCTCTTCTACTATATTGCTTGCTATTTTGCTCACAATGCTTTTGTTCTATATCTGGGTATGGGTTATATACACTACAAGGCATAATTCAATCCTCTGATGTAAAGTAACTGCAAATCTACATTGCCAAATGGAATAGCAAAAAAATTCAGTATCCTTTTACATTTGCCATTCAGGAACATCATCAATGCACTATTTTAGGTCAGTAAAAGTTGTATTTGTCAGTTTATCCCAGCTAGGTGACTAAAGGAACAGTCAAAGGAAAACAATCTAATTATCTTGATCTCCTCCCCTATAACATCTAAATAAACAAGCCGATCACTGGACCAGAATGAAAATTACAGCTCATAAATTAAAAATAAGAAATTATAAGCAGTATTTTGAACAACATATGCACAGCAATTAGCTGAAAAACTTGGAAATTTATTTCAGTTTTAAAATTTCTGGGAAGGTATTATGAAGCTGATATTCAACAGAACAGTCCATCTCACAATCAAGCCCAAAACAAGGCCATTAATAATTTTATTGATTTATACTTGAAAAATATATAGAAGGCAATGTAGTTACATTCTATAGTGCACAAGTTAAGCATTATCACTAGTTTCACAAAATTTTCAGTGTGAGTTGTACCTGACACTTGAAACAATGGACTTTACACGTATCAGAATCTTCTTTTTCTTTTTAATTGAAAAATGAAATATGAAGTTCTATAACTCTCCATAGAAATGAAAAAGACAATACAAGTTCTAATAATTATCACAAAAATAATTATATTAATGTCATGGGTTCCTATGCATGCTTGGTGTTACAGCTTTTGTCCACAGACAGAAGTTACTGCATCATGGCCAGATCTGAGCAATTCATCCCAGGCACTGTTAGGCTCTCAGAAGGTGGCTAGTGGGTGACTCAGAAGTCAGTTA
This sequence comes from Falcunculus frontatus, assembly GCA_013398115.1. Classification (NCBI taxonomy): domain Eukaryota; kingdom Metazoa; phylum Chordata; class Aves; order Passeriformes; genus Falcunculus; species Falcunculus frontatus. The sequence continues at coordinate 3,044,612 of VZRV01003482.1, forward strand.
GCCAACAAAGAGCATGGTAAAATTGCATTAACACAGCTTAACAGTGCCTTGTTAATGCCACTAAACAGCTTCTAGCAGATAAGCAGCTTGTTTAGTCATAGCTATCCCTATCCAGGGCAGCCTTGCACTGTGAATGCATATGGCTAATGCTTGGTCAATGCAATGATGTTGGCAATCTGTTTGATCTGTAATGTAAACTAAGAGTGATAGTGAAGTTCTGATTTCAAAATGGCACTCAAAATTAAACTCATATTAGCCGCATGGGTCTTTGCAATGGAAGTACTACTAAAAGTTCTCAAGTGCTTTAACATTCTGTATGCATTTCTATTCAACACCAAACGTGACTAAAACCACCAGCATTTTGCAGCATCTCATCTCCATATGCTATTAATAATACGGTACATTTATGAAATTGTGAAGATGCATATATAGAAAATAAATTCCAAGGGGAGCAAGTTTAACATTCCCTAAACTTCACAGTTTTGTGGGATTTTTTGTTTTCAGTCTGAGAACACCTCTGCAGTTAATTTTTTTAAGGAATATCTCTAAGCCAAATGCAGTCTAAATAAGGGTCTAAATCAATAAGCCAATCAGTGGCTTACCTAATTAATATGTCCTCTGTGGCAGGGGGTGTTTGTTTCTTGGTGCTGAGATAGATACATCAGAGGAACATGAGCTGGTCATCCAAGAAGCAAAGTGTTGTTGCAGTTTGGAAGCAGCACAACATTTTTGTTGAATACATAAGAAGCAATCACACGCTTTTCCCCAAAAAGCATGCCCCAAGCAGCATTCAAGTGATCGCACTGGAGATAAATGTAAATATAGAAGAAGGTAGAGGAGAAATTTTACTTATTCCCTCAGTCCCAAATAAACACACTAACACAAGGCTAGTGGCTACTTTCATAGAATCATTAAGTTTGGAAAACATCTCTGAGACATCAAGTCCAACCTTTGACCAAACACCACCTTGTCAACTAAACCACAGCACTAAGTGCCACGTCCAGTTGTTCCTTAAACACTTCCAGGGATAGTGACTCCACCACCTCCCTGAGCAGCCTGTTCCAATGCTTGACAACACTCAGTGGAAAAAGTTCTTCTTGATTACCAGCCTGAACCTTCCTTGGCACAGCTTTAGGCCATTCCCTCTTGTCCTGTCACTGTTTGCCTGGGAGAAGAGGCCAACCCCCATCTTGTTACTCTCTCCTTCCAGGCTGTTGTAGAGAATGGTAAATTCTGCCCTGAGCCTCCTCTTCTCCAGATTAAACCCCAGCTCCCTCAGCTGCTCCTCACAGGACTCACTCTCCAGACCCTTCCCCAGCTCTGCTGTCCTTCTCCGGACTCTCTCCAGCCCCTCAGTGTCTTCCTTGAGGTGATGGGCCCAGAACTGGACACAGCACTCGAGGTGTGGCCTCACCAGTGCCCAGTACAGGGGGACAATCCCTGCCCTGGTCCTGCTGGCCACACTATTCCTGATACAGGCCAGGATGCCATTGGCCTTCTTGGCCACCTGGGCACACACACTGGCTTATGTTCAGGTGCTGTCAACCAGCACCCCCAGGCTTTTTCCCACTGGGCAGCTCTCCAGCCACTCTTCCCCAATCCAGCAGCATTACAGGGGTTGTTGTGACCCACGTGCAGGATCCAGAACTTCACCTTATTGAACCTTACACCATTTACCTCAGTTCATCAATCCAGCCTGGCCACATTGCTCTGCAGAGCCTTCCTGTCCTCCAGCAGATCAACTTGGGGTCTCTTCCAAACTTACTGTGGGTGCACTTTATCTCCTTGACCAAATCATCTCTAAAGATAATAAACAGGACTGGGCCCAGCAGTGATCCCTGGGGGACAACCAATGGTGACCACGCAGCAGCATTCCCCAGCAGTCTCTGGGCTCAGCCGTCCAGCCAGTTCTTAACCCAGCAAAGGGTGCACCTGTCCAAGCCATGGGCTGCCAGCTTCTCCAGGAGAATGGTGTGGGAGACAGTCTTGAAGGCTTTACTGAAGTACAGAATTTTGGAATACTGGAATTTGCTTCAAAGACTTCCACCTCCCCAGAACATGAAGGATTTCTTTGAACAGACAGTCTCTGAGACCTGGATCAGGAACCCAGAAGCCTTTACTTCTCTTAATCCACCTTCCCTTTCAGTTTACCTGAGACTGGTCCCATCTCCCAGAACAATACAGGAAAGCAAAAATAAATTACATGACATTTTCATCGTCTATTTCCTTATACTTCATGTCTGTGTTTCTCTAACTTTAGAGCTCTGTGGCACATTTTAAAATGGGAAAACCAAGTTGCCTGACTCAGAACCAGAATAGGAACCCATATTTGCCGCATCTCAGGCCACAGCCTTAACAAGTTGGTTACTATGTATTTTGTAGTTTGCACTGCAGCCTTGTTTTGTTTACGTCTTTAAAATCCCAGCTTTTACTCTGCAAACTAATGAATACTTGTGAAACCTTGGAACTTCTTACACTGCAATTTTCGTGGGTTTTGCCCAGTCATAGAAACTATTTGTCAAATACATCTGAGAGTCTAGACCATATTAAAAGAAGCCTGATTATTACTAACCCCAGCTTGCGCAGTTGTCAAGACAACAGTGAATATCATCATTAACAGAAACTGTTTCTAGCAAACTGGAAATCACAGTTGAAGCTTCACTCCCTTGTTCATATTATCCAAAACCATATGCAAATATATGAATGCAAAAGAAAATTCTAAATGAACTTTGGTATCTTTTATACTGATTCAAACAGATAAGCAAACTTTCTCTTTCCTTTCCCATTTCAAAGTACGAATAAATATGTTTAAATTTTCCTTTAATAACAAGAAGACTATACAAAAATACTCAGCTTTAATTTTCACTTGCAAAGCTTTCACACATAGTCAGTGTTCACAAGACAGACCATATCCATACCCACCTACGAGTAGGACCCATTTACGTATTAACACCTCACCAGCCTTGCTGATTGCTCACTGCCTTAACCCACCATGGTTGCTTACCAACTCAGTTGATAAGTAAGCAATTGCAACACTAGATTCAGAAAGTTTCATTTGAAACACTATGGCTTCGTTTGTCTGACACCAGGCTCATGAAATCTACACTAGACACAGGTATAAAACGCCCAGTAACATATATACAGTGTTCAAAAGCAATCTACCACCTGCTGAGTGGTGACACTCCAAAGGGTCAGGCTGCTGTACAGAGGGACCTGGACAGGCTGGAAGAACAGGCCTACAGAAACCACATTTAAAAAAAAAATTTAAAAAGAGACTTTGGATATCTGCCACACTTCTCCCAAAAGTTACTTTAAAATTCGAGGGGGCAGGGGCTTCATTATTGGATTTGCTTAATTTTAAGACTCCTCAAGACTACTGTACCCTACTTTCCGGAGGAATGCTTACTGTAGGACTCCACATTTTGGTTTCACCACCCATGCAGACTACCAGTGTCAGCACTCAGCTACACCACTTCCTCCTCCTCAAATACTTCTCTCCTCACAGCAGAGAAACCAGTCTAAAAGCTCCTTTAAAATTCTAGATGAAACTTTACTGATGATTTGAATTCAGATTTTTCTCAGTGATCATGTATTAAAAACAAATTGAGCTTTGTTTAACAAAAAGATCAGTGCTCTTACTTATGCAACCTGACATTATAGGTATATAGCTATATTTTTCTGCCAAGTTACTACGTAGAATACCCAATTAATTTATCTTATACACATTCAAGGTAAGCAAGGCAATAGTCTGTCCATTTAAAAACTCCAATTCAAAAAACTAATGGATTTTTATTGTTTACTTCAGCTTTGCAGCTGCATTAAAATATAGTAATAAATAAAACATTTGGAGTACATTAACAAAATAAGCAAAACATTAACTGAATTGAATGCTTTATGATTTTATGTGCAATCACAAGTAAATCAAATTCTTACAATACCATTCTTTATAGACTGAATAATGGCAAACTACTATCAGCTCATTATCTCATTTGAAATCTAAAATAAATGTAAAGTAGAAGTAGACAAAGTTCATAGGCTTTGTGATAATTTCAAAACCCTTCAGAAAGTTTATTTTGCATGCATCTATATACATAAACAAGAAAGATAATTTTCATGTAACTCTTAATATGAATACCAAAGAGCTGGAAACAGAACAAGACCCTTCTTGGATATTAGTATTGGTTGATGCAGAGCACAGTGATACTCATAGACTAGAAGTGTACTGAAACCCATATTAAATTGACCATTTTTCTCAAAGATGAAGTTAAAATGGAAGGTCTCGTTCCAAACAGGAGCACTGGGGAAAAATGTTCATTGTATTTCTCATCTGGCAGACCAGTAGTACCACTCTGGGAAATCAGAGAGGGTTTGGGCAGACTGCCCACTCAACTTAAGGCTCATCTGAGATCCACATATATCCACTTAGCTATCCAACTAGGATTTTTTGTTGTTGTTGCTTTCATGCCCACATGATTTTAGTGCTTTTGTGCAATGTGCGACCCTTTCCACAAGCTTCCCTTACCAAAAGGAGGCAGGTACCTAATAATACTGAGGTCAGCAAATCTGTGTCCTCCCATGCCTGGTCCAAGGTCCACTCTTGGACCAGGAAATGGTCCAAGAAAGGAAAAGTTAACTTTAATCTATAAAAACATACCATCTGAATTACATATGTACAGATCATCTTGGGATCCAAACAGAAAAATGCAGCCACCCAGTAAATGAGGTGACAATTTAGCAGTTGAAAGAACTGTACAACCTAAAATAACAAGTGTCTTTTACACACATTTAGAAAAATATGTACACCTACATGCATATACTCCTCTAAATTAACATTTTGCATCTTTCATGTGCCACTCGAGTATGTTATAAAAACACACTACAGTATAAATTTAGTAAGTCAGGTATTTTCTTTATCTTAAAACAGAAAAGCAACTAAGGAAACAACCAACCATATAATACTGGCTGCAATTAAGAGAATTCCAGCACTGCACAACATCTGTCACACTTCACAATCAATAACTATTTCTCAGAATGGCTCGCAGAAATAGCCAGGATACAAATTTATGAGCTAGTAAAGTGCTTTCACACAGCAAAGAACCACGAGAGTCTTCTAAACACTCATTGTAACAGAAACATGACCTTTGAAATGCCAAAGCTCCCCTTGCTACTCAATGTTGATCCCCAAAGAGCTGTCAGCTCCCAAGTTTTTAAAATATTATCCCTGCCGAGTCACGTATCGCAAAACATCGCAAACCTGAACACTGTTACAGGACAGCAGCTACTGGAAATCCAATTTGTTGGAAATACTAAAGGTAGCTTCATATGCCAAAAATTCCCCAAATCTTTACCTTAAATCACTTTCCATTTTCTACATGCAAGATTTAGGTACACAGATGACCGACCACACTGGGAGAAAACCCTAAACGTACGAAGCAAAACAAGCATAAAGCAAAAATCACAATTAGAAAGGTGAATGCCATTATTTTTACTGTTATTTGCAGCACTGGTAGTTGAAATATTCAGCATACTTGTAGGTAAGAATACCTTTTCAAACAGTCAGTGTACATGAGACAAGAGCATCATGAGCATAAAGCCATAAAGTCAGAGTCATGCAAATCAAGTCATTCACACACATCCATAAATTAAAAGGGATTACGAACACAGTCAAAGCAAATAGGTGTATTTATTCTTTCAAGTAGATTCTTAGGACAGTTGTTGTTTTTACTTTTTACTGCACTGGTTCAAGTGTAAGAAGTCATTCTCAGGCAAGTGAGATGAAGCACTATGTTTGCATCATTACATTTTACTATCCAATTTCAAAACCTTTAAAAGTGCAGCTCACTATAATTTTCTGATTCACAGATAGTGCTATAAATAATATCTTCCTGATTATTCGGTGAGTTACTTTAGAAAATCTGTCTTCAACTCCACCACCTTTCAGCATAGTAATCACTCCCTTTTCCAGACACTATAGCTGGCAAGTTTCTTTAGAGTCCTGTAGCCAGATACTCTGCAGTGCAAGTAAGGATGGTAGATAATTCATCTTCTGACTAATTTTAACCTCCTCTAATAAGCTTTAAGTGCAACAATATGAGGATATTAAGCAAAATATACATCTCTACAACATATAAAGGACCAGGCAGATTTTTACATTCCATTATCAAAACCAAAATCACGTAAATCTGGTGATAAAATCAGAGTACACAGGAACTACACACATAAAAATCAAATTCAATTTAAAGCAAATACAGGTTTGTTCAAACACCATTGTACAATTGCTTTAACACTTACAGAATTTAGATGAACAATATTTTCATTCACTCACAGTTTAGTATAAATATAAAGCAAGGCACCCCTTAAGCATTTTAAATAACAAATTAAACATTTACATTTTTTACTGTGCAGTCAGGCTTAACATTTATGCAGCTTCAAAACCAAAGTACAGCCTCAAGGGAAGCCTCTCCACTGACAAATTAATACCTTAGAGAATAGAGCTGAATGGTGGCAATGAACTCATTTGTTCCCCCAATAATGAAGAATGACTCTTTCTTTACCACATCTGTGACTGTTGCTATGGTGACCCAGACTTACCTCATTGCTTCTCGAAGTGCTCCTCGCTCACTAAGAGTCGTGTGCTTGATGTCATCAAAATTATTTTCCAGTTTCTCACAGTTCTGCAACAAATGGACATATACATGTAAGGCTCTTAAACACTTCATTGTACATGTATTAACAGTATTCAACATCACGCAAACAAAACTGATTTATATTACGTTACCTCAAATTATGCATTCTGTTTTAATTACATGGGAGTCATTAAAAAGACATTGAGAACTCAGAATTAAAGTAAACATGAATCTTATTATATGGTTGTCATGGAAATCATCTTATAAATGTTCCATGATGAAATTTATAGAATTTTTACCTTTTCCTCTTTATTTTTTTTTTTTTCATTTATCTCTATGTGAGGCTACAATGCTACTATATACACAGACAGGAGAACAGAAACCTAAATGAGCATTTTAGGATTATGATGAAAGTTATAAATTTTGTCCCAATAAAACAGTGTGGTTGGAACAAACCAGTTATATTTAATTCCTATTTAATTTAATTTTTAAAACATAACAGAAATTGAAAAGATTAGTTGTTTATAGACATCTGAACCACAATGTTTTTTCCAGATTAGAGTTCATCAATATTTCTAAAAGTAATATGAAACCAACAATTTTGTCACAATAAATGAAGTAAAACTTTGATATATTCTGTAAATTATTATTAAATGTGTGACCGGTTCCATTACTTCAGAGCACTGATCCTTTTCTTCTGCTGCCACAAAGGCAGTAAAATTGATTCAGAAGATGCTGGGAAGTGCAGTAATTTGTGTCTGTGCAAAGTGAGTCTAAAATACCAGCAAACACAAATTCTCTAATCATCTGCATCTTCCATAGGATTTTTATATTCTCTTGAGGCTTTATCAATACAGGAGGCTTTTAGGTTACCCCTGTTTTCCTCAACAACTTTCTCCAATACCAAAAGTTACCTCTGGGAGGCATAATTTTGCCATATGGGTGCAAAAGAAACAAGTTGAAGCAGAACAGCTCCTATTGCTAACAACCTCAAAGGCAGGATTGTCAGGCTCTGTTTGTAGCCATAATTTTAAAGAAATTATGGGCACTATAATTTGGTCATATTTCTTTCATAGTACTTAATACATGAATTAATTTTTAAGACCACATCTTAAAACTAGTCATAATAAATACAATAAGAGTTACCTATCGTTTTTTTCTTTTTTGCATTGATTCTATATTTTTATAATTACATTCAATCTAAGGCTACAAAAGCATCACTGAAAAGGAAATTATTAAATTCTTGTAAATGACCTAGCAAGATATTTTAGCTTGTCCAATTAACATTTACACGATCATTATTTTTAGATAAGATTATAGACCTTTTAATACAAAGTTTTAATTCTTTAACAATACATTTCTGAGCAGAAAAATTAACAGAGTTACACATATTTGGATCTTCTGACATCTTTTTTCTCCTTTGTAAAAAACTATGTATGTCACAGTGAAACTTGTCCCACAGTTAATGTGATTTTGTTTATATTATAATCAGTTGTCCTTTTAATAGCAAAACCATACTCAAAGAGACAAAGGGATTGCAAAAGAAAGATATGGGAGCCATAGAATGAAATATTCCATTATTCAGATCAGCATACACTGACCTTCAGCTCCAAGCACGTACAGGCAGGCCAGTCACTTAAAATATATAAAAGAAATCCAAATCAACAGTACTAATTAATGAAGGATTCTCGATTCATCAATACTAAGCTGAAAGTACCTGGGCAAGCAAAATTAAACCTCCCATCCTCCAAGAAAATAGAAGCCAAAGGAAACATAATTGGGAATATTGCTCCAAGAGCCAATGTTTTGACAATCCTGTGTCACCAGCACCTCAGGACAGGTTCAGAAAATCTGAGCATCACACAATTCATTCTTGACCTTGTGATATATAGCATGTAAAAATGACAGACAATCCAAAGCACACAGATTTTTATCAAACACAACTAACTCGTCTCAAGATTGTACAAGTTAAAATAATTGGTTCTGCCCATGCAGAAAATGATGAAATGAGTAAATTCAGTTGATATTTCTTTGTCTATATAGACCATACTGTGTTAATTGGCTGAAGGACAACAAAGATGGCACATATCTAAAGAAAATGCTGTGATCATTTAACTTCACACACAAAATACTCCATCTCAACTATATACCCAATGCAAAAACAAACAGATAACCCAGAACAAAAAAAAAGAAAAAGGAAAAAAAAATTAGAGACTCAAAGAAGAGAAGATGTACCAATTCAGTTGGCAAGAAGATGAACTTACTGCTACCATTTCTGAGAATTGTTTCTGGACAGAATCTTCTTCAACTGCTTTCAGCCAAATAGCTCTCATGCAAGGTACAGTAGTTGGAGAGCAAACCATAGAGTCATTAGGACAAAATGTGCTAAAAACTCAGCCAGAAGCAAACTCATGCAGGAAAATGACCTCATAGGACCATGTCATCAGTTACTGCATACATACTGAACAGGACAGTAAGCACAGGCTGATCATACCCTTGGCTTTTCCCCTCATCCAAGCATGCTTGATCCTCTCAGAGGAAGCATAAAAGGGTGTCTGAAATACCAAATGAAGGCATAGATACAGGTGCATAGATGGCACTTCATGTGTCTGAGTATCAGCTCACGTGATACTTGTAGATCATCCAAAAGGATATCAGTTTCTGAGAAAGGCTACCAATACCAGTGAAATTGTAAGCATGAGAATACTCTGAAAAATGTGTCTGGGAAATGAGGAAACCTTGGTAGATCATGGCGAGGGTGAGTTTCTCATTCTGAAGTATTAAATCACTAGCAAAAATTGATTCATTCTATTATCCATGCTATCAAATAATTCATATGTATAAACATATTGCACAGGGCAGCATATTGTGGCCCACAATACTTCACAGATTCAAATATAATGAGCAATTCAAGTCCAAGGTGTTTCATTTTGAGCAGCAGCTAAAGTAAAAAAAAATCAAAATGCGAGCAATGAAAAAATTGCTTTTGGTGGCTCACTGCCACGTGATTTTTTTGTAGGTATGGATACAGTCTAGAAGTTTTAACTCTATGATTCAATAATTATATAGCAGTCTATATGTTATCCCTGCTGGTAGATCTATAGTTCAGTATGACACTAAATTAAATATCACCCTTGAGAAGTCTGGGAGGAAAAATAAGTACAGAGTTGCAATTAGAGACATGGTCATCATAAGTCAAAATACCATTACATGTGAAAATGCCACAGAAGTCTAAATGATGCTTCTTACAGGATTCTAGGATAAATACTTGGAAATTTTTCAGTGTACCAAAAAGCAAGAGTGGGAAGCAAGTATTTATATTTTATGTATAAATAAATGGCTTATTTATCACATAAGATCTTAAGTTTCATGACTAGTTAAAAATGGAGATGTAGACTGGATATCCACAACTATCTGTGGCATCACGCACAGCATACTGGTAGAATGTACAATCAGAAATTATAACGATGAATAATGAGTGCATGAAGATGAAGAAGAAGGAAGATTAATGAACAAGTTGAAAAGCTTTTCCTCTCATAACCTCAAAAACATGACTTTTTCCTGATACAATTCATTTCCGTTAATAAAATAAACTGCAAGCTCTGGGAGTAAAGACTATGTGCTCACAATTCTGTATTTTCAGTTAAGTGACAAGGCCAAAATACTCTAACACTGATCGAAGCAACAATCTAGCTCAAGTAAGAATAGAAATAAAGAAACCCTCCACTTTTAAATAAAAGCCTATGATAGTCTGGCAAAAGTGAAGTTACACTTTTTAAAACCCATCTCTCAAAATTCACCAGCTTAGCTTTCTTGCATATGCTTTTGTCTTGGATGAAAAAGCTTTCTTTGTTGACTTATTGGAAAAGCAATTCTTCATTTGGGCCCTTAGGTCAAATGAAGAACTTTGCAGAAGTAGCTCAGAAACCAACAGCCGTCTATTGCCTGGTGTCACCACTGAGGATGTCCTAAATCGCAAAAGCACCGCTGCCTCTGCTCTGCCACAACAGGAGTAAGAGTCTTGAGCATAACTCAAACTTGCCCATTCTGTGATACACTAGGGCTAAAGATGACCCCGCTTCCATTGAAATCAACCATGACTCTTGTAACCATCAAAACAAGAGTGGGATCGCACTATCCACACTAGCCATATCCGGCTACTTTAGATCTATCCCGAAATATTGCACAGAAGACTTTCAAAATTACAGATAATGTCTCTACACACATTTTGAGATAGTTGAGAAATAAAACTTTTTGTGCTAACAACAGTGTAAGAACTAGTCTAAGGCAGCCTGCAACACTGAAGTTAAGTAGATCTCTTATCCTTGTTGATACACTGCCAAATTAAAAGCCCTGCTTGAAATACCATCTCTCATCTGTGAAAGAGGTTTTTAAGGTAAGTACTAGGTTTGCTGAATTCTTGGAATTCGTTGCTTCCACATAGTTTTAAAAACTTTCTTAGAAAGCTTGAGCAAATCTCACACTTTTAATGTCAAACATACTGTGTATTAAACATAAGGAATGTACAGCAATTGAAAGACAGAACAGCTCTCACCTGTACAGTTTGTATTTACTATTACTGCCAATGCTAAAACAAATTAATTTTTCCCATTTTCTCTTTTATAATCCATGAGAAAGGTTCCTAGAGAGTATGTTGTGACAATTTCCTACTGTTTACGTAGACAAATTTAATTTATTAAGTGTATTTGTACCTAGATTTTAGTCCTCAGACAACCTGGTCCAAATTCTGCAGGATTTAGTTGCTCGCTCTGATATTTTAACTCATTATGTTTAAGGAGGTAGGTTCCAACAACAGATTACCAAAACTGTTGGGGACTTACAAAATCTACTTTCAATATCTACATACTGTACAGGTTCAGCAAGAAGATTCTCAAATTTTGGTCCAAAATGTCCTTAAAACTTCAAGTTCCACACATGCTACAAGGGTGACCACATTAGCTAGCTCTTTTGAAAATGTTGGCCATACTGTAGAAGTGATCTCCTTTAACAAAATTGTAACAAAAAAAGCTGGCTGCTTTCAGGGGACTTTGTAAAAAAGTGTAGAAAGCTGATTTTCATATTGATCTTCTTATTGATATATATGAAATGTTAACACAAATAATCCCTTATTCTAGAAATGTGAATTATTTCATCAGCAGAAAACTTCAGAAATAACTAACTTGTGTTTTATAAACCTAAAGCAACACTCTAATAGTAATCTAAACTGTAATATATTGCTGCAAGGATAACTATTAAGGGAAAACACAGCTGACATTTTCTGATTTATGCACACAATCAGAGATGGAGTCCAAGGACTGTGACATAATTATCTTCATGCTAACAATTTTTGTAAATCTCTTGACAGAATTTTAGCTAATTTTAAAATGCCTTCTGAAGATTAGCACTTAAAACTGTTGAGGAAAATAGCACAATTTATTAGCAAGGGTATAATTGTAAACCTTCCAAATACTCATTGTGAATATCATTTAGACAGTAACTCCTGCTTTAGCAGCTGGTATATAAGACTCCAGTTTATGGAATCTTGAAACAACAGAGAGAGTAGAATCTAATTAAACGGGATTACATGCCAAAGAAAAATATTAAAAACAGACTAATAGTCAATTGTTATGAATTTGAAATAGCGCATCTACTTCTTTTGATGTGAACTGTGCTTTCTTTCAATGAAACCTAAATATTCTTAGCAGACTCCTCTCTTGATTTGGAACAGACTGTCTTTCTACACTGAAACAACACAAAAAGCTAAATGGTTCCATTGATCTTCTCTCACAGACTTAAGCACCCATCTGCTATAGGGCAAAATGACTTACATATATTGCATTTATTTTAATGCTATTCAAGAGCCAATAGCTGTATTCCATACAGGAAACCTCCTGAAACTGTCTTCATATTGAGCTACTAAACAAAACTGATGCCATTTGCCAGAGGGCCTTACCTTAAGAGCAGTCTGAAAAACTAAACATGTAAAAGGATTGTTTGATCCTATCTGTAACATATCATGATCTTTGCAACATCTCCTTACTAAATTCCTTCTTCCTATCTGTCGTGACTCATTCTCAAGGGGTTCTTCTCCCGAAAAGGGGAAAAAAGCAGCTTAAAACTGCTAACTGACCAGCTGTACACAAAGGAAAAACAGATCCTTTTAAAAAAAATTTTAAACTACGTACATATTCCTAATATCTGCAGAAAGTATATTGAGCCCTCAGGTGTTTACATAACGCAGCATGCCATTCATAATACATGAACATTTATTATAACAATTTTTTCATTATGCAATACAGCCATATTGGCCAGATAAGCTCTTAGAAAAATACAGATATTAGTACCTCCAAAAAAGCAGAGTTCCAACAGAAAACCAGCCTAAGTGGTAGTAATCAAATAAAAATTAATAGAAAAATCATTAACTAGAATTGTGGGAGGCTTTAATCAATGCCTTATTAGCACAACCATGTTCGTTTTCTCAGGGTTCTTTTAGAGGTGTATTAATTTAAGGCACTTATAAAAAAATAGCACACATGCAAACTCAAGAAGAAGTATCACATTTTCCCTACAAACAGGAATATATTGTTAATACAGGATTGATACCAGGAAATACTGATGCATGTGCTACTTTCTGAAACTGCAAGTGTGGTATTTTGTTAATAATTACCAGAAATACTGTTAATGCAACTGGAAATTCTGAAGTGAAAGCAGATAATTTGGGATTTTTTTAAACTTTTCCCAGTTTAAAACATGGCACATTTAATCCTTAAAGACAGGTAATCATATAGAAGTTAATTACTTGTTAAACATAGTTAACACTTTAGTTTGCAATTTTACTGGGGCTGTGAAAGATGTTCAGTTCTGAGATGGCATTCTGCTAACTTCCTTTTCATGCTGTTTCACGCACAAATTTCAAGTGGCAAATTTATCACAGCCTTCATGTTCACATAAGGGTATGGTATCTTGCTTGAATTCAACCTGCTGTTGTCAGAGCAGATGCAGACACCACGTGTTTTGGCAATGGGTAACACATCAGATAGTAGTGATACAGGGAGGGAGAGAAAAAACATTCTGAAAGGACCAAGCATGTAACACAAAGAACAGTAGAGCAAGGAACTCAAAAGAACAAAGAGCTACAAAAGATATGCAAGAAACCAGAGGCACAGCTGGAAATAATAATGGAGCAGAGAACACAGGTGATGGCACTAACTAGACAGGACAATTTATAATGCTCCTTCTCTTGTGACTCAGCTTTAAAAGACAGAGAAAACTTTCAGGGAGAAAAAAAATAAAAGGAAAACCTTTGACTCTCTCACATTTCTTTCTCTTCTTAAAACAAATGTTAAACTTAATCAGTAGATGACTGAGAAGACTTGGCAACAAACTACTAGTCCCTCTTCATCTGAAGGGACACTTAGAAGACTGCTTCCCTTTATGGGATAGGGTTCTCTAGCAGGGAACAACACACATCATGTCTTAGAATATCAAAAGCTTCATCTACACACGGTTTCTTTTTTAATGTGGCTGTAGTCCTCTCTCCTCTTGGAGACCCTGGTATTCTCAAAACGAATTTACAATCTAATTCTTTAAGAGCATGAAGTTTAAATAAAGAGACACAGGCTCTTCACAGAATTTCTAAATATACTATTTGTACTTGATAGTGAAAATATAACTAATGACTAAGAAAGAAATATCCCAAATGCTGTACTCCCTTCCCCTCCTATTACTTTCACATACCTCAACCCTGCTTGCTTTTCCCCTGGGATTCTTTACTCTGCTTAGGCAAATATTCCCTCGACTCATTGAGATTAAATAAAATGAGAGTATGCAGGTAAAGACCAGATTCATATTGAGAATTAACATTTACAGAGCTCATAACCTGGGAAAAAAGGAAGAATCTTTAAAATGCAGGTAGAACTGTACTCCTAAGGAACAGATTATGTTCTTGACCTTCAACAAAGAGCATAAGGAAATACTCATACCCAAAAGCCCTTGCTCTTTTAGAACCCAAATGACCAAGAATTTACGGAATTAACCCCACATATTTGAGACTATTAACTTAAAGGATACCTCTTATTTTTCATGAATAGATAAAGAATTATTAAATATAAAAGCTTTTTAAAATTAAAATTACAATTAAATGCTTAAACACCATCCTGAAACAGTATGGCCCTGCCTTATGCAGTCAAATAAAAGCAAATTATATGTAACAGGCTTGCTTCGTCAGCCCAAGATGCCAGCTCTCATCTCTTACATGGCACATTTTATTGTCCAACAGCAGTGTTTTTCAGACAGGCCACAACAAAACATTTTCTTTCGTTGTGCTGTTGCCTCAATATTTTAAAAAAAATAAATAACAATTTTCCCAACCAGTTCTTCAGAAGCTAATCTGCTATAGCTATTTCTCATGGCTTCGCATAAGATTCTTGCCAAAAAAACTGCATTTGTGTGGGATAGAGTCAATTTTCTTCATAGCAGCTGCTCTGGGGCTGTGTTTTGGATTTCTGCTGAAAACAGTGTTGATAACAACTGGGGTGTTTTATCTATTGCTGAGCAGCACTTACACAGCATCAAGACCCCAAGTGAGGAGGCTGGGAGTGCACAAGGAGTTGGGAGGGGACACAGCCAGGACAGCTGACCCCAACTGACCCAAGGGATATCCCAGATGATATGGAGTCATGCTCAGCACATAAAGCTGGGGGAAGAAGAAGGAGGGAGGTTCAGAGTGGTTACTCTTTGCAATATGGTTTAGTGGGCATGGTAGTATTTAGTTGAAGGTCGGAGTTGATCATTTTGGAGGTCTTTTCCAACTTTAATGATTCTGTGATGGTGTGTGTCTCCCCAAGTCACCATTATGTGCAGTAGAGCCTGGCGTTCCTGGACGTGGCTGAACACCTGCCTGCCACAGGAAGTATTGAAGGTATTCTTTGCTTTGCTTGCATGTGCAGCTTTTGTTTTACCTACGAAACTGTCTATGTCTCCACCCAGAAGTTTTCTCACTTTTACCCCTTTGATTGTCTCCCCATCCCACCAGGGGGAGTGAGCAAGTGGCCGTGTGGTGCTCAGTTGTCAGCTGGGGCTGAACCACAACAGCAAGGTCATACCAAGGTCCTTCTCTCCTGATCTTACAGATCACGTCTTAGACTGTGTCTATTGACAAGCATAAAAACATGTGTACTGCCCCCTTCCATGTTCTACTAACTCAATTGTGTGCTCCTAATTCTCTCCAACATCTAAAAGACTTACATAAAATAGTACTTAATTCCCCTGGAAAGAGCCTGAAAAGATGCTGAAAAGATGCTAAATACAGTGCCAACAGCTGAGGAACTGGTCACAGTACCAAGGGATTAGACTCATATTAAGTGAACACTGTAGGATTTATGACTTCTGAGCTCCAAGCAACCCAATGTTTCTGTCTGCCAGAAGGAGTGTGGGAAATCCCATTCTCTGCTTAGCTTAGGAGAAGAAAACAGCAACATGTGAAATACTTCAGTGCTGTGACCGAAATAATTCCACAAAAAATATTATTACTAAGATACCACCAGGTATCTGATCAGGTGAATTATCCAGAGTACATATTTTCTATTCTGTCTTACCATGTTATCTAAAATTAGTATCACAGTATCAGTATCACATTGCTACTTAGGTAGCAATGAAACAAAGCAAAATATGAAATATGAATAACTTTCCTCAGAGGAATAACTGGAAATATTCAGCTCACTTGAGAAGTGTCTAGCCAAGTCAGTGGAATAAGTATTAGAAAAAAGGCTGCAGACAGTAAACTACAACCCTTGTATCGAGGCCTTGGTGCAGTTGAGTAACATGCTGGCATTTTGTTTCAGATTTTCCATCACTATCATTGCTCACAAAAGCTTGAAGAATTATTTGACTTTAAGTAATCTGAAGTTCATTCATGAACTATGGACACCAATACGCAAACACCCAACAAAATGCTACCTCAGCTCTTATGTTTTTAACGATATGTTGACTCAGAAGTAACTGTAGATGACAGAAGAAGATATGTGAATTGATAAATCACGTATCTTTGGGGGAAAAAAAGCGCTGTAATTTCTGTTCTACTTCCATTTTCTTTGGGATTCAAAAGATATGTCCTTGTGCTGAGATGTCCACAAAAGCCAAGTATTTAAACACATTTTATATTAATTGCCATCTAAAACACCTAAATACCAGAGGAACATTTCCTATCTTTTTCTTTCTGTTTTCAAAATACCATATAGAAAAACAAATTGTGAAAAGACTACTATAATTATATGCATTCTTTACTGTGCCTAGCAGTGACTGGTATCTCATACCTTATTGCAAAAGATACAGTAAGACAGAGACCTCAGAGTCTGTAATATATACAGAGTCAGAAAAAACAAATGGAAGTGAAAACTAAAAAAAAAAAGGAAAGCAAGAATAAGAATGCAGAAAGAATCACAAAGCTGCTTAAGAGTCAACACAACTACCTATTTTTAAATATCATGCATCAAGCCAAGTTAGTCAAAACAAAAGCTTACACTGATTGCTAAGAAGGTGGAAAGTCAAGTCTCGGTGGGGAGGGTGTGGGAAAGGAACAACAAAGTAGGGCAGTACCAACACTTAAAATGCTTTTTCCCTCTCAAAAAAATACTCAGAAAATCAGAGGTATGAGGCTATTACAATGGTTGCAGATCCTATGGCGTTATCACCATCTGTTGTGCCATCTATTTACAGACACGCAGGCATAATCAAAAATTAGGGAAAACTGCTCAAATAAGTGCAATCTTCTTTGAAGATACCATGCATGTTTAACAAGCTTTAGAATCTTCCAATAGAAATTTAAGAAAATAAGTGGTATTGATTTATTTTCCGTAAGAAATTACGTGAACAAGAACTTTCCTTCACACAGAAATGAACAGGGTTTACGTGTAGCTACATCTTTCAGCAAGGCATTCAAAAGAGCATTAAGAGAATGTTGCTGTAATGTTGGTTTATTCACATGTAGCTTGAAAACAACATCCAGGATAAATATATTGCCTCAGGTCTCAGTTCCATTTACCATGTTAGTGAGAAGAGCACTAACTACTCAATATCCCAGTATGACACTATGCACTCTTCTAGTTCTGTGTCTCATTTACTATCTTCTTTGTGAGGCTTGTACTCCTTTGGAAGTGTCCATGTCTCAATCTGATTAGTTTTCTTCTCCCAAAACCTTATGGCCTGCCTTCAGACAGATCAGGCTGCTGTATTCCCCTTCTTGTCAGTCTCTTGAAAATTGCTATGTTCAAGCTGAGGTGAACAACACAAGCATGCCCCAAAGCACTAGCCAAGCACCTTCCCAGAAATTCCCAAGCAATCACAGCCATTTGGAGCCAAGATACACCAGAACAGAACTGCAGTGCAAGACTCCTTGATTTGAATTTGGCTTAGCACTCTTTGGAGGAGTCTAATTCAGGTCCCACAAACAGTGCTCAAGACATTTGGGCCAGGAAGCACAGCTCCTGAGCTAATTAAATGGGTCTCTCTGCCAGGCTTGCTCTGTCACAGAATTTTCCTCACATTGCTACACTATTCAAGCCTATAAATGGCTCCAGCTATTGCAAGTGAAGGCCTTTTAGTTCCCTGAACACTGCACAGGATGGACTGCCCCTGCTTATTGTGTTTAACTTGGAGAGTATGAACAACCCGCTCCCTCTGTGCAACCAGTGCTTAACCTAGCACCCTTAGCATAATCACCCACATTTTTTCAATAAAATGCAATAACCTAGTTTCGAAAATGTTATTTCCAAACAGACAGACTGAATAATTTCTAAATAACACTGAAACTCTTACTTTAAATTATTTTTCCTCTCTGGGAAACATATTGGACTTATTAATCAGTCCCCAGCTCCTGAGTGTCACTGCTACTATTGCATATGTGCAAACAGACTAATAGGAATGAACAGGATGATGCAAATCAAAAAGAAACAAAAATCATCATTCTTTTAACATCATTACCAAATTTCTCCCTTTTCTTCTTGAAGTCATTTTTATCTCTGATTTTTAATTCTTATTCCTATGCAGCAGTTTCCCTGTTTCCCTCGTGTATACACTGTTTGAGCTTTCAATTTTTAATTTTTCTTCAATAGTGCTCTATCTTTTCTATTCCTTTTTTTTTTTCATAACTTGGTTTTTTTCTCTCCTGCTCTTATTTCCTCCCGCTTGTTTACTTTTTCTCTCCTAGTCCTTACTAATTATTTCCTGTCTCTTGGTCGTTTAATTATGTGTCGTGGCTTTTCCTTTCTTACATTTTTATATTGCATTCCTTTATTCCACTCCTGCAGCTCTCTGATTTCTATGTGCTTACTTAACTATTACCCAAATGGCTCCAAGCAGGACACACTCAAACTGAAGAATAAATAAATTAAAAGAAAAATACTATCTGTGGCCATGTGGTGTTGCCTAGCAACACCCTGTACCTCTCCACAGCTTTTCTAGAGCCCTGGTGGCAACAGAGCTTTTCAGACGTATTGCTACAAATATATGCAAGATCCTTCTCACATTGTTTGTCCATTCACTGACAAATAAACGCAGAGGAAAACATAAATGAGAAAGAAAATCTCCAGAGAAAGCATCAGCAACAGTACAAGAAATGGCCACCTACTCTGATGCATGCTGCCCTCTTGTCTCTCATGTACTCTGTAAAACACGTGCAACTTTTATGTTATTGCTGTTCATTAACACTAATGCTGTTACAATCTTTGACAAACAGAATGTAGATAAAGTTTCTTATGCAATTAAAATGTGTTAAATTCAACCAACTCTTAAATAGCTACTATGAATGCACTACTGGCTGAGATTCATTGGCTTCCTGTGAAAGACACTAAAGAATAGACAGTAGGTAGCCTCCAGATTATATAGAGTAGGAAAAATGGTCCAAGCATGATCAAAAATACAGTGGAATTATAAAGGAAGTGAAGTTTGTCCCCAAAACTTATAGAGTAAATATAAAAAGATTGTCAATATTTATTATTTCTAATTACTTCAGATGTGACAGAAGTGAAAGCGAAATGAATCCTCTCCCCCTCCCCTTTTCTTTAAAACGTAGGTTTGTGGGCTCAGTCTTCAAAAGTTAGAACTAACTGCTCACTAAGCCCACACTTCTCAAAGTATTGATGATTCAGCATTAGCTAGACTGAGTTTCAAAGATACTAAGCTAGTTTCACCAACAGTCCTTTTTTTTGTTCCACAGCACTGAAAGACTCCTTTCAACAATCAACTGTCTCTGAGAAAGAAAGTGGATTAAATGATGCTTATTAAAGGCACTAAAACTTTAAGGATATTTGGAGTCTTGGAAGAGGAGTCAAAAGCTAGAAATGCTAAAACAAAAGACAACTACCTAATTTAGCTAAGGACAAATCTATGATGAAGCTCCACAAAATGATGAAAATGTTACCACTATTTCTGAAGGGCACCAAAAATCAGTGTCATTGCTTGGAAATTTTATATATAACTAAGTCAGCCTCAAAGCAATTTGATGTCTGCATAGCAGAGCATCAGTAGCCAGTGAAAAGAAAGCAGATCAGAGAGCATATACCTTAAAAAGATATTTAATAGCATCAATCCTCATCTATCAGCTATAACTTGTTACTTAGTCAAGGCAGGCTGCAAATTATCCATATAGATCAACAAAGGACAGAAACTAATATTCAGGTACACAATTAACCTAGTTCCCAAAGTAATGTCTGTAAAAATAAAAGGCTGAAGTAAGGTACACAAAGTTGGCTAGAAATTACAGAAGAACCCATAGATCATACAGACCATAAAACAAACACAGGCATTGCATAGTCAAGCACTTAAAATGCCTAAAAAAATTTCAAAACTTTATTTGGCTCCTGCACACATATGCAGCAAACCCACCTTAATTATGCAATCAGATGCTGTTCTATATAGAAGTGTTTCAATGACTTAGAACAGAGAGGGCTCACCTCATCATTAGCCTTTCAACATTTGGGCTTAGTGTGCATCCTTGTTTACCAGCCACTCTTCAGACCCTTACTTGAAGGTAGAACTATTTTTCCCCGTGAACATTTCAGTGACACTCATCACTATGTATCTGATGTGATTTAAAAGCAATTTATTCTACGTACTATTAATTTTCCCCTTTAAGAGGTAGCAATCGACATATTTGTGCTCAGGCACAAATACCTGAGCATGTTCAGACCCCCACAGTCCAAAACATTACAGCATACAAGAGACTAGAAGTGACAACCTGGACAATCACAGTTAACCTCTTGCTTTCACATTCCGTTCACTTTCAGATTTTCTTACCCAGTTGATGGAACCATCACCCTGTGATCAGCTGGTATTTCTAAATCCTCTTCTTGCTTAATTCCAGCCATCAGGCTCCCAGTCATTCTCATCCTCAGCCCTTGGCTGTACAGCCTCCTAATTGCACTATTAAATTTACTCTTATCTTTTTTTATTCTAAATTTCAGTGTCACACGGTTCTTTATGATGTTCTAGTCCCTTCTGTATTGACAGTGCCTGTCGACTTTCTTGTTACATGTTCCTAATATTTATGTCAAGCTCATTAATGAAAATATTAACTGCTATGAATCTGAAGACTGATCCTTCAACATGCTCTGCTAAAAGCCCAGCAGATCTTTTTTAAGCACTTCTCACTCTTCATTTCCTCTCTAGCCAGTTCCTTTTCCATGCTACTATTCTAATCTAAGCAGATAACACTTCATTATTAATTGGCAAAAATAAAAACCCAAAGCCCTTGTCAGTGTGTCACGATTTATCCCTATATTATTCCCTAAGAATAAAGCCCAATATGCCTTATTCTATCTTCTATTACCTTAATGCATTTAATAAATCTCTGCTTCAAAATTTGTTTTCAAAGTTTTGCATGCTGCCAGCATGAGACCAAGGGAGTGAGAGTTGCCCACCAATTCTCTGTCTTTTGACATACACAAACTGCTGGCTATTCTTTAATCACATACCATAACACACTTGCTCTACTACAAAGCTTGTAATTTCACATGTCAATTTTTCTGTGTTACTTTTATGGATGTTGTTCTATCCCTTTGACTTCAAACATGAAACACTCCAAGTTTTCCTTCTGGCCTGCCTGGGGTAATTTCCACTTGTGCACTTGTCTGCCCATTAAGCCACCTCTTGGCTTTACTCCCATTTTACTGAAACTAGGACAACAATTTACAAAGACTTAAGACAATACCTAGGATGTTTAATCCTATCTTCACACTGACTTTGCTTGTTATTTTATTTCTTTTAGTTTAAACAGCTTAAGAATCTTCTACTATTTGTTTTATATAGCTGAATAACCTTTTACTATTTGTTTTAATTTCTTTCACCCAGAGTGACTCAACTTGACTTTTGAAAGTTCTCATTTTTTCCTCTGTATTTCCTGCTTTGCCAGTCAATCCCATTTTTTTTTCAATTCCTTATGGATAATCCCCATAGTCTTAATATTCTTTTTGAAATTATTTTAGAGTTCAGTGTGAAACTATTCTTTACAAATTGGGATTCAAATTCCAAATAACTTTTGTATATTTCAATTAATAATAATCTTCTCAAAATTAATGCCTTTGAATTGTTTAGCTCAGTTCACAAATCTAAATAGTTTTCTTAAACTCTGACTTTGTCTAGCAAACAAATTTTGGCAATTCTTCTACTGAATTTATATTGAACTAACTAAAAAAAAAGTTATGAACATTGTACTGTGTTTATTCTATGACTTCATCCATTTGCTAGATTTAGGGACAAAGTCCATTCAGATCCATACCAGAATCAGTAAGAGTTGATACTGTTTAAAATTCTGTATTAGTGTTTCTGATTAAATGACTGTTACGAATGAAGTTTGTCAGTTATCACATCAAAGAATACCTGCACCCTACTGTTATTAGGATCTGTGGTTTCCAGGCTGTATTGAAAAAGTGTCTTACAATCAATGACATATCTCTGAAATAGATTACAGTCAGTTCCAAGTACAGAAAGTGGTGAGGGTAAAAGAATGAGGGTGTTGAGATGGTGAGAACTTCAGAAAATATTTCAGTAGAGGCAGGGATCATTCTGGTATGTCTCCTCAGAGTTATACTGATCAGTAAAGGAAAGCAGGAGAAGGGGCAAATCCTACAGATACTTACAAAGGGGAACTATTCCCAAGCAAAGCAAGTAAAAAAGAAAAAAAAAAGGCAAAAGCCCACAAAACCACAAACAAACGAACAAAACAAACAAAAAACGAACAAAACAAAAACTCACCCAGAAGAGTGTTCTCAAAACACCTTTATGATCATACCATGCCTACCCCCACAGCCTGGAAATCAAAATCATAAAAGTAGGGAAACTATGACACATACCTAGAGCAGATAAATTTCTAAGTATAAATGAACTGCACAAACACAGTGGGAATAAAATCAGAAAGTTATGCAAATTTAAGTTAAAAAGGAAGAGGAAAAAATTGTAAAAAAACAGTAAGAAACTGTTCTAGATACATGAGAAGCAAGTAGAAAATGAAGAGAAGTACAGATTACGTACAACAGAGCAAGTAAGTGATGCAGAATCAACAGCCCTCCCTGCTCTCCTTATGAAGATAGCATGGTATAACCAAAAACACAAATAAAAAAACTACTTTTAGCAAGAACATGGGATTGCAGCCTCGAGCATGGGAAAAAAAAAGTTTGGGAATTTATTTATCCTCAAACAGACTGATGCAGCTCAGGTATTACTGAGTCATCGAGGAACTAACTGAAGCACTGCATGGACAACGATCAACTGCACCCACCAGGAGGCTTCAGGTTCCAAAAGGTCAGGAGAGACAGACATAATACTTCCCTTTACAGACGGGGATGAGGATGAGGGGGAACAAAACAAAATGAAAAAAAAAAAAAAAAGTAGTGAAAATAGAAATCATGCCCCCAGGCAGAGAAAATGGAGTACATTTACTAAAAATTATAATGTGACATAAAAAGCGCCAACATGGGCATGTAAAAATATTTTTAAATCAATCTTATTTTCTGTCTTTAAGAGGATGAATGAACTCCTGAATAACTGGCAGGGTAAATGTGACAAATCTAGAATAAACTTTTTTTTTCCCCCCGAGTATTCCACAGCATGTTTTCATAGGACAACTAGAAATGTAGACTAGATTAAAAAAATATCCAGTGAATGTGCAACTAACTGAAAAACAACCCCTGGGTTATTTTCTATTACCAAAAAATAACCTGAATCAAGGTGATTCATGATTCACCCAAGACCTCAGTGACTTGGTTAATTGGAAAAAATTAATGTACTAATGGTTTCTACTGTCATAATGTTTGGTGGAATAAGGGAAACAGGGAAAGAAGAGATATTAAACATTTTAAAAGGCAAGAAGAGAATTTCAAAATCAAACCAAACTAACAGGTAAGAATTTAGGCCATAAACACAAGATAAACCAACACTCTTGCAGAAGGAACAGCACATGTCTGATAGTTCCGTGGTGAGGCAAAGAAATTATTTCATTCTAATTGGTGCTAACTAGGTTCCAGGTGAAATATTGCATAGTTTTTCATCATCGCGATTAGAGAGAGATGTAGGAAATTAAAATTTAATGAAAAGTAAAAAAAAAAACCAGTTTCAGAAAACATGACTAGCAAAGAACACCTGAAGGAAAATAGAGAACTTGAAGCATATCTAACGGGAATCTTCTAATATAAAAGAATCCTAGAATGGTTTGGGTTGGAAGAGACCTTAAAAAAAAAAGTCTAGTCCAAAAAACCCCCAACCTGGTCTTGAATACTTCCAAGGATGGGGCATCCATGGACAGATTGATATAGAGAGAGATATATTAAAGATTTGATAACAGAATTTATACAAAAAGTGAACAATTATCAATTGTTCTTCAAGTAGTAGAAGATGATTATTTGATCTTCAACAAATAAAATACAGTAAATTTTATGAAAACCTTTGTTGCATTGATTAAACACTAACAAGAATGAGAAGTCTCCTACATCATGTGCCATTAGAAATAGGTTATACAAATACCTGTCAAGAAATGTCTAGCTGGATTTCAGTCCAGAAATTCTCTTAACTATCCCTCCCAAACCTTTATTTTTATGATTCTACGATTAGATTGATTTCTATTTACAACCATTGCCAAATTTAAACCTGCTGTGTGGAAATGTTATAGCATATACTTAGCACAAGAAATTAGTTTCTTATCCTCCCCTCAAGTGATTTTGATCATAAAGTTTCAGTTATACACTTCCTATTTTTTACCATCTGTTGCATTATTAACATAAACTTTACCAGTCTTTTCTGAATAATGCATATCCTTTAAAGCACCTATACAGGAAGTAATTTGGATGCTTCTTAATTTATTTACTTGACTTAGCAATGTTAATAACATTCCTCTCAGATGCTACATGAACAACAATAACTTATTTTTTTTAAGGAAAAAACAAAGACATGAATTTCAACTTGATAATTTTCAAATGGAATGCACGTGGTAGGATCTTTAGCTCTACAGAAGAAAACATCTTCCGCTTCAGCTAGCAATTAAGCAACAGTACATTGTAGTCCTGTTCTTAGCATCAGAGGAGAAGAGAAAGTTCTGCGGAGTGATTGTTCCAGGTAATTGTTGATGAATAAGGAGTGACTGAGGATGGAAGCAGTAACTGCAAAAAACACATACATGTAACTTTCTGAAGACGGCTGGAAAAGGGACATAGCCAGAAAGACTTGTGAGGGAATATGCCTCAACAAGGAGTCCCTAGCATCTCTGCGTACTGAAGAATCCCCAAAAGAGTATTTCGGATCACTGATTCTCAATAGGATACTATGTCTATTTTCAACACTGTATTCAAACAATGTATCAGTTTATAAAACAACAAAGAAATCATTATGAAAATCTCAAATAATTCCTGAGATTCACCACCAAAAATGTAGGAGTTCCTGAAACCAGGAGATTACTGCAAGTAAAGAATACTGAATATTGTAAGCAATGAGGCAGTTACCTGCTCTGCACCTGACTGTACATTGTGATAAAAAATGCAACAGCAACTGACCAAGAGAAGGTTTTTAAAGCTTCTGGACAGCTCTGTTGCATTAACATACTTTTGTAATCTCTAGTCTGTTACACTTCCTTGCTTCAAAGCATGAGGATGTCAGTGCTTTTTTAAAATATAACACTATCATGATTTTTTAAAAGACACTGCTTTTTCTGCCAGCCCTGTTCATTCATACTTAAATCAAGCAAATCTTTCTATATACATATATGACTGCATTTTTGATAGGTGTACAAGAATTAATGGACTGGTACTCAAAAAATTTTGTCCAAATATACGGCAAAGTTGTAGACAAACTACAAGCAGGGTCTTGTAATGAACACTTCAGAGCAATGTAATATTGGACAGTGCTACGAGCCCTGCTTAAAATACAGCATTCAGCAAGTTATCCTGCTTCCTTCACACTAAAATTGGTCTTCCAGCTCCTTTTACTTCTACTGAGCAGGTGTCATCCAGGACTTAGACACTATAAATAGATCTGAAGTGAGTAATTATTAACAGGCTAACAATGGCACAGGATTCTCCAAGAAACAATGTACAAGCACTTACAAATTCTCAACCTAAAGCTCATGACCATTTCTAAACAGAATGGAGAGGGGCCTTTACTATAGAAGAGGAAAGTCTAGTAGAGGAAAGACCAATCTTAGTTTCAGCATAGGCAATAGCTTACAAAAAAAAAAAAAAAAAAAAGGTGGGAGTAGAGGGTCTGGAAGGGGGAGAAGCTAGTCTTCTTGATATTTTTCTATTTTCCTAAACACCAGGGTAAGAAGGCACCTTTATCTGTATCCAGTAACCACAGGAAAGTATACAGAAATCCACATCTGAAAGAATATAATGCTAAGCAGAAGTCGAAAGTTAACAGTGAAAATGGTTTCTGATCCTATCTCTACTCTGATTTGCTCAGCTTTAATGAAGAAGAATGAGCTGGATTTACCTAGAATTCAGCACTTCAAGCAGACAGGCATTTTTCATTTTGTTATATAAGTATGTGCAAAACTAAACAATTTGCAACTCTGAAACACTTCAATTTTGAAATGTTCAAGATCAGAAATACACCTGGAACTAAATGCTGCTCACTAAATGGTGAATGTGGCTCTATAGAAGAGGAATCATCCAACATCAAATAAGAGGAACAGCAAACCCGAAGAACTCTGAACAGAAGCAGTTGAAACGTTAGAGGTGTTTTGCACAGCACTCCAGAAGAACACTAAGAAAGCATTCGGCACAACTTGCCATCACCCAGTATTTACAATTTAATACACAGAAAACATGCAAAAAATCACTAATTTGTTGCAGCCAGGCAAGTTAGGAGCTATTGAGATATTTTAATGAAAACACCTTAAGATATTGAAACTAACATAAAACATAAAATTCAAGGAAATTCATAATATGCTTTTCTTAGAGCAAGTATAAGCGATATATATAAACATGTAAACCACTTTATTCCAGCGAAAGGGTTATAAATGCCAGCATATGCTATCGATAAGAGAAAATGCAGAGTAATTAGTTAATCTAAAAAATGCATGAGTAGGAATTTGACTGCTAAATGATTAAACTGGTACATTTTAAAATGTGTATTAATATTTAATTATTGACACTATGAGAAAAGAGAAAATCTCTTGATGTTACTTCTCAGCTCTTTCTGATACTCAGTAACACATCTATTATTCATACGAATAGTTTGTGCATATACAGTCAATCACTAGTTAAATACAAGAATCACTCTCAAATTCCCTAATCACCTCAATAGATCCTAACGCAATATTTTCCACATTTGGGAATCAGAGCGTTTTATTTAAGAAATCAGTCTGGCCATGATGAATACAGCGCAGCTCGAGCAGACATCAGTTCAAAGAATCAGATGTCAAAGTGCTCCCTCTAATGTCCCTTAATCATCACACCAATTAGTGGTTGAATAGTGATGTGATTAAAAAGACTGCTGCTATCCTATACCTATTCAGAATAGTAGAATTCTACATATGTTCTACCAATTAATGTTTGAATAGAGCAGCGATTAGAGAGACATCTGCCATTGTATACCCATTCAGAAAAGAGCTAAACTTGCATATTCATATGCAATGAAGACAAAAATAAATATTTGCAAAGGTAAACTATACGTTTAGATTATAAATATAATTGAGTTGATTTCCTTTAATGAGTGTTCTCTATTTTACAATATTTGAGATTATTTTTTATTTATAAATATAGAATCTTTCATCAATACATGTCTAGAAATGGACAAATTATTCTCTGAAAAAGCATTTATTCATTCAGGTTCCTGATTTCAGGCCTTGGGTGTACTGGGTTTCATATCTACTTGTTTGCAATTTGCACTATTTCTGCTCCAATCCATCAGTTCCTTGTGAAATGCTAACTGGATTATTCTGTAAGCATGATATGTGATTAGGCACAAAAATCACGTGAACTTTTTCCACCTCACTGGAAGGAGACAGAGTAACAAACTGATTATGGCTGAGAAAGGATCGCCTCATTTACAGATTTTTCTATGCAAGCTTGGACATTTGTACGTCAGGAGATACTTACGCACCTTTTTTAAATAATTCCTTTTCACAGATGTTTATATATAGCAGTGACAGCCACAGAAGTTTTAGCAAGCTCTTATTAACTACTGTTTTAAGGGAGTACCCTTGTCCTCTGAATGTAAAGAGCAACATCTCGCAATGAATTGCAGATCTCACTCTCCATCATTAACACAAAGCAATCCGGTAGTTGCACTTAAAGTTGCACAGAAAAAGACAAGGTGAAGAATTTGGTTTTCTCTAAGGGCTGGAAAGAGCTGTAATACAGGCAAAGTCTCCTTCCCAAAGTGATGTCCCTGCCAAAAAGACAAAAAAAAAAAAAGGGAAAAAAAACCCAAACAGGTGAGCATCAAAATTATTTTGTTCATGGAAGAGAGGCTCTTTTTGCACAATGCTGATCAGGCTTAGCACATGTAAGGACAAAGAACAATGCTACTACTGCCAGAAAATCAATACTGTTACAGGCTATGGCAATTAGCTACAAACCAATTTAAACCCCATTTCCTTTTCACCTTCTTGTCTTGTTGAAATACTTCCAGCATTTCCATCTGGAGCAAATGTTACAATTATTTCTAAATGCAGAAACTGAAGAAAGTCTGAATACATAGGTGGATCTACATCAACTTCTCACCTATCCTTAGTAGGAAACTACAAGATTTCATTACCAAAAAGAAGGCTGGACTAAAATAATCCCACTGAATTCTCCAGTGACAAGTCAATTTATAAAACTTGTGGAGGTGAATTTCATTTAAATTACAAACCTGCACATGTACAAGGTAAAAGCACAACTCGTCCCATAATGCTTAGAAACCCTATTCATAAAGCAAGGAAATCAGTGCGCTGGGTGCAATGCAAATGCACACATTTGCCCCTCGTTTGTGATCTAAATGTAGGCAAGCATAAAATACACAGAGAAGTGGAATTATAAAAAGTTGGAAACCACAAATAAAAACATTATTCTGAATTCTAAACAATCCTGAGCTACTTAGGAAAGCCGTGAAATCAAAGCAAATCAGGTTCACAGTTCATCCCTTTGTTTTTGTTTTATCTGTAAATTGATGACCTAAGGTGACCTAAATTTTGCACCCTTCTTTAATGGTTACTATTAGAACAGCCATTTCAAAACTCATCTACTTTCACTTTTTTCTGGACAACAGAAACCTTTGTTACCCCAGATAACTAGAAGCATCTGTTTATACCCCTTTTCAGCATGACTCATAAGAAACAAGAGTGTTAATGCTTAGGTCTAACACTGTTACTGAGGGTGACACAGCAATAAAGAGTTTTCCTACTCTGATATAAATCTCTGAGTTAAAATTTCTGAAGGAAAGCTGACTCATCTTGCACCTACAGCTATATAATTTTTACAGCAACACTTGGTTGCTAACATAGTAAATAAACAATAGCACTCATCGAAAGCATAATTGAACCTTCCTTTAGGAGAATACTTCTCCTATGCTGAGGAAAGATATTGACATTCAGTTTCCACTTCAGAACTCATTAAATGGGTAACCCAAAGTGTCTCAGAGCAGGCTAGGAGTTAAAATTTCACTTGTGTAATTATTCTGAAGAAATATGTAAGTCTGCCATCTGGAAGTGTATTAGACATTACAAAGTCACTGTGTGCATGCCTCAGCAGATGCAGCTTTTGTTCAGAGTTTTGAGGGCTGTTAATTTAATTAGTTTTGTATTTTCATACTCCCACCTTCCTTTCAACAGTAGTTCTGCAAAGGCAGCATCAGAACAGCTTTAAAAGAATCCAAAGCTAAAAGCCAAATTCAGATTTTAAGGAAATGGAAACAACTAAAGTTCGTATGGACTTCAAACAGAGCTTGATCTATTCATCAGCAGGCCTAAACATTATTGCCAGTGGCTCTTCAGACCAAAACAGAAAACGGTGCTGAATGAATCCTTTCCTACAATAGCTTTCTTAATTTAAGGAGGCTAGGAAAGGATTCTACCATTCTGTTTTATTTTTTTATTAAAACCACTCAACAACAATGATCTGGAGAACGGAAAAGGTCTCTTATTTTTTACTAATGTCATTTATGTAATGGAAGACGAGACAAATATTTGATTTTTTCATTTTTCAGGGCTTTTTCTGCTATAGTAAGCTAATAGCAAGCTATGTGGTAAATCTTACACAGTAAAACTAAGCTACATATCTCTGAGTGAAGAAAAATTTGTCAGTTTTAAAAACTAGGACCATTACCCACCTAAAAATAAGGACTATCCCTTTAAAGTTCCTTCTAGCACTTTACATTTTTTAGAACAGCTAGCAAACTAAATTATGTGATGTTTCTACCAAATAATGCATAACAAGAATTGTCTGTGATGATGGTAGTGATATCTGCCCACGTACACATTTGCTTCTTTCTAACCTTTAATCCTGTAAACTGTACCACAAGAGCAGATCCCTGTCAGGGCAGGGTCCTAATAACTGCAGAGATCTCCAAGCAGCATTGCAGAAGTATAAAACCAAGCTGTTTATTAGATTGTAAGCCTATGCCAAAACATCATCCTGCAATATTTGACAACATTCAGAATTTCTTTCAACTGAAAATCCTGACAAGGCACATAGGCTAGCAATGAACCCAAATCAGTGGTGTTTGCCCAGCCCAAGGAGCTCAGACCTTGGGGATCCAGGAATATGTGAGACACCATGAGGCACACACATACAGTTAACAGCAGGAACACGGGAAGAGGGAAAATTTCTAGAAAATGATGCACTTTAAAAATCAACAGCAAATATCAAACACTTTATGAATAAACTGAATACAAAAACCAAGATAGGCTGACATGGAGAACAGCTCAGGGATAACAAAGAGTGATTTAAAAGCCTAGATGCTTTAGAAAACCTGTGTTAATACACCCATTAGTAAAATATTTCTGTGTATGTTACAGTTTAACTAACTAGGATAATTTGCAGTGGAACAGGTAATTAGGTTACCACACAGACACCCAGCTGCCCTGCTGCATGGATACCTGAGCTTCCTAACAGACAGTTTCTGAAAACAAAGGTGTTTACAGCCCAGTATCGATTTCAGGTCACCTGAAAACACGACAATGTAAACTGCAGCTGCCCAGAAGCCACCTGCTAAGCAGCCTAACATTCTGTGCTGCAGGAACAGACAGTTGTGGGCAATATCTGCATCAGAAACCCCAAAATAATCATCCAAGCTCACAAACAGAAGGTTTTCATGTACATAAGTTTCTAGCTCATGCAACATCATCTGAGCGAATAAATACATGAAAATAGGAATATTAGCTCTAGCAAGAAAGAGATTCTTATAATCAATACTATAAAACAGGAATCTGTACTAAGGGCATTGCTGAAATGTTAAGGATATCCTGGGTTGGTCCTCTCAGCAAGTATTTGTTGCTCATACTGGATTTCACGATTTTAAGAAACTGAGGAACTTTGTGACATTTTTGGTTAGGTTTGTGTTTGGTTGGGTTTTGGATGACATATTTCTAATTACAATCAAAATCAACTTCCAATCTGAGTTTTCCTGTGTACTGGGAGAAGGTATTTTGACAACACTATGAAAAGACACCAGTATCATTATACCCATATGGGAAATAGTAGTCTACCTAGAAGATTTCTGATTTTAGAGGATTATGTAAGACAACCTGTAGAAAGACAGTAAAAACACTATAAACCTTCTAATCAGATGAGAGATCAAAGAGACAAAAAACATCTG
Source organism: Falcunculus frontatus (assembly GCA_013398115.1). Taxonomy (NCBI): domain Eukaryota; kingdom Metazoa; phylum Chordata; class Aves; order Passeriformes; genus Falcunculus; species Falcunculus frontatus. Next base: position 3,076,516 of record VZRV01003482.1, read on the forward strand.
ATAGGATTAGTGTGAAATATCACACTGAGACTAGGAATTCAAATACCTAGAGAGAAAATGATGATATCTAACAGCAGAAATACTGAAGAGTACACACAGTTTACAGAAAAAAAAAAATTATTCTAAGATCAACTATTTCCTGAAAAAGACAGTACATAAAATTTAAAATCCAGAGTCATGTTTTAATCTAAGCTTTATGCATTTATTTATATATAAAATAGGTACATATGACAGGCTCCCCTATTTCTGCAGCAAAATGAAATTAGCTTTAAAAGTCTCAGAAAGGATAGTGAAGTGCTGCTCTGCCAAGTGTGACTCTTGGAAAACAGAAAGAAAAGGGGGAAGTGGCAGCAGAGGCTACCCAGGGAAATCAATGGGCTCTGCATGGCTCGGGATGTGATACCAGAGACTGATCAGACTCCATAACAAAAGGCACAAAAGTTTCATCAAGCACTTACTAAAGTCACCAAAAATTTAAAAAGTATGGAATGCAATTGGTTCTGAAAACTAAACAGCTCATCACAAAGTAACTTTGTATCTACAGAAACATATTAGAAGCCAAATGGGGCTACTAAATAACACAAGAAACTCCAATTTATTTCTCACACAGCTGTGATGTCAGCCTCAATGATTGTTCCAGATGCAATGATAAACATGTTCCAGATGCAATGATAAACATGCACTTACTGAACAGTTTTTGTCAGAATTCCTTTTCCATTGCTTCTTGACTTGTTTCTTTGCTGCAGTTGAGTGAAGAGTTGCATGTGTTTGTTTCCGGGGATTTAAAGCCAGAATGTTCTGTAGAAAGAGAACAAAAGATAGATTAAAATATAGATTAAAATTTCCATAAAGGTTCAAAGCCTCTTAGATCACACCTTACACACTTATTTACAGTGCTATGTAAAACCAAATGCAATTATTCAACATTATAGCCCAACTCCATACTAATTTATTTAGATTTGTATTGCCCACACCACTTAGAATACTTATACGAATGAATATTTAAAGACATTTCTAGGATTACTAGAAAACAGAATTATATTTAGCAGCTTTAATAATAGTTTCCATTCCTAGATATTTTTTATGTAGAGCATCTAGAAACACATCATTCTGCTTCATTACACGACTCCAAGTAACACTTGTAGAGCAAAAGATGCAAAAATTTTTTAAAAGATCTGGGTTATTTCTGAATGTTTCATCATTTCAGTATGAACTCCAACTTCCCCGTCACAATAATCTCCTTCTAAGCCTAGTGAGCTGATGAGTTAACTCATTTATCTTAAAATGCTTTTATTTGCAAGGACACAAATCTTAGGAATACAGCTATAATTTTAAGTCATAGTGGTGGTCTGACAACACAGGCAGAATGAAGTTTGCAATGTCTTTCACTATCCTACTGTAACTTAACAAATTAAATCTGATTTTTGGAACCAAAACTCTTTTTCAAATGAGGCAAGTGACAGATTTCTATAGCAAAAGTGACCTCGTTTATTTCAAGGGATGAGCATGAAAGGCATCCAAGAGACAGATCCAGACTCAGGTCTGTGATGGAGAACAAAACCAGGCACATCATTGGTTGTAACTTCTGGAATTGGTTTGCAAGTTAACCTATAAAAAAACCTTGGCTTTAGCATTACATGTCTCCACTGTGGTGGAGTGTGTGTTTATTCTGTTACTATATGTCAAAGATGTGCAAGACTGACTTACAGAAACATGAGGAGTGTGATGGAGTTATGAATATTATATTGTGATTCTTCCTAATTTTAAAAATCTGTTTCAGAGGGCGATAATGATGAAATAGTCATCTCTTGTATTAAGAAGTTATTGCACTGATTATGGGGACTTTTTATTTTAAATGCAAAGGAGTCACCTTCTATTCAACTATTTAATGCTTTACTCTGAAGCGATTGGTAATGCAATTTTCCCACAAACCAGAAACCTCACCTCCTTGAAAATTCTGCCTGCAAACAACAACATAGCCCAACAGCGTAACTCCCAGCTTGCCTGAAGCACAAAGAGACAAAAAGTGGGGTACAATATTCAAAAACGTAGAGGCTATTTAGCAGCCTACATGCTGCTGACTTTCAGAAAGTTATAGGGTGTTACTGGATGTGGCTCTGCAGTTCCAGCAGCAAAGACTCTGCTCCAGCTCAGGGTGTTCCCCAGATGAGTACCTCCGGCAAGATGTGGCAACCAAATGCATTCAGTGGTGGTTTATGCCAATTTATTTTGCCCTTAATTAAAACAGAGCAGGGACATCCACATAAGGGATATCTCAGTGGATACCTGAATTCCTCAGGATGATCAAACTCAACGGTCAGACCATTATCTGACTGTTGAGAGCCCAAATTACCCAAGCTGGGCAGTAGGTTCTGAATCACATACAAACTTCAGCAAAATTTTGTCTACTCTCTTTTGTAATTGCTTAATGCTTGGCCATGAATATTATAATTATTTTAGCAAACTGAAATGAATTGCAAATTTCTAGCAATAAACTGTAACAGATGTACTCCACTGGGTACAGCACCAGTTGGTTTAAAACATGGAACAAATGGTGGGGCAAGCCAAGGACGGAAGAATCCCCATATGTTTGCTCCTGTTGGAATTCTGCAGCAGGAGCATGGCTCCAAGCGCAACAGTTGCAGAAATCCAAAAGGACTACGTAGCACAGCATGTCCCAGAATTAAATCTGAAATAAAACTGGCACAGAAAATACTAAATCACATATACAATAAAAAAACTGCTTGTATTTCCACTACCCAAATAATATACTACCTGCCTAAATCGTGGATTGCTGACCAAAGTTGCTGCTCTAGCTAGAGGTCCCTGGTATTTAAGAACAACTTGGAAGTTAACTGCTTAAGTGGAAAAATAATGCAAATGTTCTTGGGTCAGTTGAACTGTCAGAAATTAAATTAGCAAGGGTGTTTTCTTCCTATTCATTTCAGTTCCCTGGTCGGCTTTTCACAGCTTATGGCTAGTCAGACATTCATTAAATTTAACAAAAAATTCAGATGGGTCAGCCAGTAAGTGCAACATTACTGAGAAGAAAGTTCTAGAGTGAGTATTGCAAATAACAATGAATATACACAACTAAACAAAAATAAACCACTTGGACATGCAAGAAAGGAAACCTGAGACCTCCAATCTCTCAAGCACACTCGTCATCTGAGCAGGGGGAGAGTTCATTGATGAGGAGAATCACTTGGGCACCTGCAATTTTGCTTGTCTGGATCACATGCTTATACTGCTACATAAGTTCTCATTCTTGCAAGATGAGCTGTTGCTTGATCTCTCCAGATGTTGAAAGGGCAAGACTCAAGTTCCCCCACAGAGGATACGGGGACATAATACATCTCTTTTCAAAGTACTACAAACTTTGGATTTCACATTAAGATGCTATTTGTATAGTAATGCAGAACCTATGAATTACATCTTTACAGTTTTACATAAATGGCCCCATTTATTTCATTAATAGTAGATATAACTCCATTATCATTAATGGCTGCAAATCAGAATATAAGGATGCTGTATTTTAGTGGAAACCTATCGTGGTACTCTGCTGACGAAGAAAGAGATGGGGCTATGAGTAAGGACTCAGGAGTGGATTGAGCCCACACTGAGTTTGTGACATGTGGCACAGAAGCACAATGTGCACAGTCGAATTAAACTTGCAGCTTTGCACAGCACTGATGATTACGGCACCACCAAAGTATTACCCTTTCTTTCACTATTTCCACAGACTAATTGGAAGACTTGGCTTTGGGAAAAAAGCCAAGTAGCCCATCTCTGTGGAGCACAACTCAAATATATTTTGCAGATGACTCCCTCAAATATAATTACCTTAAGGAATTCCTTTAATAATAACCCATGACAATGACTTTTCAGGTCTTTTAAAAGACAACAATTATTATAAGCGACAAAATATAGAAGAATGGTTCAATCTCTGAATACATCCTCTTCTAGAAAGGAACATATTTGTTATGTCTAATAGATATTGATTTAGGCTGCAAGAATCCTAAAATGCAATAAACTACTCATTTGTAATGTACACTGAGAATGACTAGCATATATAAGTCATAGCCACAGTTTTTAAATTTTGAGAATTTAGTAATAGATGGCTATGTTGATCTGTGCCAACAGCAACATAGCTTCTGAGATTAAACGTACCATAAGCTATTCACTAGATGTTTATTGCTTAGCTTCTACTTTAAATGGTATGATTAAGAAGTCTACACAAAAAATACTAGCTCTAATTTTCACTATCATCTATTAATGAAAAGGCTGTAAAAGTTTTAAAACAGCATGTTATATCACAGTGAGTAATTTATCAGGAATTTGAATTAATATTACTCCAAGTAAGTGATTTCAAAGCAGTCATCCAGGATAGGATACACTCTCCAATTGGGAGTCCTGTCTCTGATACAGCACTTTCAGGTAAATCAAGACAGGTTTGGCACATGCTCTGCAATGATGCAATATAAATTTCTAAAGACATTTAATTTTACTTTTAATTTCACTTTAAATTTCATTAAAAGTGTCACTTTTTATTCTCATCTCATAAAGCCACTCTTTTCCTGAAATCAGAAGAAGCTATTTCAATTAAATCCGATTCTTAATTAAATGCATATTCAGCAAAATAAAATATAAAGTTATGGAAGCTCATTGAGAATGCTCCAAAGCCGGGGGGGATGGGGGGGGAAGGCAGAGAGGGGATGTTATTAAGAAAAAGGTACAATTTAAATCATAGGTGAGATTGCAGTAACTTCAAGACAGTCGTCAAAAAGTCCTATGAGTCTAGCAGCATCTTTGTAAATTATGTGACATTAATTCAAATTTTGAAAGCTTTTCTTTAAAGCACTACGTTGTGAAATCTTTGGCTTTTCTTTTTTCTCCCCAAAAGTAACAACCTCAGCAAGGTGTCCTGCTTATGTGTACTGCCTATGTGGACTTTATCTCTCATTCGAAACAATAAATACGGAAAAATTTAATAGTTAAAGATTACTCTTCTTCTGGAGAGCCTCTTACTGAAACCAATGAGTTGCACCAGGAGTATTTAGTCCCTAGCAATCCTCATATTTGTTACTGCTCATTCAAAGCCAGAATAACGATCAGAAAAATCTATCTTCAGGCTCTGTCAGAGGTTGAGATATCAAAACTGGGTAAACTTCTTAAAAGAACGAAGTAAATATTTGCTTGTTTCATGGATTCTGTCCACTTCCAGTAGCTTGTTGGGGAAGTTTCCTATGAACAACCCCAAAACACCTGCTGAAGCTCACCACAGATCAGTGTGCACACTGTCACAGTGAAGCTGAGGAAAATGCAACACTTCACGTGCAGACTGTGATTGTGGGCATAAAACAAGGTCCCATGTGTCAGTCTTTGTTTTAGCATACAGCTCATTTCCCTAGCCCAGCCCCTGCAATACACAGGCTATATCCTGATTGAATCCAGTTGCTTCACAGAGTCTCCTCAGCTAAACATTTTTATATACATCAATTAAAATTCAGGAGTAGGCCAGGCATGCTAGGGAATGCATGTGGAGAGCAGTTTAACCCACTCCATTCCATTAATCTACCCAATTTCCTTAAAAGGAGTTGTAATCTCCCTCACAGCAAGTAACATTAAATGTATTGCAAGATACATATGTTCACCAAGTGAATATAATGAGAACATACTTATTTTTTCTAAGAGTAATGAGCATACTAAAGAATTAATTTCAAAGCTATGCAAGTGTTAATTCACTGATAGAAACAAATACCTGGGGCTTTTCCACTAATATTTTCTTGTGTGCCTGAATATAAAATTAATTTTATAATTGCTATTCAGTCAAAGGCTAAAGAACTCAAATTTATTTGTTTTCATGAGATTAGATGATCCACAATAAGAACTGTGTTGAAAAATCACATCAGTGAAGAAGATGACCAAGGCATGAACTCCTATTAATATCTAATTTGAATTGCCTAATTCACATTTTGCTTCTCACATCTACTCTATTTCTTGGAAAGCTGCATGAGGCACTGACAGTCAGATACAGGAATTTACATGTCATGTAAAGTCCCCATTATACATGAAAGTTTCATTGCCCAATCAGAAAGAGCAAGTTCTAGTCATAGGAGAGTTTGTAACACGAGAAGGTAAACACAAGATTTCAAAAAGGAAGTGTCTATGGTGTCACGTCGTCCCAAAGCTAGCTCTGTGTTATTTTTCATTATTGAAAGAATATAGGACAATGTTGTGAATCTTTCCCACATGCTTATTTACGACAGAATATCCCATAAATTGATGCTTGTGTCACATGTGTATTTCCTTACTGAAGATCAGAACTGATGAGAACCTTTACAAACAATTTATGATAACGTATCTTAGGAATTCATGAATTCATGCAAAAATTTCAAAAAGGTGAAAAGATCATGCTTTCACAGTAGTTCAGTCCTGGTTTAATTGTGAAGCAACAAAGGCCAGAGACAGCTTGATGAAATGTGAAATGAGCACAAACATCAAGGGAAGAATGTGGTCAGCCTTTGGAAAATCCAAAGGAAACCCCCAAGGAATTATTTTTGTATATTACCAGATATGTTTTCTGTTACTGAGACAAATGGCTGCACATGTGAGCAAAGTCACAAGCGGACTGCAAACATGTTTTATTCCAATATATCACAGTGTGGCAAGGTGCAACCCTCTCATCCCTTTCAGTAATGATAAATTCCCCAGGTGGCCCTCTGACCATGCCTGAGAACTGGCCCTTTATACTATGACTAGCTACAAACCAGTCCTCAAGGTCCAGCGAGTTGGAAGATGGGGCTCCAGTACTTTGAAGAGACAACCAGCCTATGAACCAGTGCCAGAAGAGCAGCAGCACTGCAGCCTCCACTGAGACAGGGATGCAGAAGCCAACCTGCTCAAGGACTGAGGCCTGACCCTGAATCCTGGTGTGCATATGGGCAGGGGGAGCACAAACCCAGCTGGAAAAACACTCAACATTTAATCACATGACAAATTTCTTCTTCAAGGCACACAAGCCCATAGTTTCAAAAAGGAGCAAGAACTAAGGCCAATGGATGACCTAGTAATAAGCATATGCTATCTGTGTGCTGCCAGGTCACTGCCTTTAGCATTAGCACTTAAGTGTTCTATCTTCATCTTTACATTTCCACATAGCTTTAGATTTCCCCATAAGACAAACTGCTGATAGCAGAACACCTTTCTGGTTTCTTACACTCCTTGCATAACCTCTAGTATTTAGAGAGAGTAAGACAATTTACCCTTTGACACCCTCATAGCACACCAGTATCCTAGAGGTGTAGTCCTAGATCCATTACTAGATACTTAAGGAGTGGGATTTTCAATTTTACCACAACAGACCTTCTTGGTCCTCAGATTTTCCTGCAGTATGTAAATACTAAATCTTAACAAAATGAGCAGTTTTCTAAGTCACTCCCACAGAAGTCGGGAAAGTCTTAGTTATGAATATGTCTATGTTAACAAAAGTGTGTTATACCTCATGTACTTTCTGTTACATAAACAAAGTTAATGCATGACACATTAACAAAGTAGCAAAATTACACAACCCTAAGCATGGTTTACATAATCTTGCTGTTACCTTAACTGTCAGATTTAGAGCTTGATTTCTCTAACTCAGCAATGCATTTGGGCTAGGTATTACTGTGAATTCTAAAAGGTGTATTAAAATGAAACCCAAAAAGTGTTACTTGTTTCCCATAGATACCAACCACTCTCCTCTATGGGAAGAGCTCTGGGTGGTAAATTACGCTCATGGAAACTCTGCATGCTACCTCCTTGACACAACTAATCTCTGCAGAAGCGCCTTGACCCTCACAGGGAAAACTGAAGTGAATACTCACCCTCCAGGCTTCACTTAAGTATCCAAGTAGTACCAGTATCAGTGAATTATTCATGCATTTAATACAAGCATATATATATCAAAACCATACAGCCTAAAGCAGGCTCAAACTTCACCATACCACAGGATCAGTTTTGAGGCTTCTCCAGGGACACCCTACTCTGTGATAAGATCATGTTTTCACACTATAAACAATACACCACATCCAAAAATATTAGCCTTTGCACAGAAAAGTCAGAGAAGACGTAGCTGAGCACAGCTCTGGTTGATGTACTCAGAGTTGAATTAACTACATGTATTCATTTGGTTGAATAAAACATTACTTAATTTACAGCCTTTAAAAGCAGAAGGTTTTAAAATTTTGTGCAGCTATCTTCTTCTATACATACAGTTAACATTTTAGTAATTTTTCTCCCTGGAGAAAGATTAAAGACTGGACAGTCTTTAATCATCCAGCCAATTGGTGAAGTGCAAAGAAACCCAGAGCAATTCATGTCACAGCCTTGATTCTTAGCTTCATGACTGCTGTTACTCTAGAAGTAAACACATACATGGTTTCCACTCTGTGATACCCACTACACCAAAAGTCACCTTTTTTTCATCTTTCTAACAAAAACATTGGCCTCCTTTACAAATCAAAACTTAAAGCTTCAGAATAATATTAGGTCTGCATCACAGACATATCACAACTTTTTGGTTTCCTCAGTATAAAACTGATCTATGTCTCAAATGCTTGCACATTAAATTGCTCTGTTACATGAGGAATACAAATGTTATTTGGTAACTGCTCACTCATATGGAGAGTCACTTATTATTTTGCTATATTTTATATAGCAAAAAGGATTGTTATTATACACATACATTTACAACTCACTTCTATTTTTCTACAAGACAAAGAGATCACAAGACAAAGCAAACTCAGTTGCCTTTGAAAATAAACTTTGTCAGAACCAAAAAAGGCCACTGTATCTCCATAACCGAATCTCCAAATTGGACCCTCAATTTTGAGTGTTTGCTTAACCAAAACCCAAACTTGCATTAGAGACATGTCTGTTAACGACAAGTGAATGCTCTGCTAACTTTCGATCATAGGAGAGAAATTAGCAAAGTTAATACTGCTTAAGCTTAATCATTGCCAAAAATCAGCGGAACTAATTTTAGCTGAGCAAAGCAATGTTCTGAAAACTTTGTTAAAAGGTGATTTTCAAAGTCCAATAAATGAACTTTAAATGCAAGGATGAGAATAACAATATACATCCAAAAGATCTAGTACATTCAGTGCTTGAAACAAATGTGAACATTTGTACTTGTTCCAAGAACATGCCAACTCTCTATCAGTACTGACTTTCTAAATCTGTTGCGACATGAAGAAGTAACAAGTAAACCTACCTTTTTGCAACTAGTGTGCAAACTTCTACAAAAATCTCAGTAGCAACTGTGTAATACAATGGCAAAATACAAAATTAACAATGGGACTACTGATTCTCTACTAACTTTGTGTATACACCAGAGCATCCTAACCAAAAAGGAAAAAAAGAATCAGCACGTAGAAATAAAATGGAAATGCAAAAGATTTGTTAATTGTATCCTACAAACAGCGAGGGTTTGATATGTGAAGTCATATTTTAAAATATTTTTAAATGTCTGATAATTTAAAAAAAAACCCAAACCCACAGCTAATTTTCAAACAACAAAATTCAACAGCCCATGCAAGTAAGGCAAGAGGAAACTGTTGCCATTTTCCCCTTTTTGTTTCAAACTGTCATTGTCTGCTTTTGCTGATGCACACAGTGATGTTGACACCTTTAAGCAAAGAAACGTGATATTCTGTAAGTATACAGGGACTCACATGTGTTATAGATGAGAGTGGAGCATATATTGGTAATAGGAAATATAAAAAATTCCTTGGAGTTCTTCATTCTTACAATTTTGATTTTCAAATCTGATTGACATTAAATACTGATGAATGTGTGGGACGGAGGCAGAGGCGATACTACTAAAAAAATAAAATAATGAGGTAAGGCTGCCCAATCTAGAAACATGCCAGCAAACATTTGGATTCTGATCTATGATACTTTGTCCCATGCTTATAGAGAAAACTTACTTTTAAACACTTTATAAAGGGTGTTGTATGTAGTAGCATCATTTTTCAATTCTTTTACTTATTAAGCAAAATTGCATCTCTGCTATGAGACCTCTGAACAGGGAATAACTATTACTTTTATCCTTTGTAAGGTTCTCTAAAATTATAGTGAAGTATTTCTCCTATAAACATACTGAAATGATTCTAAGGCTGTGAACTTCAAGGTGCATCAAAATCAAAGTATTGGACTTTTGAAAAAATAAAATTCCCATCTTGCCGACAGGTCAAAGTTCTCTTTCCTAGAATACAAGATACAAGACCACAAAGCAAGGGATCAATTACGATGGAAGTATTAAAAATCAATTGTTTCAGATCAGCATCCCTTTGTTGGCTGTTTGTTATGAGCAGGAGCACATACTGCAGAGTAACAGGAAAAGCTGTAACAGAAGTAACATTTGTTAGAGACTATACAAAGGAAAGGTACCCAGGTAACTCTCTGTAAGTGCAATCTGCCTGCACTTCTGTGCCTGACAGCTGCAGAAATGTGGATTTAGTGTTTACCTCATAGAATGGTTTGGGTTGGAAGGGACCTTGAAGGTCATCCAGTTCCAACCCCCCTGCCATGGTCAGGGACATCTTCCACTAGATCAGGTTGCTCAAATCCCATCCAACCTGGACTTGAACACTGCCAGAGATGAGGCATCCACAACTTCTCTGCGCAACCTGTTCCAGTGCCTCACCACCCTCACAGTATAGAATTTCTTCCAAACATCTCATCTAAACCCACTCTCTTTCAGTTTAATGCCAATCCCCCTTGTCCTACCACTACATACCCTTGTTAAAAAAAAAAAAAGGTCCCTCTCCAGCTTTCTTGTAGGCCCTCTTGAGGTACCAGAAGGCTGCTCTAAGGTCTCTCCTGAGCCTTCTCTTCCAAACAACCCCAACTCCCTCAGCCTGTCTTAAGAGGAGAGGTATTCCAGCCCTCCAATCATTTTTCCGTCTCTCCTCTAGACTCACTCTAAATAAAGTCCACATATTTTTTATGTGGGGGACCCCAGAGCTAGATGCAGTACTCTGGGTGGGGGTCTCACAAGGGTAGAGTAGAGTGGAAGAATCACCTCCTTCGACCTGCTGGCCACACTTCTTTAGATGCAGCCCAGGACACAGCTGAGTCATGTTGCCAAGTCATGTTGAGTTCTTTCCACTTGACTTTAGGTCACCTCTTCTTTTAGCTATTGTTTGCTCCCTTGTTCTGAGTCAGGGCCTACATACACAGGGAAGCTTTGTAAGTAGGGCAGGTCTAACTCCAGGAGTGGAAGTTGCAAGTCAAATTAAGCTTCTTACAGCACCCGAGGAGGGGATTCACAGCAGGTCACCTCAGCTAAGTGTGACAAAACACCAGACAGACAAGAGGAACACAACTACAACAGTTGTTCTCTCTCACCCTCCTGGACTTACACACCACCTGGGAGCCTCCAAGATGATGGTTCTCAGCCTGAAACTCTACCTAAGTTTCAGCACTTACCTCTACTCAAATATATGAGTTCCCTGCTTCCATTTGAAACCAGGAAAAATTGGGGAAGAGTCACAAAGAACAGACACTTTTGTAAAGTAGTCTAATTACTGGAATCACCCCTGGAACAAGACCTCCATCCCCATGTTCCTGCCTCGCCCTGCACAGGATGGAAGGCAAACCTAGATGAGAAGTTGAATTGATTTGCTGTTCAGCTAAGATTACAAAAGCAAATCAGAGCAAACACGACAAGAACACTGCTCCAGCACTAAAAGAGTTTTAGCTCAACTCTCAAGAGTTCTTATGTATTTTTCACTAAGGACACATTGATTAGGTGCATAAAGAACATTATACTCAAGTTTAAAATTATCTAACTTTGCTTTTGTGCTAAATACTTCTTGGGGTTCCTAAATCAATTCATCTTATCTCCTCACCTGGTGCCAAGATTTAGCAGCATGCAAGCTCTTCTGCTTTACTTAAGAAGCGGTTCATATTCTACAGTCTTCCAGAAACTATTTCTTATCATACCCTATCCTAACGAAAGAGTTCTGGCCCTTCAGCATAGTATTGGTTACTGCTGACTATTGACACTTTACTCAGACTAGACTATAGATACTTTGAGAAGAGATAAGATTTTCATTTTTTCTGTTCCATATTCATTTTATTTCTGCATTTCATCACCAGCATTCTAGAACAGCTTCTGTTGTGGTTATCTTCCTTGATTTTTTTTCCCTCCCAACTCTTTTGTAACTTTCTCACTTCCATCTGTTTTGAAAAGCTATGTTTGTGCTTACTAAAATCTTTGAAATTTTGCATTTTCAATTGGAACTGAAAAAAGGGCAATATCAAACATAGCTTTAAAATGGAAGCAGAAAAAGTCTGGGAACCACCTCTAATCTCCCATCTTGTGTTCCTGTAGCATACACACAAATCCACACGCAAGCGTGTGCATGAATTTGCACAAGCCTACTTTGTCCCTCTAGTTCTTAAGCCTGTTGAAATTAACAGGGAGGTTCATCTTAGCACTGATAAACAGATTTGTTAAAGCTAAAATTAGATCTTGTATTCACCTGTAATTATATTGCAAAATGTTGCACTACTTGTGATCTTTTGAGCGCAGTTGCTCACACCAATTACTGATAACAATCCATGAGAGTTAGTATATAGACTTAACTAGACACACCAAGAAGGACAGCAGGCTCTGATTTCATCAATAGAAAACCAAGGCAAATCTGGTACTCATTCCCATTTTTGCCCTGAGCAGTAAATCAGCGGTATTCTTCAATACTGATTTAATTTAGAATTAAGAGTTTTCCTTAATATGATGGCTACACTCTATCTCACAAACCTAATTTTTAACCTTAAAATGTGACATAATATGAAAACTGATGACACAAATAATTGACTGCTTTGTTATAAATAGAATACTTGAAGTTATTTTTAAAATGCCTCATAAATCCACATTAAGTCTACTTTATTGATTTCAAAAAAGTTCATTTTATTTTCATAGTCATAGTCCATGATCTGTGCACTTAAGAAAAAACACGTTTTTCAGTTTTAACTGTCATTGAAATATCCTTCATTTCAAAGATATCAAGAAATTATCACTATTCACTTTCAATACAAAGCCTCTTACATTTCAGCTGTCATTTTCAAAAAATCATACTGAAAATACTGTTTCTAAGCAGAGTTCAGTTACAGTGTAATAAGTAATAATTTCATCAATTAGCAGTATTCAGCATCCACTGAGAGTTCTCTCACTATTATTTTATTCATAGAGTCCTTTGTGGAAGTAGCATACTAAAAAGATCCATTTATCCTTCAAGGTTTTTCATAAATGTGTCATACATCTTAGAAAACAATTGGTTATTATTCTCGCTCAATCTAAATAACTATAATAACTTCCAGGTGTAAAACCTCTCTTTATGCTTCCAATCTTCTTTACTCCCATTATGGGTCTACATTTTTAATAACTAATTCTAACACTTCTACCTACTTTCACAAATGAATTCTGAAGTTTTGCATGGATGCTAGACATGCCTGGGTGGAAGGGTAGTCAGCTTATTGTTAAGAGCAGAATAGAGTTGGGTTTCATAGAATGCCCTTCACAATCAAGGAAAACCCAAGCATTTTATAATGAGCAAGATGCTAGTAGAGATGCTAACGGTGCAATGGCTGGACAGGAAACTGCTGTGATTATTAAACTCAGCAATAGCTTGCTTGAAGTGCATATTTTTTTTTCTCCTTCCCCCTAGACCCCTCCACATATTCATCAGCACTTTATTCCTCTCTCAGAAACACATCCTGCCTTCTGTCCTTTCATTGCAAGAGTGCAAAGGGCTCCCTTCAGAGCACAATATTCTCGTTCCTTAATCGACTGACAGACATGCAATTGGGCAGGAGGAGGACCTCTCTTAAGGCTGGGTAGACAGCCCCGTACAGAGTGCACAGCACAAGAAAACATCCCCGTCTCAGGAGACATGCATCTCCTACACAGCAGCCTGCTTCATTCTCTTTACATTGGCCAAATGTTTTGTTGACCAAGAAAAGCCCAACCAGGACAGTTCATCCCAACAGAAGTTTCAGTCTAAATAAGGCCTCTCAGAGCACAGTTAGAAAATCACACCAAAAACCAAGGCAAGCATGCCGCAGTATACTAATAAATAAACTAGGTACCACAACAACCTCTCTGAAAATGGCACAGAGTCCAATCTCCATGATAAACATAAACCTAATGACTGAATGACTAACACTTGAAAGAAGAGTGTCCTTAAGAAGAACACATTAACTAACATCAAACTTTCAGTTTTTCCACCTTCTACAGTCTCAAAGTGGTGTGCACAAGTATATCTATTAAAAAAAAACCCCACACACCAACAAGACATGTAAATCAGACAGGTTGGCTGCCTGGACACTTTGTTCCTTAATTACATATATAATTGTTTTTGAACCTGAAATTAAAATGTCAGAATGCACCATGATTGCCTTTAACTGATGACTACCATCCCATCTAAATGGAAATATTTAGATTCATCACCTAGATACCTTTTTAATTTGCTTTCAAATAGAGTCACAGGCAAGCATGTCTGCCTTCTCCCATTTGCACTGCTGGTGTCAAGTTGAACTGGAAAGGCCAACCATTTCAGTGAACTAAAATAAACGAAATTTTAAGGTCAAGTCACTTGTAACACTTCAGGCAGCAAATGTCACACTGAAAATAAAATTGAACCTTGGCTTGAGCAGAGATGAAAGGTTTGGCATTTCAAGGACTTCATTGTGTTTATCACTTTAAATCTACAAATTAAATACCAACATCACATACATTAATATTTGTAACATTAACTAATAATGCTTTCTGAAACAATATCTTTAAATAGTGGAAGCATTATTAAAAACAAAATACTTTCTTAGGTGGTCTTTACTCTTAATTCAAATGGTGAAGTCTCTGCAAGGCCTAAAAACACTGAAAATTCTGCATTGGCATAAGGAAGCATCTATGACCATGATAAGAATCCAGATGTTTCACAGGAAGGTCTAAGTATTTTGACAGAGGAAAAGTGCAATTGCCAAACTCAGACCACAGCATAAAAAAACAAGGATGTTGAAAAAGTAGATTATTTCATTTGTGATTGATGATTCGGATAATATTAAAAAAAAACTCCTTTACATATCTTGATATAAACACTCCTCAAATGCTTTGTCATTTCCTCCTCACTGTGTCTTCTAATTTTTGTTGTTCCTGTTGGCTTTTTCTACTTCTACTTGAATCTTACATTCTTTACCACATGCAAGAGCAAAAAAATATTGGGGTGTTTATTATAGTTGTAAGAGTCTAGGAGCAGAAAAAAAAAGCAATTTAAAGTTTAAACTACAGACCCAGTCTGAATCACCTGTTATTTCATAAAAGAATACACATGGCCAATCGAAAGGCAAAATGTTCTTATTTCTAAATAGCATTATTATGAGAAGAAAATCTGAGTATTTAGTTCAATTCTTCCACTTACTTCTTTAGCTGCCTTCTTCCCCAGTCACAATTTGACCTGGATATACAAGACTTTTTCTAAAATTTATATTTTGAATTATGGCACTGCATATTGCATTATGGAACTGCATACAGACCAAGAGGACAAAATGCCCCCCAAGATCTGTGTAGCCAATCTCTGTTGGCACATTTCACAAATTGATGCTCTGCACATGTAGAGATGCCAGAGATTTATGCTGTGCTGATTTGCAAGAATTCTGCCCTTAGTATAAAAATGACAGCAAATGAAAATGAAAAGACTTTGAAAAACATGCCCACACAAACACCACCCTCTGAGCTTCTGATAAGGCATTTATGGCCAAAGGTTCCTAATCCCAAATGTTTGATTTCTTTGCCAAATCACATACTTGCCGAAGTCTCATATAAAGGCACAAATCCTGCTCTTCTCAAAGGCGACAGCACAGGGCAGGGAGCAGAGTGTGTAACACTGTACTGATGAAATAAAAAAAGGAATAGAAATCATATGCTAATAAGAGGAGGGAGGTTGCCAGGCAACCAGGGAGGGAGAGAAAGCAGTTTTTGATTTGAACTCAGTGCTGTCAAAGGGTTAGCATAGCCAGAATAAACAGGACATATTCAATCCAGCTTGTCTGCAGCCACCAGGAATTTCAGCTTTTCTCAATATTTTAACTAGAAGTGTGTTCCCAACTCAGTGCCAGCTACTTTTGTGTTCCCTGGGTCATTTCATTGACACTGGCAAAATGGTATAGGATAGGATGGACAGTAGAATTTTTCAAAGTGTTAATTTGAAAAGCAGCAGCTTGTGTCTTTGGGTAGCACAAACTGCACCATGCATGTACACTGGCCAGTAGGATGGAGAGCTAAGCAATCCTGGGTCCAAGCAAATCCCAGTCCATCAGATTCAGCCACACCTCTCCGGGCGGCACTGAAAACTGGGCAAGTCCTGCCCTGCTGCTAAAACTGCACCCCTTCAAATGCGTCTCAAATACCTGCCCTGCAATACTACACCCTTGTCACAGCTGATGGGCAAAATTCTGCCTCGTGGATATCAGCTTCCTATACCAACATACAGTTGTACCTTCTTAAAAGATGTGACACTAAGCAGAGGAAAGAATAAAATTCAAGTTTGGTCTATAACATAAAATCATCACGGAATTCATTTCTGTAACTAAAAGAAAATTAATTTCAGTTCCTCCTTGTTTTCAGAATTGCTAACTGCAGTGACTACTCTTAAATCTCAGCCACAAGAGGAGTGGGATCACCAGCTCTTACTTGAAAGACCTTATAAAAAGAGTAAAATTCTAAGGATGTGGAAAAAAATGAAAGTTTAACTCATAAGTAACATTAAAACTCAAAGGCTGAAGGAAAATGAAAAGCATAAGTTGATTTTTTTCCTGACATAATTATTTTGGAGAGCTTGACTGCTACAATCTAGCAGACTATCGGCAGTAGAGGCAAGACCTTACGTAATTCCTCGAGCATCAGCAGGATTTGCATATAAAACACGAAGAGAGAAAATGTTTCATACAGAAGACTTTCCTTCCTATTTGCCAGATCAAATTTTAACCTGATGAGTAGATCATTGTTCAATTCTCTAAGACAGACATGATAATTGTGGTCTATAATCTTCCACAAGGTCTAAGCAATCATGCTATAATTGCTGTTCCACTCAGCTAAGAGTTTATTACAATAAAACCACTAAAACAACGAGAAGGATTGAGAAATTCATTAAGCAAAAACAGCTAAACAGGAAGTTTTGTTTTCTCACTGACTGCTTGTCAAATGACCCTAGGAAGACACAGCCATCAATCTGGAACAGCCATCTGATCATCACAACAAGCTATAAAGCAGTAGCATAAAAACATTCTACATATTAAAGCTTCATTATGGAACTTCAAAAAACTAACAGGTATCTACAACAGAGAGAGACACTGTAATAACTGGGGCTTTTAAAAATAAAAGTTTAGCCTTGATCAAAGAAAGCTAGCCTCAGCTATTTATTCACATAACCTTTGCCTAACAACTTTGTGAGCCATGCTGACAGTAGAATTCCCTGCTATCTTGCTGGAGGTTTCCTGCTTTTTACAGTATTCTTTATTTTTCAATCCCTGCCCTGCTTCCCCCTGTGAGCACCCCAAGCTTAGCTCTCAGACATACCTTTCTACCTGCAGTTTTAGACTGCTCTTGTCCATTTGCGTTCGGAGAAAAATCTGACAAGTGAAAGTTGCTTACCTTGCTGTCATAGCCCATGCTTGGTAACAGCTACTAAGTATATCCCAGGGAATGAAGAACTGCCACTGATATCAAACCTGCTACTTAAAACAGTATGGAACCTGCAGGTAGTACAATAATGCTTTCTCGAGGCGTAGGAGCACTTCCCAAGTGACCCTTCCATGCAGCAGGAAGCATGGCACAAGGGATTCTGTTCCCCTGGCTGACTCTGGAACCAACTGCAGCCCTTGAGTGCAGGTGTGCTGTCTGTACCATCAGTGAGCTGCCCAAACAGCCCATAACCTCATCCCACATGCATTAGGGCCTTCAGACAGCAGTGGAGAACTTGCTGCTGAAGGAACTCAAAATCAACAAACATGTGTCTGCTGGGCACTGAAGAATTCCCAGAGCCTCTTGTGCTCTCACTAAGGTCAGCACTCAATGGGCACAGTCTGGCCCTCAAGAAACATTCCTCTGAACCCTGATGTAAGACCAAAGAAATATCTGGATTAATTATATAACTTTTGAAATAAAAACACATGATTTAAGAGATTTAAGATTTATACTTTCTGAAGCTAAATGAAGAGAAAGCGTAACATAGTTATAGCGACAATTGTTCATTACATGAAAAGTGAAAGTGACACAAACTTACCCTGATAGTTCTCAGACAATTCCCCAGTCGCAATTTCATGGCTCTAGCCCTTCACACCTTTCATTTTATTCTCATAAGCCAGGCATCAGTGCTGGGGTGGAAACAGCTGTGACAGCATTCTAGGTACCCAGCTTCTAGTCCAGCAGGGAATTACCCACTCGTCAGCACCCAATTCCCCTTTAAACATATGCAATACATGATTCAGAAGGAAGGAAAGATCTGTGAAGTCCCAACATACTGTCTACCTACTATAAGAATGATAACGCTATTTCATTCTAAGTTGTATTGGGGGGCTAGTTTTAACTTTCTGTCAACGTTTCTGTGACAAGAGTGTGACAACAGTGTGGCAAAGCATCTCCACTCTGCTGCAAAGCCCTTACCAAGGACGGCTGAGACACCCACTCTTCTCCCCAGCTGTACTCTGGGTGGCTAAGAGATAAAAAGTATCCACTACCCAAACATCACCGAGTGAAATGACGAGAGACTGCAGAGAAACACTGGAATGCTGTCAGGAAAACACAGCACGCAGTGAACACTAAACAATGTTATTCAAGATTCTGTTCGACACTTAACCGTTTTGCAATTCATTAATTTCCAAGGACTTGATTTGACAACTTCAATTCTTCAAAGAATCCTGAAGATTGCAAGAGATGTAATTATATGTGGTTTATACACAATGATAGTCAGGAATCAGGTGAAACAAAAGAGAAGGCAAAAGAATGGAAGACTTTCTTTCCCAGAGTATGATTGGGAAGTTTACATGAAGTCTATACACATTCTCTGGAGTTTGAATTATAAGTTAGAAAGGGAATGCTGCCTTCATAGTGTAGATTTCAAAAAATTCTTGTAAAGATTTAGAGAGATAATAAACAAAAGTCTAAGGCAAGTCCTTATACCACAAACCCAAGGAGGTACTTTCACATGTAGCTATTTTTAAATAAGCTTCCTTTCCTTTTGCTTAGAGTATCTGCATCCAAGGAATATTAGCAGCACACTTTGATAGTTGACTGTATTCAAAAAAAGGCAGTGTTTGGGGTTTGTGGAGTTGCCAGTACTTGAGGGGAGGGAGCTGTTGTTTTGTTTTGGTATTTTGGGTGTTATTTTTGTTTTAGTGTTGAAAAAAATAAAATCGGTGAAAAACATATATTTAAATCACAACATGCCTAGTGTTCCACAATTTGGAAAGCAGATTTTTAGAACACAACTATCTATGTAATTTATTCATCTTCTTTAGTTAGGTCCAGAGGCTGAAGCTGCTGGCTAAGCCAAATAAGGGGGACAAGATTCCTCAGGGACAGTTTCCTGGAATTTTTCTTTTATAAAATAACTTGGAGAACCAGCTGTGATTTTAGCTACTTCTAGCACACATTCTTGGCTCTTCTTTAACCAATGACACGTCTTTTTATCCAGCCTTAACTATTTAAGTAAATTATAAAGCAGCACTAGGACTTCAAACATCATTTTTAATATTTTAATTATATGAACTTGAATTTGAGACACTAACCATTGAGGTAAGTTTCATTAAATTATTGGTTCAGTTTCTTATACTGTAGCCAAGAAAGTGACCAAGACATTCAAGTTGTGCTGCCAGTGCTCATGTTGATAGACTCCTCCACTCAACAAACAATTTACTGAGAGTATTTATCTACAATGATAGGATTAGCTAACAGGCACTGTCCCAACTTCAAAGACAAAGATAAAATACATTTTCTGAAAATGCAGTACTTCCCCCTGCCCAAAAAAACAAAGTCCTATGCAGAGGGAAAAAAAAAACCAACCAACAAAAACCACAGAGGGCTGCAACGCTGCAATTAGATTATCAGTAATTATTGATATATTCATCTGGGAGACAAACCATACAAGGACTAAATTTATTCAAACAGATGGGGGAAGGACAATACATTTGGTTAGAAGGAGACTGCATTGATTTCCTTGCTAGTTTAAACGACTGCTGAAAACAAAAACACAGGAAGATACTGACCAAAGTTTCTATTTGAAACCTCAGAATAAAGCAAACATTAGCCTTTTCAAAATCCATCAATTTATCTCTTAAATCATGTAGTACTGCTTACTGTCATCAACACAGGATCCTACCATAACACTGTTCTTTGAATCTGAGTCATACATATCTAGAAATGCAAAGCAGTGTAATACAAGAAATATTTTGCATTAAAAATTTCAGGAAAGTACTCAAAAACCTGTACAACTAAAATCAAACCTTTGTCATAGAAAAATGAACTTTAACACTTGGAAGAAAAATCTGGCTTCTCTGAAAACCCTAGGCTGGTAAAAGACAGTGCTGATTTCATATCACAGTGCCTCCCTAATTGCCAGGAAGACTTCTGTGATAGTTCATTCTTCCCGTCCATTCCATGCTTCAGTTTTATCAGAGTATCTGGTAAGACCATTTCTGGACATTAGTCATGGTTTGAGTAGCAGCTCAGCTAGAAAATGGACTGGACACAAAAACTCAATACAAGAACTAATGATAAAATTCAGTCACAACTGACCTAGAGATGTGTTCAAGTTTTTGCTGTGCGTATTCGTGTATTATGACTGGGCCTCAATGAGCTGAAATAGCCCACCCTAAACTTAACATTTTTCACTTCAAGGTGTACCACAACAAAAAGTTGCGTCAGGGTAGAACAATACTATCAACCACAAGTTGATTTATCGTTGCTTTTGCTGTAGTAGACTCTTCATAAAGAGCTCAAGTTCACAGCCAGATGTGAGGTCCTGTGAAGGGTGGGAAAATGCTACCTTGAAGCCCAGCCTTGCAACCTGGCTAACGTCAGCAGGAGCTCCCCACGTGTGCCACTGCACCAGCCTTGGTCACACTCCACCTCAGCTCCGCCTTCCCAAGGCCAGGTCCGGACCCTGCTTCCAGCACCCAGTACGACCTGCAGCAAGCAATGTCATGCAAAAATCACAAGAGCCACAGGTGAGAAAGCCACGTGCAGCAAGGGTACTGCTCCTGCCCTCCTGCTCAGGCTTCCACGCAATTGTTTTGGTCCGAGGAGACTGGGTACAGTCCGTGAGCGCAGCCTGACCCACGGTGGGACAGCGATGAGCTGGGTCCCCCACAGCTCCGCTGGCCCATAGGCAGCTGCGGGACGCTGAGCCCGAGGCCATCGGCCACGCAGCTTGAGACCATCCAGGGCTCATTAGGTCACCGCCCCCGAGCAGCCCTGCCCCTCAGGAACCCTGCCAGAGCCGGGAGCCCGACCTCACCGGGGAGACGGGGGTCGGTCACACCGTGCCCTCGAGTTCGCCGGGGAGTGACGGGAGGCGACGAGGAGAGGGGAGGCGCCGGGCGCCACCCCCTCACGCCCTTTGGCCGGGCGCTGGCCGCGCTCACCGCGGCGAGGACGGGGCAGGGGCACGGCTGGAGCGGTGCGTCCGGCGCTGCCCCGACAGCCACTGCCCGCAAGGGTTGCGGCTGCCCGGGCGGCTGGACAGCCCCAGGGGCCGGTGCCGGGGCTGCCCGCGGCCGGTCGGCACGGCACGGCGGGACGAGGCTCCGGGCACCGCCGGCGGGCAGCGGCGAGGCACTTCCTAGCGCCGCCAAACTTTACCGGGCGCCGCCGCCGCCGGGCACAGCCCCCTCCCCGCTAACGACAGCCAAACGTCCCGGCAGGGCGAGTGGGGACCTCAATGTCCACTGGGTCCCGGCTCAGCACA